>CM057235.1:17235619-17835619 GCA_029891385.1 Erythroxylum novogranatense
CATTCTATTTGCGGCTTAAAAAGTTACATCCTAAGGATAAATCAGAAAGTCGAATTGAAGGATAAGCATGATAAGATTCATCCTTGCTAGAGTACAACAATAACACCATCATTTAGTATAAATTCCACTTAAATATAGGATTTGGAGAAATCCTATAGTATATAACTTTATCCCTAATTAGTAAAAAGGTTGTTTCTAAATGATCCACATGTATGAATGAAAATACAAACATAAATAATAAAAAGGAATACAAATAAAATATAAATAAATAAACAACCATAAAATTAGAAAAGAAATAAAATAATTAATAATTAGTAAAATAATAAAATAAAAATACTAGGAAAAATAGATAAATAAATAAAACAAATATATATAATATATAATCCTAAAAGAAATAAAAGAGGATAAAATAATATGAAATTATTATTAAAAATAAAATCATAGTAACACTAATAATTATGGACATAATGATATTGATACCGTTAAAGAGAATATTAAATATTCTAATAATAATACTAATAATAATAACAATAATACTAATAATACTAATACGAGTAACAAATAATTACCACTTAGGCTAACTACGATAGGCAATAGGTAAAAGATATACGAGAGCTACCAGGATTTTTTTATGAGGGATCCTTTGCCTAAATCCTAGCACGTCAGAGTTTTTTATTGTGGGTCATATCCTCGGTAAGTTCCAACATTAGCAGATCATTCTTGATCACCTCTCTCTAATTTTTCTTAGGCTTCCCTAATTTTCTCTGATAATCTCTAATTACGATCCTCTTGCATCTTCTCACTGGAGCATCTAGGTGTCTCCTCTAATATTTCCAAACCACCTAATTCTTGTCTCTCTTAATTTGTCCATAATATTAGTTAATTTTATTTTATCCTTTACCTTTACATTCATGACCTTATCCCTTTTAGTAAGGTTGTACATCCAATAAAGCATCTTCATCTCTATTACCATTATCTTACAACTATAAACTTCTTTGATGGGCCAACATTTCGCCTCATAATGTATGGCCAACCTAATCGCTAAACGATAAAATTTGCCTTTAAGCTTGAGGAGTATCTTCTTGTCATACAAAACTCCTGAAGCACCTCTCTATTTAAGTCATCCTGATCTGATCCCATGAACTATGTCTTCATTAATTTTTTCATTGCTTTGGATGATATATCCTAGATATTGAAAACACTCCTTTTGTAGGATAGCTTCTAACCCAATGTTTATCTCCACATTTGTACCACCCTCCATCCCAAAAAGTTACACTCCACATACTTATTCTTTGTCCTACTTAATCAAAAACCCTTTGACTCTAACGTAACTCTCCAAGGTTCAAGCTTGGCATTGACCCCCTCTTTTGTCTCATTTACTAAAACAATGTCATCAACAAATAGTATATACCAAGGCACACCCCCTTGTATGTTCTTGTTGAACTCATCAATTACTACAACAAATAGAAAGGGACTCAAAACAAAACCTTAGTGAACCCAATATCTATAAAAAAAAATGCTATGTGTCTCCTCTTATAGTCCTTACTTTAGCTTTTACACCTTCATAAATATCCCTAATAATCTATATGTAGGTCATTAGAACCTCTTTGACTTCTAAATACTTCCACATGATTTCCTTTAGAACCCTATCGTACGCCTTCTTTAAATCAATAAAAACCATATGTAGATTATGCTTTCTTTCTCTGTAGTATTCCATTAACCTTATAAGAAAATGCAAGGCTTCTGTCGTAGACCTTCCTAGTATTAAAACAACTTGGTTTTTTGAGATAGGAACATCCTTTCTTAATATATTCTCGATCACTTTCTCCCATAACTTTATCTTATAACTAAGTAATTTTATGCCTCTATAGTTGTTACAGTTTTGGATGTCCCCTTTGTTCTTAAATAAAGGAATTACCATACTAATTCTCCACTCTTCTGACACTTTGGCAGACTTAAGGAGCACATTAAAAAACATGGCTAGCGAAGTAAAACTCTCTTTTCCTAACCTCTTCCATACTTCTATGGGTTTCTCATTAGGTTCTACTGCCCGACCACTCTTCATCTCCCTCAGCGTACTCTGAATTTCATCCTTCGTAATCGGTTGGTAGTATGTACAATTACAAACCCTCTCTGATGAGCAAAGGTCATATGGAAGGATGTTATCCCCTATGCATTCATTAAAAAGGTTATAGAAGTATCTCTACCATCTACTTTTGATGTCATTTTCAGCCAGAAGCACTGTCCTATTTCATCTTTTACACAACGAACTTAATCAAAATATCTTTTTTCGTTCTCCAGCTTTTGCCAACTTAAAAGTATCCTTTTCTCCATCTTTATTATTCAATCATTGATAAAGTTTCTCATAAGCTCTACTTTTAGTTTCTAAGATTATCATGTTTGTCTATTTCTTTTACGACTTTATAGCTTTCTCTATTACTGACTCTCTCTACCATTTTGAAGCTATCCCATAAAACTCTGTAGGTAGCCTTCTTAAACTTAAGTTCATCATAGGCATCCTCATTCCCCCACCAAGACTCCCTCTTACTACCCCTCAACCTTTTGTATGTACCCAAGATCTCTACTGTTAAATTCCTTAGAAGTGTTAAAACTCTCTCCCACATCGGGTTAGCATCTCCTACCAAACTTCAATCTTCTTGACAAATTACTCAATGCTTAAATTGTTTCACTATATCCCCTTTAAAATTCTACCATCTAATTTTGGTGCACCTCTTAATAATTCTCTTCTTCCTCCAATCCTTAATAAAAAGATCCAAAACTAGCAATCTATGTTGAGTTGACACACACACACTAGGTATCACCTTGCAATCCTTGTAGTAAGATCAATCACTCCATCTTATTAAGAAGTTGCCAATTAGAGTCTTCATAGTTCTATTCTTAAAAGTCACCAAATGCTACTTGTTTTTCTTGAAGAAAGAATTGGTTATGACCAATTCAAAGGCTAATGTGAAATCTAACAATGTTATCCTGTTATCATTCCTTTCATCACATCCAAACCCTCTATATGTTCTTAAGTCCATATGCTCTTAAGTAACCATCCAAGGTTGACCTTATATGACCATTAAAATTTTCACCTAGAATAATTCGCTGACTGGGAGGTATTTACTAAATCACCTTATCTAGCTCTTCGCAGAAATGACGTTTAATTTGTTCATCTAACCCTACTTAGGGTGCATAAGCACAAACCGAATTTATAACATCTCCCTTCACTATAATCCTTAAGGAAATAATCCTATCATTAGTCCTTTATACCCTCACAACATGTTGTATGAATTTCTTAATAACCAAGACACCTGTGATATTTTGTCGTCTCAAACCCCCCCGAATATCAAAGTTTAAATCCATTCATCTCCGTTGCTTTATCTCTTGTCCTCTCTATCTCTTAAATGCATGCTATATGGATTTTATACTTGTCTAAAGTCTCCAATTATTCTAAGACTTTCCCATAAGGGACCCGATGTTCTAAGAACCAATTTGTAATCTATCAACATCTTTTCTTCTTCTAAACCCTAACCTCACTAGAGGACTAACCCTTATACTCACATCAGAGCTCCCAACTACCACTCCTTTCTAATGGCCAAAACAAACTAAAGACAACATGCCTAATAAGTTCCTAAACACGTCCCTAATGACTCTAATAACAATCAAGAAGCAAGATTAATGCTTATTCATAAAAAGGGCCAAAATCAAACCACTACTAGTAATTAGCTAACTAAAAAATGCTAAAGCATGAGATAGAACAGTAAAAATGATGATGATGATGATGATGATGATGATGATGATAATGATGATGATGATGATGATGATGATGATGATGATGATGATAATGATGATGATGATGATGATGATGATGATGATGATGATAATAATAATAATAATAATAATAATAATAATAATAATAATAATAATAATAATAATAATAATAATAATAAAGATAAAACATAAAGTCTTTATCTTATGTGAGGGATGCCACAAACCAACTTTGACTTTACTTATTGTATTTATCGTTGTTCTCCTGAAATGTCTCTATAAAGAGACTCAAGTTGATTCTGGCTTAACTCCGCCTTTAGAGATGTATAGTCAATAACTCCTTCTATTGCTCCATGTTAAAACAATAAATACTCTAATACTTGCAACATAGAAAGGCAGTAAGTGCAATTGTTGGAAATAATAATTAAATAATTATTAATAGTAATTTAAATAAATAAATAATAACATACTAACAATAATTACTAATTGAATGAATTAATAATTAATTCTTAAAAGGCAAGACTTAAAATGAAAACTAGAAAAGGAAAGGAAAGTGAAAATTGTCTTGTTACAGTAACTCTGTTGAAGGGATCAGACCCTGATAATCAACAGTTATTACCCAGTCTAACTTGATCATTCTTCTTTCTGTGTGAAGACTAAAGCACCATTGCTCACCACCTACCCGTCAGTTCAATCTTGTTGATCATTAGTACTACTTTAATATGCTCAATAATCAATATGCACTAAAGTGTACAGATTAAAAGGAGAATAAGACAATGCAGATTCCAGGAGATGAAGCAGCAATGATCAAAGCAATGGTGAACCCAGTTTGCCTTGCCTTTGCACTACACCCCTGAATACTCTAATAAGAACAAAACACAATCCTAACTGGTTTAGTCTATTCTATGGGTCTCTCTATCCTACACAAAAAACTTTGTATCCAGAGAACCAGAATTATGCAGTAGACACAGAACTATAAGATAAAAAATAAATAGAAAGTTACTTAATTAATCCTTACCAGTAAAGTAATCACTAGGAGGTTGATGCCAACAAAAAAAATGAAAAGCAGTGTCACCAAAGACATGTAGTGGAAAGTTTAAAGGATAAAAAGTGCAAGTAATAAAACACAACAAAGATATCCAACCGAGAGAAATCCTGCCAGAGTATGGCTTTAAATTGTCGTAAACTATAACTGTGGTAGCAACATTTCAATTAGTGTTGTTTTATGTCCTATAGCCAATTGGTTTATGTTTTATAGTCAATTGGTTTATATGTATTTGATAAATCAATGGTAAATCCTTCGTGTCCTAAAAATGCACAAATGCCTTTGATATTATTCGATGGTGGAAGTTTCTCAACGACCTTCATTTTGAAACTCTATCCACTTCTATACCTTAGCATGTTATCTTATATCCCAAAACTATACCCTCGTGTACCCTAAAATGGCATTTCTCTTAGTTTAAACCTAAATGTTATTCATCACTTCTTTGAAAAAATCCGTTCAAACTTGCTAAACAATGATCAAAATAGTCCCTAAAGACTAAAAAATCATCCATAAATAATTTCAAAATGTCCTCAATCATATCTGTAAAAATAGACATCATACACCTTTAAAAAGTTGTTGGTGTATTACAAAGACCAAACAGGATCTGTCTATGGACAAATATTCCATAGGACATATGAAAGTGGTCTTCTCTTGGTTTTCTAAATAGATAAAAATCTGATTGCATCCTGAGTATCTGTCAAGGAAACAATCAAATGCGTGGCCAACTATCGTTTCAATCATTTCATCCAGAATGATAAAGGAAAATGATCCTTCTTAGTCTTCGTGTTAAGCTTCTTGTAATCAATGCAAACCCTCCAAATTGGGACTATCAAAGAGAGATCAACTCACCTTTTTCACTCTCCATCACTATTATGGCTCCTTTTCTTTGTACCCATTGTAGTGGACTAACCTATTCACTATCCAAAATAGGGTAAATAATACCCACATCCAATGGCTTCACTAATTCTTTCTTAATCACTTCTTTCGTGTGAGCATTTAACCTTATTTGTCTTTTCCTCACCCTTTTACTTCATTTTTCAAGGTTAACCTTATGCATCACCACATTATGACTTATGCCTCTTCCTAATGGCTCTCATCCTCTTCCTAATGGTCTCTTCTAATCTCTTTCTTTATTCCCCATCCAGTTGGTTTGAAATTATGATGGGTAAAGTGTGACCCTCAACTAGAAAGCTATACCTAAGATGTGTAGGTAAAGGCTTTAACTAAAGAGTGGGTGGTTTCTTATTGGAGGGTGGTACAGTTGCTTCCATTCTCATTAAGATATCTTGCTTCAATTTATCACCCAACTCCTCCTTTTTTAGTTCTTCTTTGTAGGCGTAAAGGGTCGCGTCGCTAGGCGACGCCTACGCCTAGCGACGAGGCGATTAAATCAGCCCGCTGGCGAGAGCGTCGCCCAATGAGGCTGATTCCTTTTTTTTTATTTATTATTTTATTATTTTTATTTGTTAATTGGTAATTTTTTATTTCATGCTTCTTTTGTCAATTTCTTTTCCGTCCGACGTCCGATTGACCTGATTCTTGAGGCATCGGATTCGTAGAACATTTAATTTCATTTTGTGAGAAATTGGGAATTTTTGGACGGGAAATTGACGTGACCCCGGGTAGCGGAGCCTTTAATCACTGTTTTGTTTAATTGGGGACCTATAGAGGTCCGAATTGCGCACCGTCAGCGCCAATAGGTTTCTAATTTTTAGACGGATTTTGTTATGGGGAAATTTGGATTTAGGGCCGAAAAATTCATGAACATGCATATTTCACCTACATGTGCACAAATTGCATCTGTAGTGACTCGTTCTTTCTCTGTTTCTTATAGAGGCCCAAGTGGAGCGTCGTCCGACCGACGGGGCGGAAACCTCCCGGCATTAGCTCGAAAGTAATAGGTGAGTAACCTAGTTGGTTTCTCAACCTTATGTGTTTATTAATTATATGCATTGATTGCCATGAGGAAGCAAGGATGGATATATGTGATTGATTGATTGATTTGATTGATTTCAGACCATGGGTGTTCGAAATATTGGATTGTGATATTGAAGTGCAAATGAGAATAAGTGCGTGAGAATGCATTAGTAAATTGGATTGTAAATGTGGTAGTGAAACGAAAGGTAAATGCATGGGAATGAAATACCAGACTAAAAGTCCGAGGACATTGGAAAATGATCGGAAATAGTAATTAATTGGAATTGGAAATAGAAATGCGATAATTGGATATTGGAAAATGACATGTGCATTCATGCATAGTAAATGATCAGATAATGGCAGTTGTGACCGGTGTCGCCACCGATTTCAGAGCTTTAAGCTCAACGCACAGGGCCTCGTACCCAACGTATTCCGAGCCTCGGCTCGATGATCAGGGCTATGCCCAACGATTCGAGGCTTTAAGCCCAATGTTTCAGAGCCAATGGCTCAACGTATATGAGCTCAGGCGCACGGTCACAACAACGAAAGAAAATGAAAGAGTCACATGCACACTGCATAAATGAATGTTTAATGTGAATTGTGTGAAAGGCTTATTGCCTTATAAAATGTGAAATTGAATGCCTGTGATTTCTTGTTTATGATATATATACAATATTGTGTGATTGTGTGGATATCCATGAGTTGGGTGAACCATCGATGATAGTTTCTCACTGAGTTTGCAAACTCACCCAACATTGCATCTATTTTTCAAGAAATGGAGAGTACCCCGTTGGACACACGGGAGTACGTCTACTGCTAGCAAGACAGAGTATCGGGTCGGGATCAGTGTCGTCCGTATCTGCATTCGTGTATTAATTTGGTATTTAGTAGGCCCAATTGTTTACATGTAATTGTATAGAGTGACTGAGCACTAATGAGTGCTAATAATGATTGAAATTGTTTTATCAGTGAAATGGTTTAATCTTTGAAAGTGTTTTGTTATAATTGGGCCAAGTCAATGTTTGTTTTGCGCACTCTAATATTTTTGAAAGAAAAAAAAATGTCATACGATTTTTGTTAATAAGGTAATGAATGTTCTAGTACGTCACCCTCGCGGGTCACGGGCTCGGATATCACCATGGATATCAGGTTCGGGTCTCGTCAGGAGTGGGGTGCTACATGTGTAGGTAAAGGCTTAACTAAAGAGTGGGTGGTTTCTTATTGGAGGGTGGTACAGTTGCTTCCATTCTCATTAAGATATCTTGCTTCAATTTATCACCCAACTCCTCCTTTTTTAGTTCTTCTTTGTATAAGAGTTGCTTTCCTTTGAAGTCTTTAATACTTTATTCATGTTAAATTTAACTTGCTCATCACAAATCTGAAGAATAAATTTCCCTTCTTGGACATCTATCAATGCTTTTTTTGTGTTCATGAATGGACTATCAAGAACTAGTGGACAATTCCTATCCTCTTCAAATTCTAACACTACAAAGTCTACTAGAATGATGAACTTATCCACTTTGGTATCACATCCTCAACCACTACAAATAGTTTCTTTATAGATTGATCCACCAATTGTACGAGCATAGAAGCCAACTTCACATCTCCTCATATTCTTAAGTTAGGATGCTTTTTTGGTTTTGGGAAGGGATTGCCTCCAGGGCAATCTTATGGCTTGTACATAACTACTTTTGATTTATTTAAATTTCTGATTTACCAAAAAAAATGATATAAGTTATAGTTAAACTCCTTGTCTTTTTTAATTTTGAAGGCACATGGCTAGTAATTATAGAGTTATAGTGTTTAGTCAAGGAGACCGTTTGATTGTCCTCCCAAATCCGCTTCTTTGATAGTATATCCTTGAGGAACTTTGCGTATTTAGGCACATTTTCCAAAGCTTCCATAAAAGACAAGTTGATTTGCAATTTCTTTAACTTCTCCATGAAAATTTCAAATTGCACATCTATTTGATTCTTCTATAAGCTCTATGGAAATGGGATCTTTAGTGTATATGTAGCACCCCACTCCCGTAAGACCCGAACCTGATATCGATGGTGATATCCAAGACCGCGCCCCGCTAGGGTGGTGTGCTACGCACTCGATCAATCAAAATTTGGTATTTTTTTTCTTTTTCATAGACACACATGCGGAAGTCAAATAATCAAATAGGACATAAGCCCTTTTCAATCATACAAGGCTATTTACAAAATTCTCATATGGCCATTTGGCCCTTTCACAAATACAACACTTGAGTCATTTCAAAATATACATTTCATGACATAAATAAAGACATGCAATGAAGACTATACTCCCGTTGGCCTAACAGGGTATTCTTCTGATCCTGAAAAAAATAATTGCAATTTTTGGGTGAGTTTTGCGAACTCAGTGAGTGACCATCATCGATGGCCCACTCATCACATATCACATAAGATATATATATATATTTCATAATTTACAATCCATTTCACATTTTTTCCAATAACGCACATGTTCATATTATTTCGCATTCAATCACTGAACCAATCTCACTTTATTTCCTATATCACATTATTTCCCATGTTCATATCATTTCGTTAACAACCAAATTGAATCACATCAACTTGTTCACATTCAATATCATTTAAATGTTCATATGATGCATATGTCACTTGTATGAGACTCACATTCGTTCTTATTGTTGTGACTGAGTGCCTCTTCACATATACAGAGTATCAGCCCGTAGGCTTAGTCGAATCAGAATACCAGCCCTTAGGCTAAGTCGAATCAGAATACCAGCCCGTAGGCTTAGTCGAATCACAATACCAGCCCGTAGGCTTAGTCGAATCAGAATACCAGCCCTTAGGCTTAGTCGAATCACAATACCAGCCCGTAGGCTTAGTCGAATCACAATACCAGCCCTTAGGCTTAGTCGAATCACAATACCAGCCCGTAGGCTTAGTCGAATCACAATACTCACAGAGTATAGTTCTACGTGGAAACGCTTCAAACAGGCAACTCAAGTCACAACGCCTTTATATTTTATGCATTCATACCATGGAATGCATCACTTACATTGTATGCACTTATTAGATCACATTCACTTATCATCGGACCGTAGCCCGGCATTCAACATATAGTTGAGTATTCACTCTTTCTCTTGCATGCAATGCACATTCTGAAAACACTTAGTTCATCTTATCCACATATAATGAGCACTTCAATAATTCAGATCATTCATCTCAGAACAAATCATTCACATATCACAATATTTCACATTCAGTACATTCAATCAATCATACTTTGTATCAAAAATCACATTTTTCATTATGCATATGCAATGCACATGAGACTTATTTTCCATTTCTTACCTTGTTGTGACCGAGTGCCTAAACTGTCCCTTAAAGGGCTCATTGAACTGTCCCATGTAGGGCTCATTGATAACTGTCCCATGTAGGGCTCATTGAACGTTGAGCTTATAGCTCTGATCGGTGGCTACTCAGGTCACAATTACTATTTTGTTTTATGCATTCATGCAATGGAATGCATCACTCACAATTACTTATCCCATTCAAATCACTTTCTCATAACATCGTATCTTAGTCTGACAATCCACATTAAAGTGGAGCATTTCACAATTTCATCTACAACTAATATGCTTTTACCAATTACATATTTACACATCATTCATCCAATTGATAGTCAATAGAACTTCTATATTCAAATCAATATCACAATCATCGGACCGTGGTCCGGCATTCCACATTAAAGTGGATCATTTCACAATTTCATTTATGTGCCAATACAAGATTTATAATCACATTCACATACTATTAACACTTCAATATCTCATTCATATAGCACCTTCATCGGACCTTCATTGTTCGAATTTCAACAATCAAGACACATTCATAATTAGTCATAATCACTCAGTTTATAACATAAACAAAACAAACAATATGGTAAGACCATCTAGGTCTACTCACAGTACGCTCCAAAATAGCATTTGCTTCCCAATTCTGGAACGTTAGAATGTGGACGCTTGACCTGCACAACCCATATATGCAAGAAACACATTGCACACTCATCAATAATTACGCAAATAAAAACATTCATTTTTACACAATTGCAATAATGGGCTATGTATAATGCATGCTCAATGACAATCCCGGGTATATGTTCTAATATACACTTTATGCTCATTTCCATTTCAAAATTCATATACGTTTCATATACTTCATTGGTACATGATCGTTCTAACTTCTCCTTTCAATCTTTGCCCTTTTTATAAGTCTAGCTTATTCATAAGCTTACACTTCAAGAACACTTGGTTACTTTATATCATAACTTAATTTTTCATCATCTCTTTTCTAACCTTATATGAACTCATAATATCAAAACCCTATTCATAGCTTAGCAATTTAAACATATGTACACATTTAGGCATATTGTCCATTACACAAAAACCATAAATATATATTACCCACCTAGTTGGCTTGCAAAACTTTGAGTCAAATTTTTCTTTCCCCTTATTCTTGGGTAGGATTCTCTTGGTTTCCTAATACAAACCAAATCTCATTCAATAGAAATCCACTTAAAAATTCCACAAAGAAAAATCTCCAAAATTGATTCTAGAACATTTAAACCCAACCAATTTCTAAACTCCATAAGCTAGAATCCTTCCAAAAATCTAAAAGAGTCAAAAAGATCTTACCTTGATTCATCACCAAAAAGAGATCTTTAGCTCAAATGGAAGCTCTTATCTTCCTCTTCCTTATTCTCTTCTTTCTCTCTCTTTTTTTCTTCTTCTCTTCGTATTTTTCTTTCTTCTTCAAGATATTTCTTTTTTTCTTTCCATTTTCGTTCTCCCCTTAATTTATAAGCCAGACCATACTTCTTTGTTTTCCATTTATGCCCTTAATGAGTCCAAAAGTCCATTTTATCCTTCCTTATAGGCTTATGTTCTTTTAAACTTAAGTGTCTTGCTAGAAATATCCTTGACCATTCTTACACATCACTTTCTTCTAGAAGACTCTTCTCTATTGTCTTACGGGTCTAATATCACTAAAAGCATTCACTCTGATTCAGTGATTCAGAAGTTACACTTTAAACATTTTGGACTGTTCTTGTCCATAACGGTACACTATGCATAACTTCCATAAGAATTTTAGACATCCTAGAGACTGAATCGGATTCCAAGTACTTAATACCATTTGTAGCTCCATGTCTCTAGTTTACCACGAATCAGAAATAATCTCATTTTGATTTCTACAAATCAAGATATCATTAAAACATTGAAGTATGTTCAGTGGGATAACACCAGTTCATATCCTTTAAGAGCACCCACACTGTATCCGACTTACTCTTTTCACTTAATCTCTCTCCATACAATTTAGATAACTTCGATTTTTGGTGGAGATATAGAGAAAGGTCTTACGAATCCAAAGGTTCAACAATCAAGTCATTTGGAGGTCTAGATAAGAAGTTATGGCCAAAACAATCCAACATGTTCGTATCCTCACCTGAAATGTACATATCCCAGTACGAATGCCATAACCTTTGCTAAAGAAGTCGGATTAGTTTCTTTTTTAGACCATTAGAAAGAGGACTTCTGGATCTAAAACTTCTACGAAGACCTCAAAGGCCAATTCTATAGTATAACTTCTGTATCGTCTCACTTTTCTTTCGTTTGCTTTTCTGCGTCTGCTTTTTGCGTCTGTACATATCTCAGTGCGAATGCTATAATTTTTGCTACATATGTCCAATTGACTTCATTTTTAGACCATTGGAAAGAAGACTTCAAGATATACAACTTCTATGAAGACCTCAAAGGCCAATTCTATCGTCTAACTTCTGTATCATCTCACTTTTCTTTCATCTGCTTTTCTGCGCCTGCTTTTCTGCGTCTGTTTTTCTGCGTCTGCTTTTTGCCTCTGGAACATCTCCACTTATAAGACACATAACTTTTGAATCAGATGTCCAAATTTTACAAACTTTACACCGTTGGAAAGATAAAAGAAATATATACAACTTTTCAGAAGGAAATTTTGCTAAAATCCATCTTTATCAATTCCAAATTTTCCCCTAAACTCTGAAGACAAAGTTTTTATTCATACACCAACACTGCACCCAATTCTTCACTTCATGATAATATTTGAGACTCTTAGGCACAGAATTGAAATTCAATGTCTTCACACAAAATGTAGCCATATATCTCTAGTTTAATCCAAATTAAGAATTGTCTCGTTTGGATTACTAGAGAAAACGTTGTGGCTAAATGACTGAAGCATATTCAGTGAAAATTTTCCAGATCACTAGCAATCTTGTTTCTAAATCTTTCCTTATTACAACTCATACCAAGATCACTCTTTCTACTCCTTCTACTCCTCATTTTCAATAAAATCACATTTAATACCATTTATACCCAGAAGTTTTCAATGAATGCATGTACCACTTTTTATGCTAAAGCATTTCATATCTATGTGCTTATATGCTAGCATGATGCATGAGCAAGAAAATGCATTTCCTTAACCTCTCTTTGAGTTCACAAATACCAAAAGTTCAGGTGCTAACCCTTAATAAGGGGACGGGATGTTACAGTATATGGAGGGGGAGGGATATATGGAGTTCCCTCTCTCTTATGTTCCGTTTTGTCCTCTTCTCTTAGTCTTCTCCTTGGTGGGATTCAAAATTCTTCTCAATTGGTTCTTCCAACTCTTTCCCACTTCAAAGTGTGATGGCTTTTAGTTACTCCCTTGGATTAGACTCTGTGTTGCTTAGGAGACTTCCCACACTTCTTGTAAAGAATGTATTGATTAATTGGCCGCCTTAAATTTCTAAATTATGGATGAAAGATGCATAATTCTTTACAATTTGATCGAACTTGGCTTCCATCCTCCTTTAGCTCTCATCTTGTCTCTTTAATTTGGAATTTATTACATCCATCAACTTATCTATCTTTGATTATAATGAACCAAGCCTATCTTCTTAAGATCTCAGTAGGACATAAGCTTGAATAGGGTTATTACCACTCCGACCATATTGTCCTCCTATATAGTTGTGTTGCTCCATATTGTTATTTTTCACTAAAAAGCAATCAACTGAGATATGACTTTCTTCTCCACACAATTTAAATCTGTGTTAAATTTCCGTGAGTGGGTTAAAAGAAGTGGCTTTCATCTAATTCAATTGTTTGACTAAGTTTTACTACTTCAGTTTATAACGTTGTCATTGAATTCATAGTAAGCACTTATTTCTAATCTCTAAAGATTGTTTATTGTGTACTCCTCTTTGACATTTATAGATAGTCGTTATTTTCCATCTCTTCCATTAAATCATATGCAGCATTAACTATTTTCCTCATTAGCAAACCATCATCTCTTACATCCATGGTACCTCTGTTGGATCGGAAAAAGAAAGCATGCTTAGTTTGAAGAAACGATAGATTTCAAAACTTTTTAAGAAATCATCTTGCAGCGGAAGCAATATATCCAAATCAACATGCTAATCTATACATAATATGGTATAAGGATAATAAAACTAAGAACAAGATAAAAGGAATTACCGACTCCTTCGCTACAGCTTTAAATCCTCGCTGCGCTATCCTCTCCTTCTTGTATCCAAATCCTTTGCCTTTGAGTCTTTTCCTTTAGCAATCTATCTTCTTCCTTGTAGTAGTATCCTCTACCAATTAGATTTACCACTTGTTCTTCAAGGACAACTAGGTTAACAAAATCCTTTGGTGGGAAAGGAGAAGAAATATTTGGAGGAGATTTTCTTAGAAGAAGAAGAACCAAAATTGAAACTCTTTCAATTCTTTCACTTAGGAATTTCGGTTCTCTCTTGCATGAAAAGAGAATGTCTAAAAACATGCAAGAACCCTTTTTACCTCTCAATTTCGAAATATGCATAAATGGAAAGAGTGAGAGGCATCCAATGCATCACTTACATTAATCACTCATCAAATAGCCAATAAATAAGACTTACTTCATTTATCTTTAAAATGGCTATTTGAAAAGACCATAACCTATAATTGAATACCCATTTCGGTTTTGGCAAGAAGAAAGAAGGAAGATGGTCCATCTAATGCACATCTTTCATCTTTAATCTAATGAATGCAAATAGGTTACATGCCAATATTAAAAGCCAACCATTAAACCATTTAATAGTAAGTTCATAACTCCATTTAATAATGATGAACCATAATAAAGACCATCTTTATTTAGTATTTTAATGTCAAATGTGTGGTTACACATCTAACCTAACACAATTTAGAAATTGCTTCTTCTCTATTTTAAAAAAATTGTTTTAATATAATTAATCTAATCAATTACATTAAACCAAAACAAGCCCATTTCTAAATGAACATATGGGCTTCCAATTAACCATTAATTAGTATAAGCCCATCATTCAATTATGGACTTCTAAAGCCTCCAAACTACTTCTTACTTAGCTTGATAACCTTCCTTAAAGCCAAGTGGGGAATCTTATTGGACTTTGATAATTCAAGCTCCAATAAGCCCAGAAATAATTCAATCTCATTGGAATTAATTCTAGCTTATTAACTAAATGTCATTCCACTAAAGACAATTAGTTGAACTCTTGAATTATTAAATATCATGAGAATATGTCCAATTGCAAACCCTATTTAGAACCTTATTATAGCCATCCGCACAATAAAGGGTAAAATTACCGTTTTGCCCTTATGTTGGTTTTTCCTTCTAGATCTCTCATTTTACTTTATATGGTGATTAGCACATAAGATCTCATCTTAGTGTTAAGACTTTATGGGTAGCTAGTCCATCAAACTATTGGCGCCAGTTTAATCACCAAATCTCCTTAAAACATCTAGAAGAGATGATAACACTATAAACTCTTTATTTGAGTGAATGTTCCCTGATACATGTTTCAATTAATAATTCCAACATGCAGACACTGGATTAATACCCTGTAAAAATCCATTCCGATCATATCAAGAATTATAATGAAACACATATGAGTTCACCACTCATCAAGATTGTGGTTCATAATAGCGAATGCTTAAGTTGTATGTTTTAAGATTAAAGTAACGCCCACTTTATTCTTGAAAACATACTTGATTCCGCATTCATTTAATAGTGCCATTATCGATAGTCTACTACTATCATGATATGAAACTCATCATTCCCTTTAAGTAAACTCCTTTACTTATATGGAGATAAATCGCAACACTACTGCCTAAACCATAATCAAACGACTTACTTGATTATTCAACTGTGAATCAATTAATTGATTCTAATAATATACATGTTTCCCATACATCTCTATGTATATGTATATTACTTACAAATGAATCTTGGTACCTTATGACCAGATATATAATGCTCATACAGATAAAACCAAACTCTTTTGTTTTATTAATAATAAATATTTTCATTACAAAGCAGAATCGAAGAAGATAAAGTTACATGTAAATACACTTGCTTTCCAGGGCACTATATTTACATAACTCCAACAACCTCATATTGGTAGATTCACACCATTGTAAAAGGTTTGCAAAAGGAACTCTTTGGGCAAGTTATAATATGGACAACTCCTTTATAACTCTTTGAATCTATCATATGCTTCATATAGTGACTCCCTTTTGCTTTGCTAGAAAATGGTTATCTCCTTTAGGGTCTTAGTGGTCTTTGTTAAGGGGAAATATTTAGCCAAAAAGGATTGCACTAGGTTCTCTTTTATTATGAGGTTCTTTGGGTTAAGATAATTCAACCATGCCTTAGATCGATCTTTAAGTATGACTGGAAATAACCTCATCTTGGTTATATCCTTTGCTAACCCATTGTATCAAAATGTGTCATAAATCTCTAAAAATTTGGCTAAATAAGAAATAGAATCCTCATTAGCTAGTCCATAAACTGGATAATAGTTTGCAATATATTTAGTAATGCCAGTTTAATTATGAAAGTGTTGGTCTACATTGTTGGTCTTATAATTCGTTGTTGGTAAGCATTGAACCCTACCCGTATGAGTTCCATAAAGTTTTCTTCACTGTTCTTTATAATTCCTTTCCTTAACCATTGTTCCCTCTATTACTTTTTAACATCTCACTTTTCGAATCTCCGTCTCTTGTTTTGTAATGTTGAAAACTTATATGTCTATTAGTTTGCTTAAAATTCTTATAAATCTTGTGTTTATGCACCCATATTCACATAAGAAAAATTTTCAAATCCTTAAATCAAGGTAACTCGAACTGCATTAGATGTTATAAAACAATCCATGACAACGACACTAAAAAATTTATTTGTTGCAAGTATACATATTGGATCTTACAACACAAAAATTATCATCCCATGAGGACTGTAGTAGTCACCCAATAATTCTTGTAAACTTTGTTTAAGGTAATAATAAGATAAATCACTAAAATTTTAGCTAAAAATAAATAATTAATAATTAAACAATGTAATAAATAGTAGTCGTTTGGTTGATTGACCAATGATGAAAACTAGGATACTTCTATACTTATTTGTTTTCACTTTACCTTCTTAATTTAATCTACTTGATACATCGAATAATTATGATTACCCTCTCTTGACATCTAATCAATAATGCCAATAAAAATAGATAGAAATTTATTTATGACTTTTGAACTCTTAAAATCTTCCTAACTATAAAGTTAGACTTAAAGAAATAATAATGGTAACTAATAAATAGTTAAGATCTTTCTTGAATTGCTATTAGTTAGATGTTTATAGTTCTATTGGGGTACTAGCTCTCACTGTTCAACATAACACAAATAATCCAATCTAATCTCTCAATTCAAATTGAATATAAAGCAATAAGCATCACAAACATATTTTATTAAATAAAAATTATGCAGTTTAGCAAATAAATCGAGAGTAATTCCTAAAGAGGAACAATCTATATGTTGGACCTCGTCTTCGAGGCCCAACATTCGGACCCATATAAGCATACGTAAGCACAGAGGGCCCAAAAACAAACACATACTGACCACAATTCGAGAAACTTTTAATAGAAAATTTTGGGATTGGCTTTTTAAGAAAAATTGTTCCTCATGATCTCACGATTCCAACGCCACTGAAAGCGCTCAATTTGGCTTTGAAATGAAGGAGTTATGGTTAAAATACTATCTTAAAGAAAGCAGTGAAAACTGACCCTCTACCGACTTCATGTCAGAATTTGAAAACTTTAGAGACTAAATTGTCAATCGGTTCCTTCATAACACTTGTAGATTTATGTCTCTAGTTTAATTTAAAATAAGAATCGCTTCGATCGGAGCTCTACAGCTCAACATATCTCGAAATTAGTAAAGTATGTTCAGACTTGATCAGCCAAACTCCACACTTTGTTTCAAACCACCTTTTTCAATTTAAAAGCAATACTAGTAAATCAGGTGTAGAAAGATAGAAAAATATTTTAAAAATTCATCGCTTCAAAAATGGGGTCATTCGGAGGTCTACACAAATAGTTATGGCCAAAAGAAGGGAGAGGGGTCGGTCGGCCAAAGACCGACCCCAAACGCTGCTAAGCTTCGGCAGCAGGCGGCATGCGTTCGGCGGCAGGCGGCGCTTGCTTGCCAGCAGGGCGATCACCTCGTAGTCCGACCTATCGGACTTCTAACTCTCATAACCTTTGACTCCGAGCTCTAAATTAGACACGGTTTAATTCGTTGGAAAGCTAAGAGAAAAATCTACATTTTTCAAGAAGGACTCAAAGACAAGCTCGGCCACTAAGGGAAACAAAATTTTACTCAAAGGCCGATCGACTAGCTCCTCCTAAACAGTACCAGAACTTACAAACACCATAACTTTTGACCCAGAACTCCAAATTTAACGAACTTAGTGTCTATGGAAAGGTAAAAGAATTATCTACAAATTTCATGAAGATCACCGACCTATATTCCAACTCCATGAGGGTCAAAAGTGGACTCAAATCTCGGCCTAACAATCTGCCCTTTAGACAGAACCTGCATTTAATTCTAACGACTCACACCTACCAATTTAACACATCATAAATAGCTCATAAAGCATTCTGGGAGAGTTCTACAGCTCGCCTAACACTCTCAAAGAGTCAAAAAGATCCCATTCAACCTATATCAACCCAGAAATTTCAGTACAACACAACATACCCAAATATGACCACCTGAGTGCATCAGCCCAGAATTTCAGCACTACATCCCACTTCAACAACACATAAACCATAACAATTTTCCAGCGGGCTCTCTCAAGGCAAAACTCAACAGCAACTCAGCAATTTAAAAGAACTCGCACACATACCCTTTTCTAAGGCCATACACAGGTCGTAAATCAACAATTTCACATGATACTAGAGAGAACTAGAGCTCTCATTCACATCTACCAATCATACAAGAATTCATCAAGAGTCAAGTACAAAATACAAAATATGAGATGCTCAATGATCAATATGCTTATAAAGTCATTCCAAAAGCTAGTTACTAACTTAATACAAAAGTTTCTAGTATTCTTGGAGTTATGCCCGATGCCTTGCAAGGTTCCGAGTTCAACTTGAATTTGCACCTGAGGAGGGAGAATATGGTGAGTAAACAAGGCTCAGTGGCTAACACGTTTATAGCCATCGAGTAATGAGCCACACAACACATAAACAAGGATCCGAAGCAATAGCAATTTATCATATGAAACACAAATAATCCAAAATCATTACATAAGATAGAACATGCGAATTTATATCAATCAACCACATATTATGCATCATAAACCCAATTAAAAGATGGAATGCACACAATTGGCTCGAGAGTTCCTTAAACACAACGAATAAACTGAATTTTATCGTAAACACAACGAGTCCATTTTCAGATCTCGTGGGCCACAAACGGGCTACCGGGAGAAGGCTAGGGGGTCAACGTGCACGTGATTAACGATATAGGTTCTCTCTTGCCCAATCACAACCAATTTATGCTCACATATTCAAACACAAAATAGCATTTTATGCTTCTTTCATTGTATCAAATCATCATAGTTTCGTTCTTTTCTTTCAAATCAAGGGAAATACACTTTCAATATACTCATAATTAACAAAAATAGCACACATAGGGCATTTTCCCATTACACAACAACTATAACAATGTTACCCACCTATCGTCGGTATCCGAATTGAAGATTGCCCTTCCTTCTTGTCTTAAGTGGGGTTTTCTTGATTTCCTTCAATCAAAACATACTCCATTCACTAAATACATTTTAAAAGAAAGTCATAACATTCATAAAATCAAGAAAAGGTAAAATAAACTTTAAACCTAACCTACCCATAAACCATCTATGCTAGAATAACCATAACCTTAGCTTAGAAGTCCCAAAAATCCATAGATCTCACCTTTCTCTCTATCTTTCTTCAATCTCTACACAAACCCTAACTTCCATCCTACACCATTCTTAAACCTAGCTTAAGCAAAGATGGAACTTACCTCTCACAAGTAAATTTCTCTTCTTTTTCTTCTTCTTTCTTCCTTCCTTCAAGCCTCCTACGGTTCTTCTTCCTCTTCTTCTTAGCCGAAAGCTCTTCTTTTCCTTAACTCACGTTTTGCTTCTCTTCTTTCCTTTAAGTCTACGACACTTACTTCCCTCTCTAACAACTTAATTCATTAGCTTTCACTTAAAGCCTTCCTCCAAAACTACATAGTTTTGATACTCCTTAAAGCTCTCCTTATAACTTACAAGGCTTTGGGCTCTCCTCCTCCTCACAAGCCCACTACACTTAACCACTTGAATTCTAAAGCCCATACTTTCCAATATTAAGTCCAAGCCTTCATTTAATTTCTAACTTCTAATCGCAATCATACTTGCTAATTCCAAGACTCAATAAAATATATATCTATATAAACACATAATTAAAACAATTAAAGCAAGAATAGCAAATAAATCAATAAATAATCAATAAATAAACAAAAAAAATTTCGGGGCCCAACAATTCTCCCCTCCTAAAAAAATTTCGTCCTCGAAATCCTTACCTGAGTCCATGAAGAGGTAGGGATACTTCTTCTTCATGGCTTCCAAAGGCTCCTAAGTCGCTTCCTCAGTCGAATAGTTCCTCCACAAGACCTTAACCAGTTTCACAATCTTGTTCCTTAACACTTTTTCCTTTGAATCTAAGATCTCTACTGGTTGCTCCTCATAAGTCAAATCCTCTCTCAACTGAACCTCTGAAGGTCGAACTATATGCGAAGGATCCGATCTATACCTCCTCAACATCGATACATGGAACACATTGTGAATCTTAGATAACTCCAATGGCAAATCTAACTTATAAGCCAAAGGCCCAATCCTCTCAATGATCTCATATGGGCCTATGTACCTCGGACTAAGCTTGCCCTTCTTGCCAAACCTCAAAACACCTTTCCATGGAGAAGCTCTAAGAAATACCTTCTCACCCACTTCAAATTCCATCACTTTCCTATGGGTATCTGTGTAGCTCTTCATCCTATCTTGAGCTGCTTTCAGCCTCTGTTTCACTAACTTAACTTAATCAACTGTAACCTGTATCAACTCAAGTCCTACAAGCTTCCTTTCACCTTCCTCATCCCAACATATAGGAGTTTTGCATCTCCTACCATACAAAGCCTCATAAGGTGCCATCTGAATTCCCGAGTGGTAGGAATTATTGTAAGCAAACTGAATCAAAGGTAGGTGATCATCCCACGAATCTTTGAAATCCAAAGCACAAGCTCTCAACATCGCCTCTAAAGTCCGTATCGTCCTCTCCGATTGTCCATCGGTCTGCGGATGGAAAGCCGTACTAAAATGCAATCTAGTCCCCAGAGCCTCCTGTAAGCTTTCCCAAAATCTGGAGGTAAACCTAGGATCCCTATCAGAAACTATCGAACTCGGAATCCCATGAAGTCTGATTACCTCATTCACATAGTTCTTAGCCAAAATATTCAAAGAATCTGTTTGTCTAATTGGCAAGAAGTGTGCTGACTTAGTCAGCCTATCCATAATCACCCAAATAGCGTCATGCTTCTGGCTAGTCCTCGGTAATCCCATCAAAAAATCCATGGTAATCTTCTCCCATTTCCATTCCGGAATCGGCAAAGGATTTAGCTTGCCTGAAGGTGCTTGGTGTTCAGCTTTAACTTGCTGACACACTAAACATCTTTTAGCATACTCTGCCGCGTCTCTCCTCATTCCTTTCCACCAGAAATGCTCTTTCAAATCCTGATACATCTTAGAACTCCCTGGGTGCATTGCATAAGGAGCGTTATGCGCCTCATCAAGGATCTCATCCTTCAGCTCTAACATGTCTGGAACACACAATCTCTTGCCCATAACCATCAATCCATCTTCCTTTACCTCTACATCAGAAGGCTTGCCATCTTTTATCTCTTCTCTAACCTTACTCAAGTACTCATCCTGTTCTTGCAATTCTTTAATCTTCCCCTTTAACACTGGTCTCACTCTGAAATTTGCCAAAATACAATCAGGTGCAACTTGTCTCAACGTCACATCAAGCCTGGCTAATTCCTTCAGCAAGGGAAGATACACCGTTTTCACATGTGCCATAGTGGACTTCCTACTCAGTGCATTGGCTACCACATTAGCTTTCCCCGGATGGTAGTCTATCATCAAGTCATAATCTTTCAACAATTCTAACCAACGCCTCTGCCTCAAATTCAGCTCTTTCTGAGTCAACAAGTACTTAAGACTCTTGTGGTCTATAAATACCTTAGTAGTAACTCCATACAAGTAGTGTCTCCAAATCTTCAATGCAAAAATAATAGCAGCCAATTCTAAGTCATGAATAGGGTAATTCATCTCATAAGGCTTCAATTGTCTAGAAGCATAGGCAATCACTTTCTCTCCTTGCATCAATACACACTCTAAACCCTTCTTAGAAGCGTCACTGTAAACAATGTATCCATCATCACCATAAGGTAATGTCAAAATCGGTGCAGTAGTAAGCCTATTCTTCAATTCCTCAAAACTACTCTGGCACTCCTCAATCCACTCAAACTTCTTATTCTTCCTCGTCAATTTGGAAAGTAGAGCAGCTATCAAAGAAAAGCCCTCCATAAACCTCCTGTAATATCCAGCTAGTCCCAAGAAACTTCTCACTTCAGCTACATTCTTAGGTGCTTCCCATTTAACCACAGCTTCTATCTTTTATGGGTCCACATGCACTCCACGCTCTGAAATCACATGCCCAAGAAATACCACTTCTCTTAACCAAAATTCGCACTTGTCGAACTTGGCATACAACTCGTTCTTTCTCAAGGTCTCCAATGCAATTCTCAAATGATCCTCATGCTCCTTATCACTCTTAGAATAGACCAATATATCATCAATAAAGACAATGATAAATTGATCTAAGAAAGACTTGAAGACTCTATTCATCAAATCCATAAAGACTACAGGAGCATTCGTTAATCCGAAAGGCATAACCAAAAACTTAAAGTGGCCACACCGAGTCCTAAAAGCAGTCTTGGGCACATCGGTCTCCCTAATCCTCAACTGATGATAACCCGATCTCAAATCTATCTTGGAAAAGACTCTCTCCCCTTGCAATTGATCAAACAAATCATCTATGTGATGGAGCGGATATCTGTTCTTAATGGTGGCATGATTCAACTTCCTATAATCCACACACATCCGTAACGACCCATCTTTCTTCTTCACAAAGAGAACCGGAGCTCCCCAAGGCGAAGAGCTCGGCCTAATGTAACCCTTCTCTAATAAATCCTCCAATTGTTCCTTAAGCTCCTTCAATTCCGCCGGAGCCATTCGGTAAGGCGAAATTGAAATCAGCGTAGTACCTGGAAGGAGCTCAACAGGAAACTCAATTTTTCTGGGTGGAGGTAGTCCTGGCAATTCCTCGGGAAAGACATCCGAGAATTCCCTGACTACAGGAATGTCTTCCAACCTCCCTCTATCTACCTCCGTGTCTAACACATAGGCCAAATATGCTTCACACCCCTTACTTATCACTCTCTCTGCTGACATAGCTGAAACAATCCTAGGTGGACTGGCTCTTCTAACTCCCACAAATACCACTTTTCAGCCATCCTCTAGCTCGAATTCTACTGTCTTCTGCTTGCAATCTAAATGAGCATGATACTTCTCTAATGTATCCATACCTAGGATCACATCCAATCCTCCCATCTTCAAAAGCATCAAATCCACCACAAACTTTCCTCCACTAATCTCTATCTCACACTCTCGATACGCTTGACTGATAATAATATACTGGACGATTGGAGTACTCACTATCAACGGAGTATCCAATGGGCTCAAGCACGTCCTAGGCACAGTCCTACCCGATGACACAAAAGAATGGGTAGAACCTGGATCAATCAAAGCAATAACATCATCATCAAACAATTTAATCATACCCGTTACCACTTCTGGAGCGGTCTCTGCCTCCTCTCGAGTCATTGCAAACACCCTAGCTAGCGCTTGCCCCCTGGATCTGTCCGGAGGATGAGCTCTCTTAGGTACCGCAGAGCTAACCACTTTAGTCACAGCCTTCTGTCCCACTGCCTCTGTCCTCCTGGAAGCTTGCATCTGTGATCCCTCTCTTCTGTCTAGCTTAGGACACTGCTTGACAATGTGTCCTCTCTATCCACAATTGAAGCATGCTCCTGTAACTCTGAAACATTCTCCTCTATGATGCCTCCCACAATACTAACACTTGGGAAGAGGTGGCCTCTCCCCATCTCCTCTTCTACTGCCGCCCACCGTTGAGGCTTGGTGAGAAACAGTAGAAGTCCTCATCGGTCTAGGCCGGCTCCCACTGGTGCTCCTCTCCTCAGACTGCACAGGAAAGGTTCTGGCACTTCTCTCAGGTATAGAAGTACCACCTCCCCTCCTGAACTGTTCTCTTCCCTTTCTCTTCCTGCTAACAGCACTCTTGATGTTTCAATGTTCTCAACTCTCAACGCTGCTTCAACCAGCTGTTGAAAGTCGCCAAAGTTCTGCACTACCACCTTCTCTTTGATAGCTAGGTGCAGGCCCGACTCAAACCTGCGGCACTTGGCAGCCTCACTGAACATCAGCTCTGAAGCATACCTCGACAACTGAGTAAACCGACGCTCATATTCAGCAACTGTCATCTCCCTCTGGGTGAGACTCAGAAATTCCCTCTACTTCTGCTGGATGTATACCTCAGACAAGTACTTCTTCCTGCAGACAGCTAGGAAGTCTTCCCATGTCAACCCTATCGATTTCAGCTGACTCCCCGGTATGCACTCCCACCAGTGTAAGGCATCACCCTGGAGCAAACTGACAGCATAGATTACCCTCTCATCATCCTCGCACTCCATCTGGTCCAAGACCCTCTCGGTCTTCCTCAACCAGGTCTTAGCTTCCTCAGGATCCGTGGTCCCGTAGAAGTCCACCGCTCCATACTTTCTCAACTTGTCAAATTGTCTCCCCTTCTTAACTGGGGCCAAACCAAAAGCCTGTGGCATTTGACCCATAGCCTGAACAAAGGCTTGGGTAAATGCCTGGAACAATCTCTGGTCCAGAGCAGGCACTTGCTCAGACTGACTAGGCGATGACTGAGTCTGAGATCGGAGGGGCTCACTACTCTGCCCTAGAGAAGCCTCAGCTGGGGCCACTCCCGGGGCTACGGACTCATCCGTACTCTCCTCTCTTGGTGGAGAGTCTGGTGCAATAGAACCTTGCAGAACTCCTCGTGTCCTTCTACGAGGTGGCATCTTACTCCTTTAATGAAAACAATTATGATTAGCTACAATTCGTTTTAATCTTAGTTTCTATATGTATGCATAATATGCATGTCACTTAATACAAACAATCAATTCATAATGCAACAATTAATCACATAACAAAACAATTTCCCTACTATGCATCCTAAGCCTAGGAGTGAACCTAGGCTCTTATACCAAACAATGTTGGACCCTGTCTCTGAGGCCCAACATTCGGACCCATATAAGCATACGTAAGCATAGAGGGCCCAAAACCGAACACATGCTGACCACAATTCGAGAAACTTTTAATAGAAAATTTTGGGATTGGCTTTTTAAGAAACATTGTTCCTCATGATCTCACAATTCCAACGCCACTGAAAACGCTCAATTAGGCTTTGAAATGAAGGAGTTATGGTTAAAATACTATCTTAAAGAAAGCAACGAAAACTAACCCTCTACCGACTTCATGTAAGAATTTTAAAACCTTAGAGACTAAATTGTCAATCTGTTCCTTCATAAAACTTGTAGATTTATGTCTCTAGTTTAATTTAAAATAAGAATCGCTTCGATCGGAGCTCTACGGCTCAAGATATCTCAAAATTAGTAAAGTATGTTCAGACTTGATCAGCCGACCTCCACATTTTGTTTCAAACCACCTTTTCAATTTAAAAGCAATACTGGTAAATTAGGTGTAGAAAGATAGAAAAATATCTTAGAAATCCATCGCTTCGAAAATGGGGTCATTCGGAAGTCTACACAAATAGTTATGGCCAAAAGAAGGGAGAGAGGTCGGTTGGCCAAAGACCGACCCCAAACGTGCAAGCTCGGCAGCGGGCGGGGCGAGCGATCGCTTTGCAGTCCGACCTATCGGACTTCTAACTCTCATAACCTTTGACTCCGAGCTCCAAATTGGACACGGTTTGATTCGTCGGAAATCTAAGAGAAAAATCTACATTTTTCAAGAAAGACTCAAAGACAAGCTCGACCACTAAGGGAAACAAAAATTTACTCAAAGCCCGATTACCCAACTCCTCCTAAACAGTACAAGAACTTACAAACACCATAACTTTTGACCCAGAACTCCAAATTTAACTAACTTAGTGTCTATGAAAAGGTAAAAGCATTATCTACAAATTTCATGAAGATCACCGACCTATATTCCAACTCCATGAGGGTCAAAAGTGGACTCAAAGCTCGGCCTGACAATCTGCCCTTTAGACAGCACCTACATTTAATTCTAACGACTCACACCTACCAATTTAACACATCATAAATAACTCATAAAGCATTCTGGGAGAGTTCTACAGCTCGCCTAACACTCTCAAAGAGTCAAAAAGATCCCATTCAACCTATATCAACCCAGAAATTTCAGTACAACACAACATACCCAAATATGACCACCTGAGTGCATCAGCCCAGAATTTCAGCACTACATCCCACTTCAACAACACATAAACCATAACAATTTTCCAGCAGGCTCTCTCAAGGCAAAACTCAACAGAAACTCAGTAATTTAAAAGAACTCGCACACATACCCTTTTCCAAGGCCATACACAGGTCGTAAATCAACAATTTCACATGATACTAGAGAGTACTAGAGCTCTCATTCACATCTACCAATCATACAAGAATTCATACACAGCTTTAGTTACATATCAACATATTCATCAAGAGTCAAGTATAAAATACAAAATATGAGATGCTCAATGATCAATATGCTTATAAAGTCATTCCAAAAGCTAGTTACTAACTTAATACAAAAGTTTCTTGTATTCTTGGAGTTATGCCCGATGCCTTGCAAGGTTCCGAGTTCAACTTGAATTTGCACATGAGGAGGGAGAATGGGGTGAGCAAACACGACTCAGTGGCTAACACGTTTGTAGCCATCGAGTAATGAGCCACACAACACATAAACAAGGATCCGAAGTAATAGCAATTTATCATATGAAACACAAATAATCCAAAATCATCACATAAGATAGAACATGCGAATTTATATCAATCAACCACATATTATGCATCATAAACCCAATTAAAAATGGAATGCACACAATTGGCTCGATAGTTCCTTAAACACAATGAATAAACCGAAGTTTATCGTAAACACAACGAGTCCATTTTCGGATCTCGTGGGCCACAAGTGGGCTGCCGGGAGAAGGCTAGGGGGTCAACATGCACGTGACTAACGATATAGGTTCTCTCTTGCCCAATCACAACCAATTTATGCTCACATATTCAAACACAAAATAGCATTTTATGCTTCTTTCATTGTATCAAATCATCATAGTTTCGTTCTTTTCTTTCAAATCAAGGGAAATACACTTTCAATATACTCACAATTAACAAAAATAGCACACATAGGGCATTTGCCCATTACACAACAACTATAACAATGTTATCCACCTATCGTCGGTATCCGAATTCAAGATTGTCCTTCCTCCTTGTCTTGAGTGAGGTTTTCTTGATTTCCTTCAATGAAAACATACTCCATTCACTAAATACATTTTAAAAGAAAGTCATAACATTCATAAAATCAAGCAAACGTAAAATAAACTTTAAACCTAACCTACCCATAAACCATCTATGCTAGAATAACCATAACCTTAGCTTAGAAGTCCAAAAAATCCATAGATCTCACCTTTCTCTCTATCTTTCTTCAATCTCTACACAAACCCTAACTTCCATCCTACACCATTCTTAAACCTAGCTTAAGCAAAGATGGAACTTACCTCTCACAAGTAAATTTCTCTTCTTTTTCCTCTTCTTTCTTCCTCCCTTCAAGCCGCCTACGGTTCTTCTTCCTCTTCTTCTTAGCCGAAAGCTCTTCTTTTCCTTAACTCACGTTTTGCTTCTCTTCTTTCCTTTAAGTCTACGACACTTGCTTCCTTATCTAACAACTTAATTCATTAGCTTTCACTTAAAGTCCTCCTCCAAAACTACATAGTTTTGATACTCCTTAAAGCTCTCCTTATAACTTACAAGGCTTTGGGCTCTCCTCCTCCTCACAAGCCCACTATACTTAACCACTTGAATTCTAAAGCCCATACTTTCCAATATTAAGTCAAAGCCTTCATTTAATTTCTAACTTCTAATCCCAATCATACTTGCTAATTCCAAGACTCAATAAAATATATATCTATATAAACACATAATTAAAACAATTAAAGCAAGAATAGCAAATAAATCAATAAATAATCAATAAATAAACAAAAAAAATTCGGGGCCCAACACTATAGATGTAACTATATATCGCAATTAAGTCATTATTAACATTCAACAATAAGAAGGAAATTAAAAAAAGGAGACTAGAGAATTGAAACTAGATGTCTCTCTTTGTTACCTTGAGATGGAATTCAGTAGGTTTTGTTCTTCAAGGTGTGCTCTTTTTGATCTCCTCTTTGGAGTTTCCCAACCCTTTTTTTTTTGTTTTTCTCTTACTTTTATAATCTTAAGCCTTCTAGTCTTTTAAGGGTTTTTATGTGTTTTTGTTCCAAAAATTGCTGTCAAGTATTTATGTCAAGTATAAGTCTCTTTTGATCCAAAACATACGAACTATTTGTATAAAATTGGATAAAGTACTTTTAATTAATAATATATTTCTTATCATTCTTTGAACATTATAATAATGTTAAATCAAAATTCTGTATCAAATACACATAAGCATGAATTAGAAATACATATGATCTCTATCATATCAAGTATAGGCAAGATAAGTTATGCAATTATTTTTCTTCTTATGACAACTATTATCATACTATATTAAGCCATTTAATTGACGTTCATGTTTATGCTTATAGTAGGCTAAATTAAGTAGAACAATTCTAGTAAGATACTATACCTTTCAGCTATACTCTATGCAACCTTTTGCATCTTGTTATCATGATGTTGACACATATCTTACATGTTGTCATCAAAGTTTATAAGGCATTAGTCAAGTCAAAATTTCAATACATTTTTTCGTTTATAACATATATCTTAAAACTTTAATTTCAAATCCTCAACAAAGATTAATGGCGAAATAAAATAATGGGCATACATTCTTTTATCTAACTTTTGAGAACTCTTCTCAAATATAACCTTTATACATGAAATTTAGTTCACTAACTTAGTATGAACTAGACTAAATAAGGCGAGTTTCACTTAGAACAAAATAAATGTACAAAAACAAGTAATCAATTAGAAGTCAAGACAACCAAATGAGATTAGGACTTTAATAATATATTTGGTTACTTCCACTATTTTATTCGAAATAAGATCCCTCACTACTATTCAGAAAGATTACTCTAATCTTTCTAGTGGGTTAGGATCCCATTCAAGTATAGTTGATCTTGAGCTTGCTCAACAAACCAACAAAATTTAAATTAGGTAGATAACAACTTTATCAATCACATCTCACGTGACTCCTAGATCCATTAGGTGACAACTATTGCTAAAATATATCTTATATATCATTCCTAATCTTGCCTCTAAATTCATGTGATCAAGAGTTTACTCATCCAAATCACACAAATTTTGTTAAGTAGAACCTACTATCATAAGATTAAACATGTTTGGGTTAAAGTAGCCTTGGGTTTGCTCAACAAGCCTACAATAAACAAAACTCTGATTTATTCTTATAACAATAAAAGGCAACAATCATGTTCTCAACGTGTACTTAATATTTTAACAAGAGATTTTAATTTCATTCATCTCATTAATCAAAAAATTGCATGAAAATATCACATATATAAAACATAAAATTTAACATGCATCCAATATATAGATCAACCATATAATAAAGCATGCAACTTATACACTCATAATCAAATTATATGCATAAAACATCAAGCTTCGTTTGATTATACTTATTGATCTTCATAATCTAAAATAATATTTCAACTCCTTAGAAAATTTAAACTAGATTGAACTCTATGATTCCTAAATGAATTAAATTCCTATTCTAAAAGAAATTTAATTTGATTTGAAAATAATTTTCAAATCCAATTGGAAATTATTTCCAATTATCTTCTCCTTTAATCAAATTTAATTGAAAACAAATTTCATTAAATTATTCTACTTATTTATTATAATTGAGAAAATTCCTTTTCAAAGTTATACAAGTAACATATTATAATCCAATTAGAAAACTATTTCTAATTCCATTAGAAAATATTTTCCTTGACCAAAAATTGAATAATATTTTTCTAAACAAATGAAATCATAAATTTAATTTATCTCTGTTAAAATTGAAATAAATAAATTTAATTAAGAAACATCTTTCTTAATTAGTTAAGAAAACACTTTTCTTAATTTTAAGGAGTCTAATTAATTAATTTCAATCTAATTGAAACCAATTGATTCTAATTTTAGAAGCCACTTTTCTAAAATAAATTAGGAATCAAAATAATTATTAATCTTAATCAAATTAAGAAAATAATTACCTTAATTTTGAAATTTATTTTGAATTTAAAACTCTTTTAAATTATAAAAGATAATAAATTATTCTACAATTAGGTTACTCATAATCTAATAGCCAAACAAGCTTAAACAAACAACTCATATTCAAAGTCTAGAATAGCTTTATCCTCATTTCCAAACACACCTTATTTGAACTCTTGGAATAACTCTATCATTGTAACCAAACACGTCTATCTTCTTCACCATAGGAAACCCTAAACTCAAAGAAGTTAAACCCTAGTCACCACTTTTTCAAGCTACCAGCACCGTCGCCGGAGGCCACCACCAGCAACCCCATCCCATTGCCAACAGCTCCAACCCTTACAAACATCTTTGTTGTCGTCCACGTTTGTGACATTTTCTTCTTTGCATTGCCGGCCAAACATCATAGCCAATGCTCTCCTCATTAGAATCTCCTAGTCGTTAGCAATCATGCCAGTAAGAGTCTAGCATTGACGCCACAATCAGTTGATTTTTCCAACAATAATAACACCAATAGCAACTCAACATTTTACAGTTTTTCAATGGCACAATCATCAAATCCATACAACACCCCATTAAGCCTTCTACAAGACTCAAGCAAAACCCAAATACAAGACCAATACTCAGTAGTCGCACATGAAACATGTTTATAGGTTTTGAAAACCCATGTTATGAAAATTGGTTTAATGGTCAATTAAAAAAAAACATAACAAGTAGAGAAGGATTTAACTATGAGGTTTTGTGTTTTCCAGAACTTGGGTTTCTAACTTTCTAAGTTTATGTTTTTATGAATGCACAAACACAAAGACAACTCCAAAATGCAGGCAAAACCCAATACCGAACCAAAACCACAAATCAAACCAAATTATGTTTTTAAATCAAGGAGAAAAGGATTCCAATATGGAGGTAGTGTTTTCATATTTCCATTGAGGAAATTCAAACCCAATCTTATTTTCAATAGAACAGAAGAGATATTAGTTTTGATTCTTTAAAGATGATGAATTTAGACTCTACCTACTCATATAGGATCCAAGATTCTCCCAACCATCAGCTGGTCACTTATTCACCAACACAAAACGGAACCGTCAAGCCTTCTCTAAGACTTAAAACAATCAGTCAGAAAACCAGTTGCCCAATAGCTGCCAAAAATAACCAAATACGGATATGGGTAGTTTTTCTAGAGTATAAATAACAACAAAACCAACACCCATTAGGTTTCTGCGCGTTCTAGGTTTTTTATTTAACTTTTCATGTACAAACACAAAACGCAAAAAAAACTATTATTTTCTAGAAAACAAAAACACATCATGAAATAGAAATCACAAAACAGCTAAAGAATGAGGAACAGTTCCTTCAAGGATCATATTCGATTTGTTTTTCAACTTCAAATTTTTATCGATAACAACCAAATAACTGAATCAAATCATAGAATTAAAGGCCGCTTTAATACCACTATTGAAAAATCAGGTCGAGATTCGATCATAACTGTAGTAAAATAATTATGAAACTTTTTCATATTTCAGTTTCCTAAAATTAAGTTCTCTTTAATTCTATAAAATGATTAACACAAATCATAATAAAGCAGAAACTTAATTCGTACCATATTCTGAAGCTTGATCTATCTTATTCTGAAACTTAATCTTTATCTTGTAGTATCCCTTGAACTATTTTCGAAACTGATATGTCTCAATCACCATAGCTGCATAAGTATCCGGTCTCTAATGGTATCCACAAAATAGGTTGAGAGAACTTTATAACTCTTATAGAGAGACTTAAGCAAGAAGTGCTAGCTTCATAAAGCTTAAGCCAATTTTTGATAAGCTTTGGTCGTTTTAGTAATTTAATTAAAATTAGAAACTTTAAGTAAAATTAAAAATAATTCTAATTAAATACTAGTTATACCCAAATAAGATTCAATATCTCATATTGATTCTTACTTATTAAATATTTCATATTTAATCATAAAGTTTCTCAAACTTTACAATCAAGTCCAACTTGATTAAATTAACTTTTCTCTCTTCAATCCATGTTATATGTGAGACCCATTAGGTTCCCAAATATGTTAGCAATGATTATAAATTCTAATTCTAATTCGAATTAGAATTAGATAAATTAAAGAAATTAGAATTAGATAAATTAAAGCTCTTTTAATTTATCTATAGTTCTCAAATTAAACAATTTATAATTATAAATCAAGATTAGCATCTAGTAAATTATCATGACTATTTAAATATTTAGAAATGTCAAAGTAGTTTTGACTAACTTTTTGTGCATGATTTTCATATAATTCAATCCTTTCATCATACAAATTTTCAATTAGACATAAAGTATGAAATTAATGTCTACTATATTTTGAGTCTAATCATATTAGTTCTCCGTTATTAGCTATCGAATCAATTAATGACATTTGTATATTATTTACAAAGCATCATTTTACCTTGGCCAAAGATTTCTCGAATTAATACTAATCAAGAATAACCAAACATTCTCCCTAATTACTTTAAGGTGATGAATCATATCTTGATCACTCAGCTATCTCCATATAGCTCATGCCACATCCAATGACTACTAATTAAATAACTCATGATTAAATAGGTAATAAGTAGTATCAAAACATACCAATCCCTATACAAGATAATTTTGGTGACCTCAAATCAAAGGATCACTTATACAATCATCCCAATGAGAATTTCATAGATATATAAGTAATGTTCCAAATAAATTTCTCACATTAGGTCTATAAAGTGAGCTTGTTCTCTAACAAATACTCGTATGTTTGTTTAAGTATCTTCACACTTTAACTTATGAGATCGACTACTTCCTTCTTAAAGAAAAAACAAAATGTGGGGTAATCTTTTTATATTCTATTAATGTTCAATCTTAATAAAACAATTGCTAGAAACAAATTTAGAAATAATAAATAAATACAAAATAAATCTCATAATTATAATCTAATTATAATTTCATTTGCAATGTACAATTATTTTATGGACTTTATCATATATATATAAATACATAAAAAATAGATAATGTCTTTAAATAATTTGTCACTAAACTACAACCAAAACGATTGACTGTAGGACATAAACCAACACTTTATCCTTTGGTGCATTGCACAGGAGACTTGCGTCCAATAGACTGTGCTCAGTGCTTAGCCATTGTAGTGGGCAATTTCGCCAACTTCTGCAACAACGAGGGATGTACGACTCCATACAACAATTGTTACGTCCGATATGAGTTGTACCCTATTTTCTTCCCTCTTCATTCCAATCCTTCCTTACTTGGTACTTCAATGGCAATAGCTTATCCATAGACCCTGTATCTCATGTCCTAAATAATTCTCATTTCTCTGTAACGGGAAGGAGAAGAGTGAATGGAATGTTTTTCTTTGGGTAATCTTTTTTCAGAAGGTATTTGAGATACTCATATTACCCTATGCTGAGTATTGGTTGATTAACTAATGTATTATGACATTCTATTCCAGGGTGAAACAGGATTAGCATAAATCTGGCTTAGAAAGTTCCATCCTAAGGTCAAATCAGAAAGTGGTAGGATAAGCATAATGAGATTCGCCCTGCAAATCCTGTTTTCTTACTTTAGCTGCCAGAGCATGGTTTTAAATTGCCGTACACTATAATTGTGGCAGCAACATTGCGGTTAGATCCAAACCATTGTCGTGATTTATCGTAATTTGTTGCAATCGCAATATAACTCAGCAGTCCGCAATTAAAAACCTTCTACAAGAGTGATGTTTAAAGGCTTAGTTTGGCAAAGAAAGTTGCTGATGACCGCCAAAATGTCCATGGTTCAACGATGGTACAGTAATTCAATTTATTATTATGTGAAACAAATCTATCATAAAGATTTGCATTAAACAATCCATAACCAAGTAGATGTTGAAAAGGAGTAGATTTCCTTTATAGAGTAGATCATTGGACAAACACCTAATATTTCAATGTGGATGTCTGGTGATAAATGACTCGAATCTCAACTGAGTTAAAGGCGTTGTCAGGCTTTAACCCACTAACCTCCTGTTTGTTTGATAACGACCAAAAGACAAGATAACTAAAGCCCTTATTGGTCCTAATTGACTTAATGATTCACAGGCTAATCATTTATCTCAATGAAACCAACACTGATTTAACACAGATAAGCAACAAATATGCTATATGGTGTTAACCAACCAAATCAATCATGAAGGGTCAGTAGTGGCAGCACCTTATCACTTGCGCACGTACTGCTGTAAGTGGGAGGGCCTGCACTGATTGAGCTTCAGTTGAACTACAAAGCAAAACATGAGCATGCTGTACAATCTGTTACTGTTGCTGCTACTGTGCACCATTGTTGCGGATCGTGCAGGACATTTTTGCAATGAAGACACTGAAATAAGTAGCAATAGCCAGATATCAGCAAACATGCATCGATAGGCTGTTGACGTTACTGGTTTACGTAACTGCATCTATTTAGCTCATATGGTAAAGGTAAAGATAAAATCTAAGCTCTATCGTAGTGCAGAGGAGATGCAAGCAGCAAAGAGTGATTGCATTGTCCCATAAGGATTGATGCTCGGATTTGGTTTGACTGCCGCTTTATGAGATACGACAACGTGAATTTGATTGGAAAGTCGACACTGTCTTAATATATATTTCAATGTCGAGGACAGATCTCGAAGATTTTCTTGAAGAACTAGGAAATCTACAGAATCAGATAACAGCAGAAGCTGTCACAGTTGATGGGAATTCAACGTTATTTTTAATTTCTAAAAAAATATTTTTAATAAAATAATTTAAAATAAGCATTAGGAAATTAAAACTTTCTCTGACTAAATTATCAATCACAGCTGTGCAGTATTCACATAATTAAAAATTCAAATTATTAAGAAGCATTAACAAGATAGTTAACTCTTTCAGTATATCTGCCCTTTCTATAAAAAGAATAAGGTTTCTTTTAAGTTTAATTAAAATTAAAATTTAAACTATAATTGAAGTTTAGTTCTAATTATAATTATAATATATTATTAATAAAATTAAATATCTAATATTTAATTCTTAAAATTGCTTAGACTTTATATCTAGGTCCCACTTAATCTTAATTAATTTGCTCTTATTCATCAGTTTTCTAAAATATTGATAATGATTATAAATTATAATTAAAATTTTATAAATTAGAACTTTTAATTTATTATTAATTCTCCAATTAAACAATTTATAATCATATATAAAGAAAGACCACCTAAATATCAAAAATGTCAAAGTGGTTTAATTTAACCTATTTATGCATAGGTATAACATATAAATTAATCATTTCATTTTCAAGATTCTAATTGGACATAACCCTACTCTATTTAAATTGAACCATGTTTATTCTTGTTAATTACTAATTGATTTTAATTGAGACTTAAAATAAAAATTTCAAAATTCAATTTACTCTAACTAAAAATTCACAAATCATTATTAATAAAAAAACATAATATTCTTCTTAATTAGTTTAGGATGGCAAATCCTTTTTTTTTTACTTTCTTAATTATATATATATACAATTCATACACTACAACAAAAACATGCATTTTGCGTCATCTGATAAACATCGTAGAAGCTCTATAGACGTCGCAGAAAACCTTCTACGACGTCTATTAAAACGTAACAATAGACGTCGTAGAAGGTGGGTAGGTAATGGGTTTCTCCGACGTCTGAGTGAAGATGTCGTAGAAGGTTTATCAATTCTGCGACATTGATGAAGACATCAGAAAAGAAGCATATAATTCTCGATGTTTGGAGAAAACGTCAAGGATTGTTAGCCTTTTGAGGACGTTGGGGAGACGTCGCAGAAACTTGACAATCTGCGACGTCTAATAAATAGACGTCGTGAATTGTCAAGTATTTATTAAATTATAATTAATTTATTATAATTTTGGTAAATTTTGTTAATAATGTTTTAATATAAATTAGAAATTCATGATTTGTTTTAATTGATCTAAATATTGGAATAATTTATAATTTAAGCAAATTTAATTATTAAATTTTAAATTTTAAATTTTGGGAAAAATTTAATTGAATAAATTTGATTTGTTATTAGCTTTTTGTTTAAATATGTTTTAAATTTTCGGAAAAATTTTATTTAATTATTTGCTTAAAAATTTAATTAAATATTAAAATAATATTTATTTAATAACTATTAAAGATTATTTATGAATATTTTTAATAATTCAACAATATTTTGAATATATAATGAATTTTAATAATTATTCATGTATAACAAGACTTGAATATATGCAAACAATTTATTATTTAAATTGCAATTCCCGAATATGTCATAAAACGAAAATTAAAATAAACAAAACATCATAAGTGTTTAATATATCAAAATGAGTACATGTTTAGTCTGAACGAACATTATGTGTAGAACATAAAAGTTCTAATCGATCCTGCATTTCTTTAAATTGTTTAGTCAATTGATCGACTTGAGACTGCAATTCCTGATTAGCCCTCTTTGACTCTTCTAATTCGTCTCGAAATCTCTTTCTGGCCGAAATATTCCCTTGTGGTCGAGGCCCAATTCCTATGCCAACAATGTAATCTGTTCTAGTGCCCAGGACTTTATCGCACACTTCATCTACTGTCATCGGATGACCTTGTTCTATTGAATGTGTCATTTCATTACACATTAATTCCTGGAAAAGTAAGAATTAATTACATACACATTCTTATTTAACAAATATTTGTAAATGAACTATGTACTCACCCATTTTGCTTTGCTTTCGGCAGTTGTCCATTGATCTTTGCTTTCATCATAATGAGTGTGATACCATAGCTTCATCCGATCACACTCTTCTCCATCCCTGTCACTCTGTTGTAAAAAAACTATTACAAGAAATGCTTTCCATAAATTTGTAAATGTCAATCAAAGTAAAATATAATTAAAAAGATGGTAACTCACAATCTCATGTCGTATCGCTACAAAGGCCTTAGAGCCAGAGTTTGGTGGACATTTGACCTGAATCCTAGCTAGTTTGGCTTTCCGACTTTTGTTCTAATCATACACGTAGGAAAATCTATTATAACATCTATAAATCACAAATCATAAATACTAAAATATAATTAGTTATGAAAGAAATTGTGAAATAAAGTTTTTTTTATCTGAATAAGAACTAACCTTTGTAATTGATTGCTCCCAATACTCACATAAATCCATCCACTCTGCCAATGTGACACTATCCGGCTTCACATCCTTTCCGCGCTTGGTAAAATGCCTTTTTAAATTATACATTTGATCTTTAGACCTTAATTAAAGAAACCTCTTCACAGTAGCATGGATTTCGTTGTCAGTCTTCATTCCCTTGATTTCCAACTTTTGCTGCAAAAAATTATAAGTTATTGGTCAACGCTTTAACCAAATGGAAAACACATACAAATTGGACTGGTTTAGAATACTTACGTCTAACTTATCCAATGCAATGTTCAATTCCTCACCAGTAATTTTTGAAAATTTTGTTCTTACAAGCAAAGAAGTTCGGGATATCACACCAATCTCACTCGATAATTTGGTAGACTGTACGAAGTTGGTTGGTCATCCTTCAGTAGGGGAGATCTCTATCTCCAATCTTTTACCTATCGCCTTATTAATCTTTGCTAATCCGTATCCTTTCGTGACACCCCTTGTTTTTTTTTCATTATTTGTGGATCCTAAAATAGAAAAAGAATAATTTATAATTAGCATATAACAATTAATGATAAATCTAATTAATGTTAAGATCATACCTGCAGTGCTTGCAGAAGAGGAAGGAAGAGTGTGATTTACTGGTGTCAGATAATTAGAAACTGGAGGATTTACTAGTGTCTGATAATTTGAAGCTGGAGTCATCTCTTCAGAAGTTGACGGAGTGCTAATTTTGCGTCGCATATTCAAAATTTGTTCATACTTATCTCTAGGACGAATACTAGGCATAGAATTGACTTCTCTTGGTGTTGCGATGCGATCGGCGAGTGCAGCGCGTGAGCTTGTGCCTGTGTAGGTGTAGGTGCAGGTGCAGGTGTCTTATCTTGTGGTTGTGTACGAGCACATGGCTCATTAGTTGCACTTCCAATTAGCTGACGATACCGCGACTGCAGTTGTATAGGTACTAAGGTACTTGGTGCAGCCTTATTCTTCTTCTTAGGTAGACTAGGTCCCATGTCAATACAATCTGCATTCACATCGACATTAGTGCATAAATCCTATGTCATTCACATCAACATCACTGTAAGCAAAAACAAGATGTTATGAACCTATGTCATTAACCAAACATTCATAAATACATAAAAGTCATTGCACATATTACCTGCTATATGGAGTAATGAAGAGATAGATGATGTGTCTTACTGTGTATTTGAATACAATCTGCAAAAACAATAGTTGAAAACAAGAACACAAGAAAACAAGAAACTAATTTTTAATGAAGAGCTTAATGATTGGGAATGTATACAATGTGATGCCTATACCCTTGCCATTTATAAAAGAAGCACATGATTGAGAATTTAAGGATGAACTATTCATTGTCATTACACACATTTAGGCCACAATAATATGTATCAGCTTAAATTCTATTGTTCTGTTAAAATGGCATTGTTGCATTCACTTTTAACATTGATGTATTATAGTTATGAACTTGTATTTGGGACCTAACAAGTATAGCTATCTGATTCCATGTTCCTTCTCATTATAGTTAAGAACTTGTTACATTCTCAACAAACTCTATTCATTAAACTCTCTACTTGTATCATTTATAAAAGTTCTAGCTAAGAGGCATTGTTTACTGTCAAGTATATCAATAACAGGTTGCAAGTTGCTTAGTTAATGTGTATCAATAACAGGTTGCAAGTTCCTTCATCGAACTTCTATGCCATTACATGTCATGGAGATAGATTACATGTCATGCATTAAATTCTACTATGCTTCTATGCCATTAACCTCCAAATTGCAGGATATGCTTGGAGTAATGTGTTGGAGACAAAAGATTTATTGTTAATCTAAAGAATTCAAATCAATATAATTAGTAAATTTTGGCATTGAACTCAGATAAATTGAGTCAATAAACACAAGTTTTCAAACATGGCACTAGAATATCATGCACCAAACTACAAGATATTATTCCTGGATATATAGATGTTTCACATCCATCAAATTTCTTTTTTATGTTAGCAAAATAACTGATATAATAGCTCCTAAAAGTTTAAGTGACAGCAAGTGAAGATAAAGTACTGGAAAGCTAAGACACAACACAGGACATAGATTGGAAAACAGTTATGGAAATTATAGCACAGATATAAAAGAAAGTGCATGTTTATGAAAGTAAATGTAAAATGGTCATCATTTAAACCTCAAATATAGGCATATCTCCATCAGATTCATAGTTACTAAGAGACTTTGTAAACATATTAGGGGATTGTTCATATTCTGATCACTATCGTAGTTTTGTTCCGCTTGAATTTATGTATAACAAATGTTATCTGAACATTGCTTCTTGGCTACTCCAAAAACATAAACATTGCGTCTTGGATGTTACTCATTTTTAAGTGTGTTTAATTCTGTTGGACATCTGATCAACAAATCATAAGTGGGTGTTATAATTTTATATCATCAAGTTATCAAAAAAGGGAAATTCTGAAATCCCATATACAAGATGGTATCAAATTTTTTATCAAAAAGAGAAGAAAGTACAGACAATGAGTGTCTTCGATAAATTTTAATCTAATTTCACATAAAAAGAAAAAGCAAAGACTTTAAATTGTGGATTGAGATTTGACAATGCACACAAAATGGAAGAAAATTGTGAGATCTCATATAAAAACTATGTATCCGAACTCCGATCCGATGCTTGTATTTATCTTCTCAATCTTGTCTGAAACAATATGATTAATGAAGGCCTTTATATCAGATGGCCATGGAACAGGATGGAGAGCAGTGTCCACAAATGATCCTGAGATCCAAGATGCTGCTGTTCATGCTATTAAGTCCATTTAGCAGAGATCCAACTCATTGTTCCCATATGAACTCTTACAGATCCTTATAGCCAAAGCCAAGGTCTGATTTATTATGATGTCCTTACTTTAGTTCTTAGGGGATAGTGATCAGAATATGAACAATAAGCATCAAATAGTTAAGAAGTTTCCACTTGCACAAGATCTAATCATAACCTAACATTCCTAACCATGTATGATGCATATAAAGAAATGGTGAAAGAGAAGCATAGATGATGTATATAAAGAAATGGTGAAATCCATGGACTGAATGTTGATGCTTTGTGTAAACTAAAATAAAACCAAGTCAGGTTGTGTTTCCAAGTTCTGCCATGGGCTAAAGTGTTATTATGCTTATGGATAGTTATTTGCTATCATAGATGTCAATTCTTATTAAGCATTGACATTTTGTTATAGAACTGATAATGTGAGCAAGCCATATTCTCTTGTTCCATTATGGTGACAGCATTTTAATCCTGATCTAAACAACAAAAGGATACTGATGTTGCCTACATTATGCTTCCTCGTTCTCTAAGGTTTTCATAATCCAATGCCTTGCTAATATGTGTATCATGTTTTCACGATTCAATGCTAAGGTTTTCATTTTGCAATTTATGTGCAGAACATCATTAGTGCTTGTGAGAGATTGATTCCCTTCAGATTTAACAATGTGATGACCTAGAAGGTTTTAACGAAGTTATCCTCAAAGGAATGATGGAGTGAAAGGCTTCAAGTTTGTTAGAAGCTTTACTACATGACATAATCATTGATATCATATATCCTATACTACATCTATCATAGTATGAATACTAGTAAAATCATGATAGGACTAGCGTTTACTACCCACTAACCAAAAACTTAACTTACAAGTGTTTACAAAGCTATGGATGACAAATTAGCTAAAAGTAATAAGGAACTAGTTACTGCTTCAGCAGTAAATGTTGTTGAACCTCTACTATTTTTATTGTTTACGGTTAAAGACAATGATATTAATGAGAAGATAATTCAATGGACCTTATTAGTCCTAACAAAAAGATGAACCAGCCAACATTAATATGCCAACAACAAACATCTACTCCAAAATAAAACAAATGCAGCAAAGGCCAATTATCTCTAGATATTGCTCCACTTTAAATGACACCACAGATTAGTGATCTCTTGCAGCTGTAGGATTAGCAACCTACAATGTTAAAGAGATTTGCACTGTTAAAGTTGTCAATGTATAGGGATAAAAGGCTATAGGTACGAAAATCATAAACATTTAAAACCACTATATGAACTGAAGAGAGACACATCATTTTTAGCTGCATGAAACAGTGCAGATTAGATCATTGAGAAGTTGAAGAAGAAGGGTTATGAAGTCCTCTACATGGTTGATGCTATTGACGAGTATCTTTGTTGGTCTGTTTGATTAGTTATGAAGTCCTCTACTTGTGATATTACTTACCTTAAACATGCACATGTGATTAAGCAATGAAAATAGATCAACAAACATACAAGTGCATAATAAGAATTTATTCATCATCATCATCAATGGACTCTTCGTATACAATATCACATTCATTCTCACTACTGCTTGTCTCTAAGTCATCCAAATCATCATTCAAACGTTGCGCGGAATTCACCACAACATCATTTATTACATCAAAAGCAATATCAGTCCGATCTAAAAACTCTAAGGAACATTCCTCGAGTTCCACTCGAACATCAGAAGATTCCTCAACGTCATCTGCATCTTCTACACTACCATGCAATGGGATGTCATACGCACGTCTAACTTCACATTCTTGAACAATACGCCAATTTGAACCAAGTACCAAATCTTCCACCAAAAAAATTTGTTTTGCTTGGTTTGCCAAAACAAATGGGTCATCCTTGAACCAAAACTTTGTAACGTTGATGCTTTTAAGAATGTCGTTGACCCTCATATTCGTATTCCCAAGATCGTACCATTTGCATTTGAAAAGAACAACACTTTTACCTTTAACATATTCAAGCCTTATAATATCTGTCAGCATCCCATAAAATGTCATATTATTTCCCCATAATTTCCTAACACTGCAACACCACTGTTTTGTGTAATCCTTCGTACATCACAGGCTTCAGTGCGAAATCGCATGCCATTTGTATTGCATACAGTATACTTTTGTACCAATCCATGAGGTGCACATGCCAATGCATACAACGACTTAAACATATGTCCTTCACAGGAGCTAGTTAATGTCGTCATCTATAACAAGAAATGAAAATTAGTTAATTATATATAATTATTATTTAAGCCCACGTACAGACTTTCTTCTCACCCGATGCTTTAACCATGAAGCAAATTGTTCTCTATGTCTCCTATCAACATGCAATGGACTTTGTTGCCTCAACTCATCCATGTGCTCACTATGGGTCATCATAAAGTCAATCAATATTATATGAGATATCTTAACTTATGACATATCTTAATTTGACAAAAGTTAGACAAACTTACTCAATCAAGGGCCTAATCTCATGACAGTTCATAAGCACATACCAATGTGCAATCTCTAGCTCATTTGTAGGAAGAGCAATTGCTTTGGCAGCACCAATCGGCTTACATTGTTGAAAGAATACTGAAATGTCACTACCATCAACCATATCATTGATGCGCTCTGGCACGTTGAAGTTGGTTTCAATTCCTTTTAAATACATTGAACAGAATGTCATGCACTCTTTAACAACATACGTTTCTGCAATTGACCCTTCTGGACGTGCTTTATTCCTAACAAATCCCTTTAGTGTACCTAAGAATCTGAACAAATGATTAACCATAAATCGATAGGCCACTATTTACTTAAATCTTTGATGTAATAAGATCAATGAAAATAATACATCTCAATTGGATACATCCATTTGTACACAACCGGTCCACCAAGTAAGGCTCCATTTGGAAAATGAATAACCAAATGTATCATCACATCAAAGAACGTCGGTGGGTATATCATTTCAAGCTTGCATAAGATTAAAGTAATCTCATGACACATATTCTTTACCTGATCCTTATTCAGACTTCGTCTACAAATTCGGTGAAAGAAGTCCCCCAACTCCATTAAAACACCTGTCATATCTTTGGTCAAGATAGAACGCGTTCCTAATGGTAGAATGCTTTGTCACAATACATGACAATCATGAGACTTAAGTCCAGTAATCTTCCTTTCACCAACATTAACACATCTAGATATATTCGATGCGTAACCATCTGGAAACTTCACCTGCTTTACAAACTCACAAAACTTCTTCTTCTCATCGGTAGTCATTGTATAGCATGCTGGAGGTTTTCCAACAATAGTTCCATCAGCTGCTCTTATCAAGTGTAATTCTTTTCGAATATTCATATCTTCTAAATCAAGCCGAGCCTTGATTGTGTCTTTGGTTTTACCTTCAACATTCATCAAAGTTCCAAGGATATTGTCACAAATATTCTTTTTTATATGCATGACATCAAGGTTATGCCTTAATCTTAACTTATGCCAATATGGTAGTTCAAAAAGAATACTTTTTTTTATTCTAATTAAACTCTCCTTCCAATCTCCTTCTCCTCTTATTGTTGGGATGCTTGCCATAACATATATTCTGCATATGACTCAATTGTTCCACCATATCATCTCCACTAATGAAGTTAGGTATAGGCCGATGATCACTCTTTCCATCAAACTTCTTTTCCAATCTTACTTCTTAACTTACAAGAAGGAGTGTCCTTGTTACAAACAGGACATGCCATGTAGCCTTTTGTGCTCCAGCCAGAAACAGTACCATAGGCTGGAAAGTCATTAATAGTCCACATTAAAGCTGCATACAATCGAAAATTATCTCCTTTTGAAACATCAAATACATCAAAACCATCCTCCCATAACTTCTTTAACTCATCTATTAGTGGTCTCATATAGACGTCACTGTCTCTACCGATCGCTTACGGACCTGGAATAACCAATGATAGCATAAAGAATGACTCATCTATACACATCCAAGGGGGTAAATTGTATGCTAAGAGAATAACAGGCCACACACTATATGAAATGGACAAATTACCATGTGGATTGAATCCATCAGTTGGTAACCCTAGTCTAACATTACGTGGTTCTCTGGCAAACTCAGGATATAGCTCATCAAAGCTCTTCCAAGCTTCTCCATCAGAAGGATGAACCATGTTATAACTGTCACCTTTAGGCCTATCATTATGCCATGCCATTTCTTTAGCGGTCTCACTTGACATGAATAATCGTTGTAATCTAGATTGCAATGGAAAGTACCGCAATACTTTATGTGGTATCTTCTTACCCCTGCCATCATTAACTCTCCATCTTGATGTTCCACACTGGGGACAACTTTCCAAGTCCTCATACTCTTTCCAATATAGGATACAATCGTACTTACATGCATGTATCGACACATAACCCAAGCCTAGGCTCCGTAGGAATTGATTTGCTTCGTAATAGGACTTCGGTAAAGATTTACCATTCGGTAATACATCCTTCAATAGAGCAAGTAACACGTCAAATGACTTATTGCTCCACTTGTTGTACACTTTCAAATGAAGCAACTTCATTAGAAAAGACAACTTTGAATAATTCGTACATCCCGGGTATAACTCTTCAGTAGCTTTACTCAACAATTCATGAAAGCCACCCATAGTAAAATGTTCAATGCCTGTAGGACGACTCCTTCCGCCTTCATTAATTGGTGTTGGAACAATAGTGGTTGACAAATTAAATCCCACTTATGTTTTGATAATAATAAAATGTATAGAATTGGTTAAGAAATTGTTTCAGGTATTTTGGATTGATATTCAATAAAAGAATTGTGCAAATCAAGATGGGCAAGTGACTAATCATTGAAGAATCAAGATAGAAGTTTTCTTATAAGTGAAAGAAGCATTAATAATAAGAATTATAGAAGATTTGGTTGGATGTTACCGTTGAAGACAACACAAGTCGACTTGCACAACATAAGTCGACCTATGCATCAGGATCTGAACAACACAAGTCGACTTACACATCACAAGTCAACTTATAGAAGAGCGGAGATGCAATTTTACGTAAAATGTTGTCACAAGTCGACTTATACAACTCGACAAGTCGACTTATGATCACAAGTCGACTTATTCATTCGACAAGTCGACTTATGGATGCAACAAATCAATTCCAACGGTCCAATTAGCCACAAATAGAAGGGAGATTATCAAGGAATGGTAATATTAATCAAGCAACGGCTAGAATGAGCTCTAACAGCTATATTTCTTCAAGTATAAATAGAGGATGATGGAAGAAGAGAAGACACAAGTTCTACAAGCCTACATACTCTTCTATTGCTCCAAAATTGCTCATTATTGTTCTTATCTTATTACATCATGTATTGAGCTTTGTTCTTCAATCTTTATCTTATTTCTCTTACAATTTGAGTGACTAGTGAAAGGTCACGTGTGAGGTAGCTTGAGCCAGAAATCAAGTGGTATTGGTAGGATTTGTGTCGGAAGACAAATCATTTGTAAAGGTAGTTTGAGCCGGAAATCAAGCGGTGTTGGTGGGATTTGTGCCGGAAAACAAATCGGTTGTAAAGGTAGCTTGAGCTGGAAATCAAGCGGTATTGTAAGAGTTCACACTGAACTACAAAGTGTGTAATAAAGTGGTTTGCAAAATCCTAAGTGGGAGTTTAGGTAGAGGACGTAGGTTTTAGCACTGAACCTCTATAAAAATAGTGTTTGCTCTTCTTCTCTACTCTTTACGTTTAGATTTGATTAAATTGTTTTTGTGTGTATTAACTTCTGATTTTATTGTAGAAAATTACAAAAAGCTTAAAGATCTATTCAACCCCCTTCTAGATCGCTAACAATTGGATGATCATTTACGAAAGTACCCACATCATCAAGCAAAGCTTGCATCCCATCACCCTCCTCATCGCTATCACCTTCATTAATATCAATGTCCTTCCCATCTATGTCAACATTTACAGTGTCAAGCCTTTCTTCCCTAGGCATAAATCTATATGCTGGCACTTCACCATGTAAAACCTAGCGGGTGTATGATTGGTCAATGCCCAATTGCATTAAATTTTCAAACACATTTGTCTGAGATCTCTTATAAGAATTCATACAACGTGCACAAGGGCATGAAATGTCACACTCTTTGCCCTTTTTTCCAGCAACAAAATTCATAAACATCCTTACTCCATCAATATATTCACGAGAAACCCTAACACTGTTCATCCAACTCTTGTCTATAGAGCAACAAATACCTATCAATTCAATCTAAGAATGAAAACATTATGTTATGTTAGTAAGCGAAGGATGAGGAAAGGTTAAATACGTACCTAAATAAAGTTGTAGAATAGCTAACTGTTAACGTAGCAAAACTAATTTTTTGCTAACCTACGTATCTAAGAATTAGGCCGTTGCTCTACACATACTAATATGTATAATTTATATTATTTCATAAACTATACGGAGAACTAGGGAGAGAGCAATAAAAAAAGTCATAAAACAAATTAAGAAAAATATGACATTTTATTTATCTATTTATGTATGAATGCAGGATCCTTACTTTAGCATAAATACAAGAAAACACCATGTGGCATCTCATATAGCAAACCTCATAGCTAAAGTATGAATGCAAACATAACAATTAACAATCGAGCAACTTTATATTATAAGTTATCATACCAGGTGTTTGTTTTCCAATGGCACCTCCAACTATCTCCTCCTCACACTTGCAACTAGTATCTCTCATCAAGCACGAATAAGTATTTTGGTTAAGATTAGAATAAATTACATCACACTCTTTATTATTGACTATATAATAGTAAGAAGGCTAGGTTTGGTACTTATTTCATGCGTATGGAATAAGTACCAAACCTAGCCTTCTTGGAGTGCTTACTGCCACTTATGATTATAAGCAATATACTAGGACTAACCTTGTTGCTAAAGTTGAAACTGTTGGAGTTATGTAAATATAGTGCCCTAGAAAGCAAGTGTATTTACATGTAACTTTATCTTCTTGATTCTGATTTTGTAATGAAAATATTTATTATTAATAAAACAAAAGAGTTTTGTTTTATCTGTATGAGCATTATATATCTGGTCATAAGGTACCAAGATTCATTTGTAAGTAATATACATATACATAGAGATGTATGGGAAACATGTATATTATTAGAATCAATTAATTGATTCACAGTTGAATAATCAAGTTGGTCGTTTGATTATGGTTTGAGGCGTAGTGTTGCGATTTATCTCCATATAAGTAAAGGAGTTTACTTAAATGATGAGTTTCATATCATGATAGTAGTAGACTATCGATAATGGCACTATTAAATGAATCGGAATCAAGTATGTTTTCAAGAATAAAGTGGGCGTTACTTTAATCTTAAAACATACAACTTAAGCATTCGCTTATTATGAACCACAATCTTGATGAGTGGTGAACTCATATGTGTTTCATTATAATTCTTGATATGATCGGAATGGATTTTTACAGGTATTAATCCGATTCTGCATGTTGGAATTATTAATTGAAACATGTATTAGGGAACATTCACTCAAATAAAGAGTTTATAGTGTTATCATCTCTTGTAGATGTTTTAAGGAGATTTGGTGATTAAACTGGCACCAGTAGTTTGATGGACTAGCTACCCATCAAGTCTTAACACTAAGATGAGATCTTATGTGTTAATCACCATATAAAGTAAAATGAGAGATCTAGAAGGAAAAACCAATATAAGGGCAAAACGGTAATTTTACCCTTTGTTGTGCGGATGGCTATAATAAGGTTCTAAATAGGGTTTGCAATTGGACATATTCTCATAATATTTAATAATTCAAGAGTTCAACTAATTGTCTTTAGTGGAATGACATTTAGTCAATAAGCTATAATTAATTCCAATGAGATTGAATTATTTCTAGGCTTATTAGAGCTTGAATTATCAAAGTCCAATAAGATTCCCCACTTGGCTTTAAGGAAGGTTATCAAGCTAAGTAAGAAGTAGTTTGGAGGCTTTAGAAGTCCATAATTGAATGATGGGCTTATAATAATTAATGGTTAATTGGAAGCCCATATGTTCATTTAGAAATGGGCTTGTTTTGGTTTAATGTAATTGATTAGATTAATTATATTAAAACAATTTTTTTTAAATGGAGAAGAAGCAATTTTGAAATTGTGTTAGGTTAGATGTGTAACCACACATTTGACATTAAAATACTAAATAAAGATGGTCTTTATTATGGTTCATCATTATTAAATGGAGTTATGAACTTACCATTAAATGGTTTAATGGTTGGCTTTTAATGTCGGCATGTAACCTATTTGCATTCATTAGATTAAAGATGAAAAATGTGCATTAGATGGACCATCTTCCTTCTTTCTTCTTGCCAAAATCGAAATGGGTATTCAATTATAGGTTATGGTCTTTTCAAATAGCCATTTTAAAGATAAATGAAGTAAGTCTCATTTATTGGCTATTTGATGAGTGATTAATGTAAGTGATGCATTGGATGCCTCTCACTCTTTCCATTTATGCATATTTCGAAATTGAGAGGTAAGAAAGGGTTCTTGCATGTTTTTAGACATTCTCTCTTTTCATGCAAGAGAGAACCGAAATTCCTAAGTGAAAGAATTGAAAGAGTTTCATTTTGGTTCTTCTTCTTCTAAGAAAATCTCCTCCAAATATTTCTTCTCCTTTCCCACCAAAGGATTTTGTTAACCTAGTTGTCCTTGAAGAACAAGTGGTAAATCTAATTGGTAGAGGATACTACTACAAGGAAGAAGATAGATTGCTAAAGGAAAAGACTCAAAGGCAAAGGATTTGGATCTGAAGGAGAGGATAGCGCAATGAGGATTTAAAGTGTGGCGAAGGAGTCGGTAATTCCTTTTATCTTGTTCTTGGTTTTATTATCCTTATACCATATCATGTATGGATTAGCATATTGATTTGGATATATTGCTTCCGCTGCAAGATGATTTCTTAAAAAGTTTTGAAATCTATCGTTTCTCCAAACTAAGCATGCTTTTTTTTTCCGATCCAACAATTGGTATCAGAGCCAGTTTTTCATGCATGATTTCGGTTCCTATATGGTGGATGCATGGGTTGGCAATCTTTTATTTATACTGCATATTTTTATGTGATAGAAATATATATGGTGTATGTTGCTCTTTTGGTTGTCCATAGAAGTTAAATTTTATCTTGTAAGATTTCTTCATTTGGTTTGTAACAAAGAGGGTGGTCTATCATCACCATGTTTCCTCCTTGGTTTCTTTTTCTATTTTATTTGATTTTGTAATGTACAAATTGATGTAATGATGAAGAAGGAGCAGCCATGGATTGAAGAAATGGAAAGGTAAAATTTTGGTGTATCCTTTTGTGTTTTGGCATAAGTTTTGTGAAAACTAAGTTGCTGGAATTTTGTTTCAATGAATCATATTTCAGTTATGATTGGAAAACAAGTGCTGGTTTTTGTTTCAAAGAATCCAATTTCGGTTTTGCTAAAATACTAAGTGCTGTGTTTAATTTTCATGAAATGAGTTTCGGTTTTAATAAAACAAGTGCTGGAATTTTTGTCAAAACAAAGATTTGGTTTTCTAAAATCTAGTGCTGGAATTTTATTTTCAAAATGACAAAATTCTAATTTCATAAATGCCATTACATTTTGTTTACCGAATGGGCGGATCATGTTAGCGAAGAGTTCGAAGCGGAAGATCCAAGATGAAGAAGCATATTTTGGGCCTAAAAGGCTTGTAATTATTTTATGTTTCTAGGATGGACAATCAAAAGTGGCTTTATTAGTTCATGTGATGAATGGAGAAATGAATGCTTGTAATATGTGATTGCATGTCATTTAGAAAATTGCCAACCCTAGGCCTTGCCATGCATTCATTATGTATGAGATATATAATGAAACAATATAGGATGGATAATAAATTGCATCTAGACAAGATGGTATTTAAAACTTAAAGCCCAAAAAGATTGAGTGGGAGAGGATGCTCCTGTGAGAGTCCACGGTCTCCAAATGATGGCCCGTTTGCATGTGGTGAAGTGTTACTCCCCATCGGAGGGCAAGGATCCTAGATCTTGCATGGTTTGGGTCTCCTTAAGGATAAGTCCACTTAATGATAGCAAATATGACCTCCCACCGAGGCATGATTTGTAGGTATCTTTAGTGAATGAATCAAATGGTTATACACTCAACATTTTTTATCAATAAACTGCCCACCGTAGCTCTGTTGGTAAAAGTATGGATCAAATTAAGACGCTTCTTTAAAAATTGAGCATGAGATGCTTGGTAGTTTTTTGAGTGGGAGGTCCAGCTTTTCTTTTAATAGATAAGATGGCCCACCGTCACTTAGTCTGTTATAGATAAGAAAATAACCGTCAGATATAATGTTTTAATTTTTAAGTTTTGTTAAATCTATCATCATGCATACATGCATCATGATTTTATACAAAGTTCCATAAATTGTTGACTAGTATGCTCATGTTTTAATAATTTATATTTTCAGACATAATCAACCACAAAATGAATCCACTCACCCCGCTTCTTGACTAATAACAAATTGGAAAATGGAGACAAGTTTAATGAATGGAGCGTAACCTTGACATTGTTCTTCAATATGAGCGTATTTCATGGGTGTTAATCGAAAATGAGCCTACACCTCTAAGTGGAGATGCAACTCTGAGCAAGTCCAACAACATGAGCGTTGGCGAGAATGCTAACAAGATTACTAAGTGTTATATTAAAGCTCATCGTGACGATGTTGCAAAAGCAAATTGCTTGTATGAAAGCTGCTAGTGCAATGGTCCATCACCTACATGAGATGTTTGGTGTGAGGACTAGGTCTGCAAGAGTGAAAGCTATCCAAACCTTTCATAATCTCGATAAAACACAGTGAGCCGGTGCGGGATTACATGATGAAGGTAATCTCTGCGGTCACCGAGGCTTGATGCTTAGGCGGATATGGATGCGGACACGCAGATGATTATGATCATCAATAGCTTAAACTCTTCTTTTCAGCAGTTTAAGTTGGACTATGAGCTCAACAACAAGGATTACACCTTGAGTGAGTTGATGAATACCCTCCGAGCACGGAGGAAATATTGAATATTATGGCTCATGGGCTGAAGCTAATGTAGCTTCTTCTTCTAAGCCAAGGGTAAGGCAAGGAAAGAAGAAGGGTCCAATGAAAAGAAGGCCCAAATAGGGTCAAGGCCAAACCCATGAAAAAGAAGGCCAAAGAGAACATCAAAGGAAAGTGTTTCCTTTGTGATGAGATGGGCCACTGGAAAAGAAACCGTCCGATCTACCTAGAGTCCCTCAAAAGCAAACAAGGGTTCCAATGAAGGAAAAGTCTTCCTAAAGGCCGGTTTCAAGTTGAGATAGCAGATGGTTCCTATGTTTCAGCAGAATCGGTGGGAGTAGTTATCTTGGACTTTCCTAGTGGTCATAGGTTATATTTGGAAGATGTTTATTACATGCCAATGATTGTAAGGAACATGATTTACATTTTGTCTAATAAAATCGGCTATTCCTTATATTTTGAAAAGGTTGTTTCAATATATGAGAATAAGGATTTTATTTGTGAAGCGATAATTAAACGAGGATTGTTTTTATAGAACCTATGAAAGGCTCACTAAACACCACGAAATTGATAAAACCAAGACAATCCAATATCTCTAGCATTAATTCAAAGTATCTGTGGCATCTAAGGATGGGTCATATCAATCGAAAAAGACTTGACAAAGCTAGTAAAGGATGGGATCCTTATGGGCTTGGATAGTGATCCATTACCCACTGTGAATCTTGTATTGAAGGAAAAATGACAAAAGCCTCATTTCTTTCTAAAGGAAGCAGATTTGAATCCACATTGGACATGGTACATCTTGATGTGTGTGGGCCCATGAATGTACAAGGTAGAGGAGGTTATGAATATTTCATAACTTTTATAGATGATTACTCAAGACATGGCTATTTGTATTTGATGCATAAAAGAGTGAATCTTTGAAAAGTTCAAAGAATTCAAAGTCAAGTGAGAAGCAACTTGGCAAGCCATTAAAACGACTTCGATCGGATCGAGGTGGTAAGTATTTATCTGGAGAGTTCCAGAATATTTAATTGACAATGGAATTGTTTCCAATTTGTCGACTCCTCGTACACCTCAATGAATGGTGTAGCGAGAGAGAGAAATAGAACTCTATTGGAAATGGTAAGATCAATGATGTCCTATGCTAGCCTTCCGAGAATCATTATGGGATATGCCATACAAACGAAACATATCTTCTTAACTTTGCTCCATCCAAATCGGTGCCTAAAACACCTAGGGAGTTGTGGATGGCCGAGTGCCTTCATTGAGGCACTTGAGGACTTCAGGGCTGTCAGCCCATGTTCTAAAGCCCAATCCATAAAAATGGAACCAAGGTCAAGTATGTTTGTTTGTAGGATATCCTACGAACTCGAGGGTACTATTTTTACAGTCCTCATGATAGGAAGGTATTTGTGTCGACAAATGCAAACTTCTTAGAGGAAGAGTTTGTGAGAAATCACAAAGGAAGAAGTGAAGTAGTACTAAAGGAGTTAGCAATTTCATCCAAACCAAGAGTTGTTTTGGATATGACGAATAAGATGTCGAAATGGATTGAAGAGTTGAATCGGAAGTGCAACTGAACATCAAGATGTGCCTAGACGTAGTGGGAGGGTTGTGAGACAACCAGATAGGTATCTGGGTTTAGGAGAAGGCTTAATTGCCATCTCGGACCAAGAAGAAACAGATCCGTTACGTATACACAAAGCTATTAATGATGTTGATGCGGGAAAATGGCTCAAGGCAATAGAATCGGAAATAGATTCTATGTATACTAATGAAATCAGGGTCCTTGTAGATCTACCACCGTGTCTAAAACCATAGGGTGTAAATGGATCTACAAAGGAAAAGGGATCGGATGGAAAGGTAGAGACCTTTAAAGCTAGATTGGTAGCTAAAGGCTATACTCAAAAGGAGGGTATAGACTACGAGGAGACTTTTCTCCGGTTGCCATGCTTAAGTCCATCAGATTCTTTTGGCCATTGCAGCCTATTTCGATTATGAAATATGGAAAATGGATGTCAAGATCGCATTTCGAATGGAGATCTTGAGGAGACCATTATATGGCCCAACCGTAAGGATTCATTGAGCTAGGTAATGAGCATAAGGTTTGCAAGTTGCAAAGGTCCATTTATGGACTTAAGCAAGCATCTAGGTCTTGGAACATTAGGTTTGATAAGGCTATCAAAACCTATGGGTTCATACAAAACCTAGATGAGCCTTGTGTTTACAAAAGAATACAAGAAGGTAAGGTTACTTTCCTAATCACGTATGTTGATGACATTACGCTAATTGGGAATGATGTGGGAATGTTATCTGCGGTTAAGGATGGCTGAATGAGCAGTTTTCAATGAAGGATTTGGGAGAGGCTACCTATGTTCTAGGGATCAAACTTATAAGGGATCGTAAGAACAAGAAGATAGTTTTGTCTCAACTAACTTACATTGAGAATATGCTCAATAAGTTCACCATGCAAGATTCCAAGAGGGTTTCACTCCTACTAGACATGGAATCAAACTTTCAAAGGAACAAACACCTAAAACCCAAGAGGAGGTTGAGCGCGTCGTAACATTCCATATGCTTGGCAGTTGGTAGTTTGATGTATGCAATCTTGTGCACTAGACCGGATATACATTACGCGATGGGGTAGTAGCGATTTCAAATCAATCCAGAATGGAACATTGGATTGCGGTTAAGTGTATACTTAAGTATCTTCGTGGACGAAGAACTTAATGCTTGTTTACTCTGGAAGTAATCTTATTCCGACGGGATATCTGGATTCGATTTCCAATCGATGTTGATTCAAGGAAATCAACTTCTGGTTCTATATTTACTTTAGGAGGTGGAGCCATAGTTTGGAGGAGTGTCAAGCAATCTTGTATTGCTGATTCGACTATGGAGGCTGAGTATGTTGCTGCTTGTGAAGCAGCAAAGGAAGCAGTCTGGCTCCGGAAGTTCCTAAATGATTTGGAGGTAGTTCCAGAGGTAGAAAAAGCCATTACACTTTATTGTGATAATAGTGGGGCAGTGGCTAATTCTAAAGAACCTCGGAACCACAAAGCTGCCAAACACATTGAGCGAAAGTATCATCTCATAAGGGAGATAATACAATGTGGAGAAGTGGATGTGGTAAAGATTCCTACAGAGCAAAACCTTGCTGATCCGTTCACAAAGACATTGACTCAAAAGATCTTTGAGGGTCACCTAGAAGGGATGGGAATGAAGGATATGTCAAACTTGCTTTAGGGCAAGTGGGAGATTGTTGGAGTTATGTAAATATAGTGCCCTAGAAAGCAAGTGTATTTACATGTAACTTTATCTTCTTGATTCTGATTTTGTAATGAAAATATTTATTATTAATGAAACAAAAGAGTTTGGTTTAATCTGTATGAGCATTATATATCTGGTCATAAGGTACCAAGATTCATTTGTAAGTAATATACATATACATAGAGATGTATGGGAAACATGTATATTATTAGAATCTGAATTAATTGATTCACAGTTGAATAATCAAGTTGGTCGTTTGATTATGGTTTAGGCGTAGTGTTGCGATTTATCTCCATATAAGTAAAGGAGTTTACTTAAAGGGAATGATGAGTTTCATATCATGATAGTAGTAGACTATCGATAATGGCACTATTAAATGAATCGGAATCAAGCATGTTTTCAAGAATAAAGTGGGTCATTACTTTAATCTTAAAATATACAACTTAAGCATTAAGCTTATTATGAACCACAATCTTGATGAGTGGTGAACTCATATGTGTTTCATTATAATTCTTGATATGATCGGAATGGATTTTTACAGGTATTAATCCGATTATGCGCATGTTGGAATTATTAATTGAAACATGTATCGTGAACATTCACTCAAATAAAGAGTTTATAGTGTTATCATCTCTTCTAGATGTTTTAAGGAGATTTGGTGATTAAGCTGGCGCCAGATGTTTGATGGACTAGCTACCCATCAAGTATTAACACTAAGATGAGATCTTATGTGTTAATCACCATATAAAGTAAAATGAGAGATCTAGAAGGAAAAACCAACATAAGGGCAAAACGGTAATTTTACCCTTTGTTGTGCGGATGGCTATAATAAGGTTCTAAATAGGGTTTCCAATTGGACATATTCTCATAATATTTAATAATTCAAGAGTTCAACTAATTGTCTTTAGTGGAATGACATTTAGTTAATAAGCTACAATTAATTCCAATGAGATTGAATTATTTCTGGGCTTATTGGAGCTTGAATTATCAAAGTTCAATAAGATTCCCCACTTGGCTTTAAGGAAGGTTATCAAGCTAAGTAAGAAGTAGTTTGGAGGCTTTAGAATTCCATAATTGAATGATGGGCTTATACTAATTAATGGTTAATTGGAAGCCCATATGTTCATTTAGAAATGGGCTTGTTTTGGTTTAATGTAATTGATTAGATTAATTATATTAAAACAATTTTTTTAAATGGAGAAGAAGCAATTTCGAAATTGTGTTAGGTTAGATGTGTAACCACACATTTGACATTAAAATACTAAATAAAGATGGTCTTTATTATGGTTCATCATTATTAAATGGAGTTATGAACTTACCATTAAATGGTTTAATGGTTGGATTTTAATGTTGGCATGTAACCTATTTGCATTCATTAGATTAAAGATGAAAGATGTGCATTAGATGGACCATCTTCCTTCTTTCTTCTTGCCAAAACCGAAATGGGTATTGAATTATAGGTTATGGTCTTTTCAAATAGCCATTTGAAAGATAAATGAAGTAAGCCTCATTTATTGGCTATTTGATGAGTGATTAATGTAAAAAGTGATGCATTGGATGCCTCTCACTCTTTCCATTTATGCATATTTCGAAATTGAGAGGTAAGAAAGGGTTCTTGCATGTTTTTTAGACATTCTCTCTTTTCATGCAAGAGAGAACCGAAATTCCTAAGTGAAAGAATTGAAAGAGTTTCAATTTTTGGTTCTTCTTCTTCTAAGAAAATCTCCTCCAAATATTTCTTCTCCTTTCCCACCAAAGGATTTTGTTAACCTAGTTGTCCTTGAAGAACAAGTGGTAAATCTAATTGGTTGAGGATACTACTACAAGGAAGAAGATAGATTGCTAAAGGAAAAGACTCAAAGGCAAAGGATTTGGATCTGAAGGAGAGGATAGCGCAGTTGAGGATTTAAAGGCATGGCGAAGAGTCGGTAATTCCTTTTATCTTGTTCTTAGTTTTATTATCCTTATACCATATCATGTATGGATTAGCATATTGATTTGGATATATTGCTTCCGCTGCAAGATGATTTCTTAAAAAGTTTTGAAATCTATCGTTTCTCCAAACTAAGCATGCTTTCTTTTTCCGATCCAACAGAAACCATCTGCATGAATTTTTGTTTGAGGAGGTGGCTGAGAAAGTGAGTTGAGATCTGATTAGCTATTGAATCTGAATCATGGTAAAAGAAGAAATCATTTTTATCTTTTGTAAGAGTGTCTGCAATTTGAGATCTAAGCTTTTGAACACAACCAATAGGATTAATATGTTGTCACCATAATGGAACAAGAGAATATTGGTTGCTCACATTATCAGTTCTATACCAAAGCATGTAAACATTTCCAGCTTGTTATTTGAGATATATAAGAGACACTTATCAGTTAGAAGACTAATCCCAAATATGAAGAGAATATGTTTAACAAAAATCTGGGTTAAGATTGAAAAAAATGGAGAAAAGGGGAGTCAAGTTCCCAATTATGAATCTTGGACATGATAGGGAACTCAAGAAGATAGAAAGACCCTTAACCTTTCAATGAACACTAAATCTTGCAAGTAAGAGACGGCTACTGGGAATCTTTTCAAAACAGATTGCCATGATAAATTGTTAGGGTTAAACTTGATGGAACAACTAAAAGAACTTAAATTCAAGTAGGTTCTAAACAATGAAGAGGACATGTTCTTCATGTCTAACTTTGCAACTAATCTAAAAAAATTATAGAAATAGGTCCTTAACATATTAAAAACAGCCCACTGTTTTTACAAAAATATAAACCTAAGATAAATTTGGAGAAGTTAAAGATGACACAAGCCATTTGATTTAACTTTCGAAATATGTTATGAAAATATTGGTCCGTTGTAGGCTTGAGACACTTAACTAACTATCTTAGTAAACTAATTTGTCTAAATGAAGCCACTACAAAAATGAGAAGAATTGGATATATAAGATTTGTATTACAGTCAATCTACCAGATTCTATTATATTGCTAAAACTAGATGAAGAGGGCAACTTAGAAGAAGTTAGGGTGTTTATTAACTATCAATAGAAATTAACCCTCAACTAATAACATAAAGTGTGGAAATCTAAAAGTAGGAAATTTTTGAGGTAACACTATGAAATTACAGAGATAAAGTCAATATGTATCATTAGTGATACCACGAGTGCCTGAGCAAAACAAATCAATATCAACAAAGAAATCATTGTTTCACTAGAACAAAATAAGAAAGCTCTAAATATTGATTCCCCATAATTAGAAAAAAATAACTAACGTGACCTTAGCACTAGACTTAAAAATCTAACCTAGTAAGAGATGTTATGAGTAGTATTCCTCATTTTTTGAGTACACAGAGTACAAATGTTTCTATATCAAAAAAATAGAACTAATGAAGAAAAAGGAGGAATGAAGTCAATTCTCATTTTGAAGAAAGACCAAGTCACTAAGAAGATTAAAAATAAAGACCAAGTCCTTATTGGATAAGATTTATTTAAAAACTACAATAGGAAGTCCTCTAATAAAAGTTGAATAATGAAAAACAACTTTAATAAGGCATTTGACTTAATGAGCTAGAATTTCCTTTTTGACAATTTTAAAGCTTTTACTTTTCCTCCAACTTTTAAGAATTGGATAGATCAATGTGTAAAAACCATATCCTTCAATATCTTAGTTAATAGTGAACTTATATAAGTCATCAAGGGAGCTATAAGTTTGAGATAAGGTGGATATCCTTCACCCTACATGTTATCCATTCTAAATTATCTCTATGTATATTAGTTCGTACTTCTAATGCCTTCCAAAAACTTGGTTAAAGAAGTAGACAAAAGACCTTAAAAAACTTTCTTTAGGAAGGAGTAGTAACCAATGTAACTCATGCCAAAGTCAAATAGATTAATATATGCAAATTAAAAAGGAAAGGGGGTTTGAAATCACTCCTATCAAAGCTTTCAACGATATGCTCTTATAAAAGAGGGTTTGGAGAATTTTCATTGACAAACAATCTCTCTACGTATGACGGAAGCAAACACACTTCCTGATAGGTTTAGGTTTTTGGAAAATCAAGCATAGTACATCTAATTCATGGACTTTAAACTAAATACTAATGAGGGAAAACTCAGCATCAAAATGAAGAGTATCATTGGGAATGGTCTTAACACTTGGTTTCAGTACGAAAATTAGAGCCCATTGGTTCCTCTTCACTTAGTTCCAGATATAAGAAGACTAAGGCTTTTAATGCCTAACTAAGCAAGAATGAAGGAGATCTTAATACAGGATCAATGGAATTTCCATACTAGAGGACCCCTTTATTGTTGGCTACTCTACCCCCTATAATCCCAACCTAAAGAAATTGATACCATCATTTGGTTAAAGCATAATTCCATGAAAATCTCTAACAAATTATGTCTGCAGATGTTTAAACAATATGTAATCTAAGTGTTCTTACATAAACGAGTTTTATTCAAATCAAAATTTCCTAAAATATCCTTTATTGTTTTCTTATAGCCATTAAGAAAAGGTGAAGAACAATGGACAAAATCAAGGCTTATGAAAACAATCTCAATTGTAAACTTTGTAATCAAGACACTAAAATCATCAATCACTTATTTTCAGATGTTCCTTCTCCTTAATTATTTGCTATGAAATCCTAGCATGATGCATCATCTAAAATAACAACACCAACAACATTAACAAATAGTAAAAATTTTGTTGTACCATAATGGATCATCTACTATATAGAAACAAAATGATTGAGAATTATAGAGTGATCAAGCAAGCTAATGTTCTCTAATAACAATGATTTTAATATCTTTAAAATAGCACTATGATATTGTATATATGCCATATAGAGAGAAAGAATGCTAGATTTTTTCAAAATCAGACTCAAGACTGCCACATGCAGACTTACAATACCTTAAACCTCATCAACAAATTCTCTATTTAATGGCATCAACCTTAGCACTAACATAAATCTAGTTATAAGATATAGACTACCAATTAGCTAAATACTGACAACAACCACATATAAGCAATGTATGATCATTATAATATCATAGGATAACAAATACAACATTGGAATCTATTGTAGTTAGGCACTGACACAAAAGAGTAGCAGGATTTAAAGTAAACTCTACAACTATATGTCTTATGAAAAACAATCCTTCAACAACAAACTCTACAACTAAGAGAAATAGGGGCTGTGAAAGAACTAATCAAATATGTAAGATAGATTAAATCCAATATACAAGACAAGGATAAACAGTCATATTTGACTAAGAGTTAGTGCTATCATCCCCTTCAACTTAACAGAGTATTGCGAAGGTGAATTTCCTCCTAAATAAATGAAAGGAAGATGAACATAAGGCTGGGAAGAAGATACTATCACACAATGCAAACCCAAATGCATTGTGTTACAGATAATCAAAATAAACGATTGAGCAACGTAACCTTAAACCCAGATTAAATCGTCAACTTCAATCGACTCACATTAATCGTAAGCAAAGTAGTTTGATGACTTACCTCAACCAGTATGCACTCCGACTGTAAATGATAGAAGGTCAAAAACTGGTGACGCAAACTCCACAGATTCCAAGCACGATAGAGGATGAGAGAGGGAAGGCGACAGATTCCACATATTCCAAGCCCTGGCCGGAGACTGAAGCTCTATCCTCTCTAATTTTCATTTACACAGAAGATGAGACGATGTCGTTATGGGGGGCGGCAACACGATGCCATCTCATCTGGTGGGATAAATACGTGGACCTGGCCTTTCTAGTAAGACGACATCAAAAACTTCTTTTTTTGGCGACATCTGAATACAACGTCGCAGAAGCTACGAATCTTTCATGACGTTTTACCAGACGTCGCGAAATCTTCACACCATTCACGACGTCTACTTTAAAAACAACGCAAAAAGTATAGTTTTGTTGTAGTGATACTATATCCAAATACTACTAAGTGAGCTATTTTATATATGATAGGTCATAAGTAACATCAAAACTTAGTAATTCTCATGTAAAATGCTTTAATAATCTCAAATCTAAGAATCAAATATATAATTATCACAATATTGATATTTATAGAAAACAAGTAATATTTCGTTTAGAATCTTCATAATCGGACCGCCGAAGAAGTTAATAAGAACTCACAAATTTTTAAATTTCTCCATACTTTATTTTATAAGATCAGTTATTTACTTTGAAAGAAAGAAACATAAGATATGCTAGTTTTATCATTCCATTAATTTCACATCTTAATGAAACTATAGTTAGTAAAAACTTAGGAATAATACCTACATGCAACTTGAATTTCATAATTATGATCTCAATGTAATTATAATTATACATTAATTATCTTAAAATTGCAACCAACTAATAAACTATAAAGACATAAACTAACAAACTTTTATTTGCCCTAAAGTCAGTTGCTTATGTATTGAATATTTTATATAACATATGTTTATATGTTTGTTTTGAGAAAACAACTTCATGAGAGAATATACAAGATCCTTTTCAATAGGCATTCACTATATCTTTTCGCTCCATCTCTTTAATTAAGTAAAACCTCCTGAGTATATGTGTAGAGTATTGACGAGACCTCAGTTCCTTTTGTCTATACAGTAGTGTTGTTGTTGTGATAGTTAATTTTGTTAATGATAGGAACCAATCCTAGTTTAGTAATGAATTTCTTAATCCAAGTAACTTCCTTTGTCACCTCAAACATTAAAATATACTCTACTTCCGTTTTAAAATCAATAATGATTGGTTGTTTAGATTTCTTCTAACTTATTGCACCACCATTGGCATACGTAGATTGTGATATGCTATCATTATGATCAACCTGGAAACTAATATCTGAATAATCTTAAACTCTTAATTCAACTCTTCCATTGATCAAGAAAGCATCTTTAGTTCTACTCAAGTACTTTAATATATTTTTCAAAATTTTTCAACCACCTTTAAGATTAGTTTAAAATATGCTTGTTATGCTCCAAGTATAAGAAACATTTGATCTTCTACCTAGCATCATATACATGATTGATATAATAACGAATCCATATAGAATATAAACTATTTTATTACTCTCTTCCAATATTGTTGGACACATACTTTTTGAAAGAAAAATCCCATGTGATTTAGGTAGGAATTACCTATTGGAATTCCCTATGATAAACCTCTTTAGCATTTTGTATAATAGTCCACTCCCATCTGACACATGCACTTGCGCCCTACGATCACACGTGCACATGCCTGACAGAAGTGGCGTGTTAACTATCTCACCTTTACTTTACTCCATGGCATCATAAGTGAAATGAAAAATAACACATTATCTAAAGTCCAAAAATGTCCTCATTTCATTTCATAAACCATAATTTACAATGTAGCATTAGATACATCATTCATATGTATACATTGTCAACCTATCAAAGCTCACAGTTCAATTTACAAAGTATGCTACATAAATGAGGAAATAAACCAAAAATGAAAAACTAATTTTTAGTCCCCAGCTGACCAACCTTTGAGACATAACTTGTACCAAAATGCAGTCTTAACAATTAAGTTGTCATTCTCTCTCAAACCTGAAATTGTCAATGTTGCAATTTTGGTAAGTTTTGCGAACTTAGTAGAGTAACCATCCTTGATGGTTTACTCTTATCATACAGCACAACATTTCATGTTATCATATAATTCACATCAACTTGATTACCATCTAGTCATATCACGAAACATTTTATTCACAATTGTCATATTTCAATATCATAGTCTAAACAATCCATCATTTCATTACAATTTTGCAGAACACAATCATCAATAATTTATCACATATTCATTCAAAAAAAGTGTTCACAATAGTGCAACAATCAATTTATTCATTTCATATATGAAAGCAATGTTTATGAGACACATTCATTTGTTACTTTATTGTGATGGTTTGCCTTTTTTACTGTCCCATATCTGTTGTAGATATCGGGCTCTTTCATACTGTCTCTTACCCATTGGGGATACAGGGCTCATTATATACGATGAGCCTTAAGCTCTTTCCACAGATGTTTGAGCTTTAAGTTCTTTTTAACTGGCGACATCAGACACAATTGCCTTTACATTTCATGTATTGGAAATGAAATACATTCACAAATTGAATCATCATATTCACTCAATCACATTCACATTCTTTCTCATTCACATTTTTCATCAGATTTTTAGTCCACCATTCAACATTTACGTTGAGAATCAAATAGTCAATCTCATCACATACAAGTAGTACTTCAAATGATGTTTACATGCATCAAATGCCTCGGACAATTATTGTTCGAAATTCAGAACACAATCAACACATATCAAATTCAATTAGTCAATCTCATTCATATATAAGTAGCACTTCCAATGATGTTTGCATGCATCAAACGTCTCATACAATTATTGTCCAAAATTCATAACACAATTAACACATATCAAATTAAAGAAGCAGAACAAATTTAGGTGAGACTATGTAATAGCCCAAATTACCTGCTCACAGATATTGTCGCTTTAGGCCCTGGCCTAGCCAAGCCCTCACAGTTTTGCTCTTCCCCCTCTTGGGGAAAATGCGGGCTTAGATGGGCCAAGGTCTAAAGCAGACAATTTATATAAGCGGGTGATCTAGGCTATCACAAATGGTATCAGAGCTGGTACCTGAATTGTTGTGCCAGCTAGGTTGGACCCCAAAGATGGTTAGGCCTTAAGGGGGTGGAAAGTGTGAGATCCCACATCAGTTAGAGAGGGGAACGAAGTATGTCTTATAAGGGTACGGATACCTCTCCCTTACATATGCGTCTTCCTTAAGAGGGGAAAGAACAAAACTGTGAGGGCTTGGCTGGGCCAAGGCCCAAAGGGAACAATATCTGTGAGCAGTGATTTGGGCTATTACATACCATCTTAGGTTGCTCATAATTGTTCCCTTTTTTCTTATTGTTGTGAAGTTGCGGCAATATTTGGAAGTTGTTGCTCTACTTGCACTTCCATATCCAATCAAATACAATTTCATGTTACCACATTATTCATGTAACTGAATATGCACTTTTATACATGTATCATGTACCATGCATGTTCAATGACATATGCCTAGGTATAGTTCTGTAATAAACCGATGCAAAGATCAATTATACTCCAAATATGTCAAAATTCATACACTCATTAACTATTCTAGCTTTCTTTTCAACACAGACTTTTAGGTCTACTTTACATGATCATCATGATAAGAAAAATGGTGTATTTCTCTAACACATTCTTCTAGACAGTTGTGTTCCTGTACCTTAAGTATCTAATGACTCCAAGATCATACAATTTGGTTCATTATTCTATGAGTTATACTCGACAGACTGAGTACAATTGAAATTTGGCTAGGGCATAATCGTGCATTCAAGTTGTATAACTCATATCTCTCAATTCCAATATCTAAAAATTAGGAACTATATACCAATTGAACTATAAGAGAATAATCTACAACTTTTGTGAAGACACCCTTGTCTGATTCAGCCTACATTAATACAATTTATTTGATAACAACAGGATATGATTTCTATCATGGGTAGTATTATAGCCTAAGATAGGACTCAATTTTAAGCTAAATTTCAAGATCCTTAAGAATAGAATTCAAATTCACTTTCTCTTAAAAATTGTATCTAAATATCTCTACTTCAATTTAAATTAAGAATCATCTCATTTGGAGATCTACTGGTCAAGATATAATCAAAATACTTAAGTATGTTTAGTGAAAGTTCTCCAATTCATAACAATTTAGCACACTTCCTCGTTTTTATCCTAAATCCATTAATCAAATCATTCAAGAACGAATTCAGATGGCTCTAAATTTTCACAGAGAGGAAGACCAATGTGTTAGGAATCTATTAGTTTAGGTTTCAAGTATGTTGGAGATGGATAACTTAATGACACATGGCACCCATGCATGTGCGTCATTTGTCGCCCTCCTATTTGTCTCTTATTCTATTTTTTCCCAAAATATCCCAAATTTTTTAAAATGATCTAAAAATCACCAAAAAATTCAAAATAATCATAATACTCTCCAAATAAATTTTCAACACAAATAATCCATAATTCACATTTTAATCGCATTTATAAATCAATTATACCTGACAAATGTCAATGAATGCATGTATAATTGTTTCATGAATGTGAACACAATTCACATATTTAAATATGCCATATGATGCATGAAATGCATTTTTAATTTCTTAGTACACTCTCATTTACACTATTTTGGGATCCTAGCTCCTAATATTGGATATTGGGATGTTACAATTCTCCCCTTTTTAAAAATTTTCTTCCTCAAAATTCGTACCTAATTGATGGAGCAGGTGGGGATATTGCTTTTTCATATGCTTATCTATTTCCCAAGTTGCTTCCTTGCTCGAATGCTTTCTCCATAGAACTTTCACTATTGGAATTTCCCGATTTCTCAGTTGTTTTGTCTAATATCCCACTATTTGAACTGGCTCCTTAACATAACTCAGATTACTAGTAACTTCAATCTCTTGAGTTGGTAATACATGCATTAGATCTGATCTATATCTCTTGAACATACTCACATGGAAAATATTATGTAACTGAGACATTTGATTCGGTAAGGCTAATCGATATGCCAGCGGTCCTATCCTCTCAATGACCTCATAAGGACCAATATATCTAGGGCTCAGCTTGCCCTTCTTACTGAATCTTAGCACTCCTTGCCAGGGTGACACTTTCAGAAACACTTTGTCTCCTACACTATATTCCATATCCCGTCAATGTTGATCCACATAATTTTTCTGTCTATCTTGAGCCACTTTTATTCGATTTTGAATCAATTTCACTTTCTCTATAGTATCTTGTATCAATTATGAACCTTCTATCATTATCAAACCTTCCTCATCCCAATATAGAGGTGATCGACATACTCTTTCATACAATGCCTCATAAGGTGCCATTCTAATACTACTGTGGTAGTGGCTATTCTAAGCAGATTCAATCAATGTAATATACTGATCCCAATCTCCTTGAAACTCCAATACATAATCCTGAAGCATATCCTCAACAGTCTTGATTGTCCTCTCACTCTGCCCATCTGTATGAGGATAAAATGCAGTACTGAAGTTCAACTTTGTACCTATAGCTAACTACAAACTCTTCTAGATTCTTAAATTAAATCTAGGGTCCCTATTTGATATAATAGATATTGGAACCCCATGTAGTCTAACAACTTCATTCACATACTTCTGAGCCAACTAATTTAGTGAATTATTCTCTCTCACTGGTAAGAAATGGGTCGACTTAGTTAATCAGTATACCACAACCCATATTGCATCATTTTGTCTCAGAGTCTTAGACAAACCCATTATGAAATCTGTAGTGATTCGTTCTCATTTCCACTCTGAAATAGGCAACGAATGTAACTTTCCAATTGGAGCCTGACGGTCAACCTTAACCTACTGGCATGTTATACATTCAGAAACAAACTCCACTACTTGCTTCTTCATTCCAGGTTACCAAAGATGTTGTTTCAGCATGTCGTTGAATGAGCCCAAGTTTATTATATAAATTGGCGACATTTTCATGATTTTTACTACACTTCTTGGCTCCAATTTCTATATTTTATGCTTAATTTGACTCTTGGATGTCTGCCTTTATTTTATATAGTTTGAGAGTAAAATTGTCACAAATCAGTATTAATTGCACTAATTAATTTTTTGAGAATAATTGATACTGCAAACAATCATTTGTTCATTGTAGGAGACTCAAGGAGAAGAAACTCAAGAAGAAGAAGTAGGGTCATGGAACGGTTGAAGTCAAATCAACAAGTGAAGAGGTGCAACAGGAAGTTCGCTGTGACAAAGTATGAAGAAATCCAAGCAGAACTTTGGGAAAAGTTCGCCGCATCGAAAATTAATTATGTTGTCACGGTGAAAGAACCAACAATATAGCTAAAACTTTCGAAAAGTTCACTGCAATGAACGTTCGAATACCGAACCATTTTTAGAAGTTTACCCACTGTGTAACCCGATCCATAACCTATTTCTTTTAAAAACCTACCTATTTTAGTTTAAGGAAAAGAGAGCCGACAAAGAAGATTGAAAAAAACACACTCACTCTCTCTACCTTCGGACACTCCATCATTCACTCTCCTCCACTTCACCGTCTACTCCTCCACCGACAACTGCTACCATGAATGCTTCCAGTGGGTTTTGGGTTATGAATTCTCCTGGAGTTATGCTTGGCTAGGCACTTCTTTCCTCTTGAAGATGTAGCGATGGCTAGAGTTCAATGAGCTTCAAAAGGGGAGTAGTTTATTCCATATTCAGCTACATTGTTATGAAGTCCTAGGTTTAGGATTTGTAATTTGCAGTTGAATATTCTTGATTTGAGTTTAATCAAGTGTTAGATATTTAATGTGTTATTGGGATTTGTTAATGTAGAACTTGGAACTTGAATAGATGACTCTTTGGAGAGTAGAGTGACTTCACAGTTGTCTTTCATCACTGCAGAACTAAAGAATATGAATGTGCATCGGCCGTCATCTTCTATGGATCTTACTGCACCCATTTGTGATACTTGTGGGTCAGTAATGGACATATCAAGTGTTTGCCCCGGTCGGTTTGAAGAAGTGTTTGCAATATATCTAGGACGGACAAATTAGAAATGGGAACCTTACTCCAACACTTATAATGTGGGATGGAAGGCCAATCTTAGGTTCAGTTGGAGGAATGAAGAGGGAAGGGATCTAAACAGATTTCAACAAGGGGGAGGAGCTGGTACTTCTACTAACCAGTTCCCCAACCAAAAACAAACCCTAACTGTCCCACCCAAGGAGGACGCCAACCAACTGCTGCACAATATGATGACTTTGATGAAGGAAGAAAGGAATTCTAACAATAATTAGTTCAATGCCATAGCTTCTCTATTTCAGCAAGAATATTCAAAGAATGCTACTAGGTTTAATGCTCTAAAAAAGAGAATGGAGCAATAGGAGACAAAAGCTGAAAATATCAATTCCTTTGTCACCCGATTGTCCAACAACATGAGTGAGAGTCAAGCGAGAAGTAGTGGAGCTATCCTTTCAAACACTGTCATGAACCCCAAAGGTTTAAATGAAATAACTCTCCGAAGAGGGAAACAAGTGAGGTTCAAAAATCAAGATAAGGAAGAAGGCGAAGAGGAGATTAAGAGTGAAGAATTACCTTTAACAAAGGACAAAATCAAGAAATCTGAAAGCTCCAAAGAATCGAAAAGGAGTCCGAATTAGGAAGCAAGGGAGTTAATTCAGAGAGTTGCAAGGAACAAGCAACAACAAGGGAGTATGTGGAATCGAGCAAGCATTGAACCAATGAAGCCAATGGTAAGGAGGTAAATCTTCAAGACCTTCCTTTTCCTAATTCATATTTGATGAGCAAACGAATGACTGACATTAAGCATGAAAAAGATATCATTGGTTTGTTTAGTAAAGTGGAAGTCAATATTCCTTTGCATGATCTTGTGAAATGGGTTCCTGCTTATGCCAAATACCTTAAAGACCTGTGTACGCATAAGAGGAAGTTTAGGCCAAATGAAAGAGTCCAAGTAAGCTTGAATGTGTCCGCATTATTTAAGCCTCAAATCCCTTTAAAATGCCATGACCCTAGATCTTTCACTATCCCTTGCACTATAGGTAAAGTTACCATAGGGGAGCCTTGTTAGATCTAGGGACAGTCATTAATGTTATGCCTAAGTCTGTTTATCAATCATTGGGAGTCAAGAATCTTAAGTCTACATCTATAGTTCTCCAATTGGATGATAGGTCTATTAGGCATCTTGTGGGCATTATAGAGGATATTTTGGTCCAAGTCAGGTTTAGTTTTTCCAACTGATTTTTATGTGCTTGATATATCTTTTGAAGTTGTGCAAGACACTTCCTTGATTCTCAGTCGACCATTCTTAAGGGTTGCTAGTACCATGATTAGCATGAAAGAAGGTACAATCACCATAGAGGTAGGAGATCAACTGGGTGAGTTTTAACATGTATAAGGCTATGAAACACCCCTATGAGGATTATTCTGTTAGAAACCCCACCTTTGGGAGTCATGAACCTGACGTCCTAAGTGACATTTAACACGTATCCCACAAGGATGGCGTGTCCCCACCAAGACAAACTTCAAGATAGTTTACTTCTATTATTTTCAAATAGAAGTGGCTCCATGTCTCCAGTTTATTTAGAGATAAGAACCCAATCATTTGGAGATCCTATAATAAAGTTATGGCTGAAAATATTGAATAGGATTTTGACCTCAATCATATCGCACCTACCTTGGGGCAATTAGCATAACTATCATTAGGGATATCAGATTAAGATCATCTTAGGATGATTTCAAAGAGGACTTTGAGATATACAACTTTGAAGAAGATCTTGAGGTCAGATTTTATCACCTGAAGGGTCAAAATGGACTAGAAGGTAAGTACAAACGAGACCAACTGAAAAAGTAGACTAATGAAAAAAGACAGATAAATCGGGAAAATTGCTATAACTTTCCATACAGATATTAGAATTGTATGTTCTTCATATGGTTCGAAAGAAGACTTCAAGATATACAACTTTTATGAAGATGTCAAAGACATATTATATAAAATATAGGTACAAACGAGACCAAATGAAAAAGCAGACTAATGGAAAAAGACAGACAAATTGGAAAAATTGCCATAACTTTCTCTGAAGATATCATAATTGTATGTTCTTCATATGGTTCGAAAGAAGACTTCAAGATATAAAATTTTCATGAAGACCTAAAAGACAAATTCTATCTTATAAAGGGTCAAACATGGAGCAGAAGATAGGTACAAGCTAAACCAAAGGAAAAAGCAGACTAATGGAAAAAGACAAATGAATCGGGAAAATTACCATAACTTTTCCTAAAGATATCAGAATTGTGTGTTCTTCATATGGTTTGAAAGATAACTTCAAGATATACAACTTTCATGAAGAACTTAAAGATATATTCTATCTTATAAAGGGTAAACAATGGATCAGAAGATAGGTAAAAATGAGATTAAATGAAAAGGCAGACTAATGGAAAAAGACAGACAAATTGGGAAAATTGTCATCCCTACAAATATTGGAATTGTGTGTTCTTCATATGGTTCAAAAGAGGACTTCAAGGTCTACACCTTTCATAAAGACCTCAAAGATAGATTCTATCTTCTAAAGGGACAAAAATGGAGCAGAAGATAAAAGATAACAAAAGACAGACGACACGTCATCACAGAAGAAACAAAACAAAGATGACACGTCATCGCAAAGGACACACCATCATAGAAGAGACGTCATCACAGAAGAAACAAAACAAACATGACACGTCATCGTAGAGGACACACCATCATAAAAGAGACGTCATCATAGAAGACACGTCATCGTAGAAGACACGTCATCATAGAAGACACGTCATCGCAGAAGAAACAAAACACAAATGACACGTCATCACAGATAACACGTCATCACAGAAGAAGCAAAACATAGAAGAAGCAAAACGCAGAAGATACCTCTTTCCTTATAAGGACCATAACTTTCAATTCATATGTCCAAAAATTTCATATTATAAACCGTTGGAATGATAAAAGAAATACCTACAACTTTTTAGAAGAACATTTGCCTAAATCAACCTAGATTAATCGAGATTTTCCCCCAAAGTTAGAACACTAATATTTTCCTTATGAAAACTTAAAAAGAAGACAATGCACAAACTTGAGAGAGTCATAGGAAAAAATGAAAACACATCTCATTTGTAGAAAAAGATAAAAGTCTTACAAAGCTTTAGTGAGCATTTCAAGCCACAAATACATTAATACATCAAAATCCCAAAATACAAAAGATACATGAACCATGATTTGCTCAAAATGTAACTAAAACCTTGCTTTAAATACAAAATAACCAAAACTAAGAGTGTTGCCTTGCCCCTTGACCTACTTGATATCTTGCTCATCACCTGAATATGTGGGAGGAGATTGGGGGGTGTGCTTAAAGCCTGTGGGTAACAATTTTATAGTTTGCAACAAGCAAAAACATTTATAAGTCATTTTCAACGCAGAAATTTATGTGTATGCAAAACATGAATGCATCACTCATATCAACTTGTCATGAACACATAAACATATCAAATAGTTTGGGTAAGTTCAAAACATGACGCACTACACATTTCCAATATAATGGTCCTGTGTAGTTGTGAATTCTTGAGGGAATCCTTGAGAAAATTTCATGCCACTAGCGGGCAGGCGGTAGAAGCCTATACTTGGGTCAATATGCATGTGACGGTTCTTGAGGGGCTACCACAAACCCATATAACACATAGATTTTTAAATCTTGTAAGCTTGATGCCCAAAAGGGCATATTCTCTTTAAAACTTACTTTTCACATGCTTGTTATACCTTAAAAACCATTTCCAAAAGTGTGGTTTCATAATCATGCATCATTTCAAAGAATCATTTTAAAAACAACTTTTCATAAATCATCACACAAATCATGTATAAACATGTAGCACAATCTTACAGCATTTAAAAACATTAAATGCACATGAATGAGATAGTTGCAAAATTATTTACTATCATTTCTTGACAAAAAAATTTTATTGGCCTGTTTCTTAACTATAAAAGTGAAACCCATCTTCAAGTCCTTGATTATGGTTTGTTCAAATATGCCTCTCCTCTTGCTCCTCTTGTCCTTCTTGATTTCCTCAAATCTTCACCAAATGAAGAAATGCTTGGTTTAAAAGAAAGCTCTTATCTTCCTCTACCTTTTTCCCTTCTTACACAACACCTAGATCTCTCTAGAAGGCTTAGAAAAGATAGAACCCTAGCTTAACTCTCCTCTTTCCTCTCAACCACCGAAACCTCTCTTCTTCCCCTCTTTGGTTTTGTTATTTCACTTCTTCCTTTCCCATTTTGGTTTTTTTTAAACCCTTTTTAGGAAGAAGAAAACTCTTCTTTCTCCTCATTTTACCCTTAATGATTAAGAAAAGTCCACCTTGCCTTCCTTTAATGCCTTATGGTTTTTAAACTTGAGTAACTTGCCAAAATTGGCCTTACACTCTCCCACTACTTTAGTAGTTCAATGCCCTTAACCTATGCCATATTATCTTACCCACATTAACATGCTAATTAATTCCAACATAAATTATTTTAGAAAGACCCCAAAATTAATCTAATCATGCTTATTTAAAAAAAAACTCAGGTGTTAACATTTCTCCGCCTCTTAAAAGAATTTTTTCTCCGAAATTCTTACCTGAGTCATTGTAGCACCCCACTCCCGACGAGACCCGAACCCGATATCCATAGTGATATCCGAGTCCGTGACCCGCGAGGGTGGCGTACTAGAACATTCATTACCCTATTAACAAAAATCGTATGACATTTTTTTTTTCTTTCAAAAACATTAGAGTGCGCAAACAATCACTGACTTGGCCCAATTATAACAAAACATTTTCAAATATTAAACCATTTTACTGATAAAACAATTTCACTCATTATTAGCACTCATTAGTGCACAGTCACTCTATACAATTACATGTAAACAATTGGGCCTACTAAATACCAAATTAATACACTAATGCAGATACGGACGACATCGATCCCACCGGATACTGCTCTTGCTAGCGATGAGCGTACTCCGCGTGTCCAACGGGTACTCTCCATTTCCTGAAAAATAGATGCAATGTTGGGTGAGCTTGCGAACTCAGTGAGAAACCATCATCGATGGTTCACCCAACTCATGCATATCCACTCAGTCACACCATATTGTATATATATCAGAAATAAGATATCACAGGCATTCAATTTCACATTTATAAGGCAATAAGCCTTTCACACAATTCACATTAAATATTCATTTATGCAGTGTGCATGTGACTATTCCATTTTCTTTCGTTGTTGTGACCGTGTGCCTGATCTCATATACGTTGAGCCATTGGCTCTGAAACATTGGGCTTAAAGCCCCGAAACGTTGGGCATAGCCCTGATCATCGAGCCGAGGCTCGGAATACGTTGGGCACGAGGCCCTGTGCGTTGAGCTTAAAGCTCAAAATCGGTGGCGACACCGGTCACAACTACCATTATCGATCATTTACTATGCATGAATGCACATGTCATTTTCAATATCCAATTATCGCATTTCTATTTCCAATTCCAATTAATTACTATTTACGATCATTTTCCAATGTCCTCGGACTTTTAGTCCGGTATTTCATTCCCATGCATTTACCTTTCGTTTCACTACCACATTTACAATCCAATTTACTAATGCATTCTCACGCACTTATTCTCATTTGCACTTCAATATCACAATCAATATTTCAACACCCATGGTCCCAAATCAATCAAAACAATCAATTACATATATCCATCCTTGCATCCTCACGGCAATCAATGCATATCATTAATAAACACATAAGGTTGAGAAACCAACTAGGTTACTCACCTATTACTTCGAGCTAATGCCGGAAGTTTCCGCCCGTCGGTCGGACGACGCTCCACTTGGGCCTCTATAAGAAGCGAGAGAAAGAACGAGTCACTACAGATGCAATTTGTGCACATGTAGGTGAAATATGCATGTTCATGAATTTTTGGCCCTAAATCCAAATTTCCCATAACAAAATCCGTCTAAAATTAGAAACCTATTGGCGGACGGTGCATGCATTCGGACCTCTATAGGTCCCCGATTAAACAAAATAAAGTGATTAAAGGCTCCATTGCAGGGCCCCGTCAATTCCGTCCAAAATTCCCAATTTCTCACAAAATGAAATTAAATATTCTACTGAATCCGATGCCTCAAGAATCAGGTCAATCGGACGTCGGACAGAAAAGAAATTGACAAAATGAAATCACAAATTACCAATTAAATCATAATACGAATAAAATAATAAAATAAAATAAAATAAAAAAATAAAAAGTTCAGCCTCGCTGGGGGCGACGTCTCGCCCCAGCGGGGCTGACTAAATTGGCGACGTCGCCCTAGCGACGTCGCCCTAGCGACGTCGCCCTAGCGACGTCGCCCTAGCGACGCGGCCTTATACGACCCGTCAATAGGGCGACGCGTCGCCCTAGTGACCGGGCCTTAATTCCATTACCCCCTTTTTTTCCTATTTTCCATCCGAATTTCCAACAACAATAATTCTTAGCACACAAATCGGAAAAATACAAACCATAGCTTGTTGGAAAGATAATGAAAAGCTCTACCATTCTCATGAAGACCATAAAAATCAATTTCACCCCTAAGGGTGTCAAATATCCCTTCAAAGCTACTGCCTACTCAAATCCCATTAAAACAGAACAGTACATTAAATTTCCATAACTCTCAGATTCTTCAGCCAAAAATTACCACATAAATATTCTCAATAAGCTCACAATGTCATATACAACTTTCATGAACAACCCAAAATCAAATTCCATTGCTAAACAAGTCAATTAATTTACTCAATGTTGCTGTCCCTGAAATCATTCAATTTGAGCAGTAAACTTATAACAAGCATAACTCCCTGTACACAAGTCAGAAAAATCAGAACATTATATCCCTGAAAAGATAAATCCTCAAACTTCAATTTTCATGAAGAACTCAATTTCCAATTTAATTTCTAACAATTTCAAAACTGTCATGCAAGTTACTGCCATGATCAGCAATTCCTAACCTAATGCAGGATCAGTTTTTACAAACTCATAACTCCCAACTCTGACCTCTAAAAATTATATGCCATATCTCATTTTCAATATAATGTCTTCCTCTACAACTTTTCAGAAGATCAATCACACCAATTCAGTCCACAAAAATTGCTAAAATTGCTCCCAAGCAGAAAGCTCACAAAATCAACACTTTGACTAGATTTCTCCAAAAAGCATAAAACCAATCCATAGGAATCAGTTCATATCTCCCAATATACAACTCAAAAATTAGCAAGATCAGTGGCAATGGAAAGCTAACTCAATATGCCTCAACTTTCATAAAGACCATTCTCCCTAATTCCATCTCAACTAATTTATAAAAATTAGTAAAGCTCATAGGTTAAGGTTTCGGTTACTGTTCACAGGCAATAAAACAGTAACTTTCCATGCCAAATTTCAACCTATTAGAGTTACAATTTGACAACACCTATTTCACACAAAAATGTAGCCAACATCCCAAAGTTTAAGAGGCCACAAACCTCACCTCATTTTCATTTCTATACAATGAGTTATGAATAAAACAGTAGCATCAATCAAAAACCCTAATTTTCCAGATTTGGTCCAACCTTTGTTTCTCTCATTTCCATTGCCTTTAACACATCATCAAGCATCCAAATAACACAAATCAGTTCTTATACCATTCATACACATTCATACATGTCCTAGGGCTAATACCTAAAAATTGGCAGCACTTAATTTTTCAATTCTAATTAACATTAATCATCAAAATTCAATCACAAATCAAGTTAAAACCATGTATTCATACTACCTTATCCATTCCTACTTCAAACTAACCTTATACCCATTAAGTCAAGCAATAATTATCATCAAATTAAAGCATAAATCAACATCATAATTGTACCATAATTCCCATTACATGCTTCTAATCACCATGACATTCAATACCTAATGAAAACATCATTTAAAGCTTAAACCTTAAATGAACACTTACCTACTTTAAAGCCTCCTTTAAAGCTTCAACTACCAACTTTTAACTTTTACACTTGAAACACCAAAACACCAACCTCCTTCACTTCTCTAGCATGCACAAAACTCATCATACCAAGGAAAGTAGAAGAACTAGAGGAAGGTTTCACTTTGAGAGAGAAGGAAGAGAATTGATGGTGAGAGAGTAAAAATGGGAGAGCTTTGGATGATGCAAGAAATAAACCAATATAAACTCATTTATTAACTTCAAGTAGGAAGAGGGTCGTAGGTGTTGATCATTGAAGACAAAACTCATTAATGAAATGGGACACTTGGCATTTTAATGAAGAAAAGACAAAACTATATAATAGGATTTATTAAGAAATCCTAATGACATTTGACCCATTCAATTCCAATGGCCCTAATTTCAAAACCAAAATAATACCCCCAATAATACAGTGCCATTGGGTAGCAATTTTCGCTACCGAAAATCGACCGGTTCGCCAATTGGTGATTTTTTTCCGGTCCGGGAATTTCCAGGAAATTTTCCCGAATCATTTTTTTGAAAATTACCTAAATTGCCCAAAATTGTAAAACATAAGACAGTCCACTCCCAATAATTTTTTAAACACGAAAACCACACTTTCACTACAAAAACACTTTTAGGCCATGTATCTGCGATTTTGCGGTGCAGGAATTTTCTCCGGATAATTCCAGAAAAATTCTCATAAATCCCTAAAAATGTAAAACACTCTATGGCGCACTCCAAATAATTTTCCAAATCCCATTATCACACCAATTTCACAAAAGATCACAATTAGACACTTATGTCGAAAAATGTCATGAATGCATGTATGACTATGTGCCTGTGCAAAACTCACCATTTATAGAGGCTGCATGACATATGTTCATGCCGAGATATAATTTAATACTCCTAACCCGTCCCCGTCCCAATTTACTAAAATACCCTTCCCATCGGAGATGGGATGTTACAGTCATTGAAGAGGTGTGGATATTTTTCCCTTATGGCCTCCAAGGGTTCTCATGTGGCCTCTTCCAAAGAATGGTTTCTTCACAGGACTTTGACTAGTTGAACCGTCTTGTTCCTGAGGACTTTTTCCTTGGTGTCTAAGATCTCCACTGGAATCTCCTTATAACTCAGATCATCTCTCAACTAAACCTCAGTGGTCTGAATGATGTGGAAGGGATTTGAACTATATCTCCTTAACATGAAAACATGAAAAACATCATGAATCTATGATAATTCTGGTGGCAACGCCAACCTATAGGCTAGTGGTCCAATCCTCTCAAGAATCTCGTAAGGACCCACATATCTTGGACTTAACTTGCCTTTCTTACCAAATTTTATGACTCCTTTCCAAGGAGATGTCTTAAGGAAGACCTTCTCGCCAACTTCATACTCCATCTCCTTTCGGTGTGTGTCAACATAACTTTTCTTTCTATCCTGTGCTGCCTTAATCCGTTGCTTAACTAAGTTGACCTTGTCTACTATCATCTGAAGAACTCTGGCCCTATTAGTTTCCTTTCTCCTTCTTCATCCCAACATATCGGAGTTCTACATCTCCTTCCATACAATGCTTCATATCGAGTCATCTGAATGCTCGAATGATATGAATTATTATAAGCAAATTTGACCAATGGAAAATGTTCGTCCCAAGCTCCTTTGAAATGCATCACACATGCTCTAAGCATTCCCTCAAGGGTTCAAATAGTTCTCTCAGATTGTCCATCTGTCTGGGGGTGAAAAGCAGTGCTAAAATTCAACTTGGTTCCTAGAGCCTCTTGTAAGCTTCCCCAGAATCTTGAAGTAAATCGAGGATCTCTGTCAGAAACTATAGAGTCCATAATCCCATTCAGTCTCACTATCTCATCAATATACTTCTTTGCTAGTACATGTAGAGAATTAGTCTGTTTAATTGCCAGAAAATGGGTTGACTTCGTTAACCGATCCACAATGACCCATATAGCATCACGCTTCCTACTAGTCTTAGGCAAACCCATCAGAAAATCCATGGTCACTCTTTACCACTTCCATTCAGGAATGGATAATGGCCTTAACTTGCTTGAAGGTGCCTGGTGTTCAGCTTTAACTTGCTGACACACTAGACACTTACTCACATATTCCGCTACATCTCTCTTCATGCCTTTCCACTAGAAATGCTCCTTCAGATCTCTGTACATCCTAGTGTTACTTGGGTGCATGGAATAAGGTACATTATGTGCCTCATCAAGTATCTCATCCTTTACTTCATTGACATTTGGGATACAAAGTCTATTCCCTACGACCATAAGTCCATCGTCCCTCACTACCACTTCAGATTTCGTGCCATTTAGACTTTCTTCTCAAAGATTACTCAATTCTGCATCCTGTGCTTATAACTCTTTAACTTTCTCTCTGAGTATCGGTCTTACGCTAAAAGTAGCAACAATACATTCAGGTTCCTCTTGTTTCAAACTTATCCTAAGCATAGCCATCTCTTCCAATAGCAGCAGATAAACTGTTTGAACATGAGCTATAGAAGATTTTTTACTCAAGGCATCCATTATCACATTCGCCTTTCTTGGATCGTTCTCAATCAACAAATCATAATCCTTGAGCAACTCTAGCCACCTTTTTGTCTCAAATTCAGTTCCTTTTGGCTCAACAAATATTTGAGGCTTTTATGATCCTTGAAAATCCTTGTTTGAACACCATACAGATAGTGTTTCCAAATCTTCAGGGCAAAAACTATTGCTGCTAACTCCGGATCATGGATCGGGTAATTTAGTTGATAAGGCTTTAGCTTTCGCGAAGCTTAAGCTATTACCTTATCTTTTTGCATCAACATACAACCCAAACCCTTTCTCGAAGCCTCACTGTAAATTGTATAACCCTTATCTCCCATAGGCAAGGTCAAGATTGGCGCGCTGGTCAATCTGCGCGTAAGCTTCTCAAAGCTCTTCTGACATTCCTCACTCTAGATAAATTTCTTATTCTTCCTCAATAACTTAGTCATTGGAGCAGTTATCATAGAGAATCCCTCAACAAATCTCCTATAATATCCTACCAAACCCAGGAAACTCCTCACCTTTGTTACTGTATGGGGTGCATGCCAATTTACCACTACTTCAACCTTCCTTAGATCAACATATACCGCATCTTTCGAAATCACATGCCTAAGGAATATCACTTCGTGAAGCTAAAACTCACATTTTCTGAATTTGGTATAAAGTTCCCTCTCCCTCAATGTCTGCAACACAATCCTAAGATGCTCCTCATGTTCCCCTTCACTCTTGGAATATACTAGAATGTCATAAATAAACATTATGACAAATTGATCTAGCTATTCCTTAAACACCCTATTCATAAAATCCATAAAAGTAGTTGGAGCATTGGTCAATCCAAAAGGCATGACTAAAAACTCATAATGTCCATATCATGTCCTGAAGGCTATCTTGTTTACATCAGACTCTTTTATTTTGAGCTGATGATAGCCTGACCTGAGACCAATTTTAGAAAAGACCCTTGCTCCCTGAAGTTGGTCAAACACATCATCAACCCGCGGCAGAGGATACTTGTTCTTAATAGTTACCTTGTTGAGTCTCTGATAATTAATGCACATGCGCCATGTTCCATCCTTTTTCTTAACAAATAGAACTGACACTCCCCACGATGACAAACTTGACCTTATGTACCCCTTCTCTAGCAATTCTTCCAACTATTCATTAATCTCCTTTAGCTCTCCTGGAGCCATTCTATAAGGTGGTATAGAAATGGGTGCGGTTCTAGGAATCAAGTCGATGGCAAACTCGATTTCTCTCACCGGTGGAAAATCAGGTAAGTCCTCTAGGAACACGTCTGCAAATTCCCTCACAACTGGAAAATCTTCTAACTTCCTTCATTCCCTTCAGTGTCTACAACATATTCCAAGAAGGCTTCATACCCCTTTTCCATCATCCTGTAAGCTAGCAAAGCCGAAATGATTCTTGATGATGGCGTTTTCCTGTCCCCTCTGAAAATCACCTTCTCACCGTTGCCCAGGTCAAATTCCACCTCGTTAAGGCTACAATCTAACTTTGCATGATACTTCTCCATGACGTCCATTCCCAATATGACATCTAACCCCTTTAGATTTAGGGGTAGTAAGTCTACTACACGTTGAGCATCCTTGAAGAAAAGCTCACAATCACTATACACTTGACTTATAATCACATTTCTCCCTAGAGGAGTACTAACAGTTAAAGAACTACACAAAGGCCTCAAATCAACATCATGAAAAATCATGCTTGCAGAAACAAATGAATGCATGGAGCCATAATCAATCAACATATATACTGCAGAATTAAATAATCGAGCCATACCTGCGACAACTTTAGGTATGGCTATCGCTTCCTCTCTGGTTATGGTGAACACCTTTTTCTGAGCCTGACCCCTTGGCCTTCTTGGAGGAATAGCCTTCTTTCCAACTCTAAAACTACCCACCTCAGCGACTGGCCTGGTCCCCACTGCTTCTGCTCTCCTGGAGGCTTGCAACTGTGACCCCTCATATTTTGTGGCTTGGGGACAATCCCTGATCACGTGCCCCTTCTCTCTGTATCGGAAACATGCTCTAAGTAACTTAAAGCATTCTCCTTTGTAAAGCTTCCCACAATGCTCACATTGAGGGTTTGTGTATTTGCTCCTCCCCGTCCTTCCTCTTCCTACTCAATTCATTCCTAATATTCTCCAGCTTCTCGACCTGGAGTGCTGGATCTACCAATTGCTAGTAGTCATAGAAATTGTGGATCAAGACTTTCTCATTGATCCTTAAATGCAATCCTCCCTCAAACTTGCGGTACTTATCCTCCTTATTAGCAACAATGTTGGCCGCATACCGTGACAGTTGGGTAAATCTCAGCTCGTATTCACTCACACTCAAGCCCCTCTGTGTGAGATTTAGGAACTCTCTAGCCTTCTCTTGGATATAGACCCTCGAGAAGTATTTCCTCCTGAAAGGCCTCCAAAAAGTCTCTCTATGATAACACCGGAGGCATATCCTAACTATGGGGCATTGATTCCCACCAATAAAGTGCATCCCCCCTATAGTAAGCTCACTACATAATCTAACTTATCCTCATCCCTGCACTTCATCTGAATCAGAACTCTCTCAGTCCTTTTCAACCCGGCTTTGATAACATAAGTGTTGGATACCCTGCCCTTGTGAGTCACGAGCCCGATGTCCTAAGTGACATCTAAACGCGTATCCCACAATGATGGCGTGCCCCCACCAAGACAAACTTCAAGACAGCTTACTTATACTATTTCTAAATAGATGTGACTCTATGTCTCCAGTTTATTTAAAGAAAAGAACTGACTCATTTGGAGATCCTATTATAAAGTTATGGCTGAAAGAATTGAACAGGATTTTGACCTCAATCATATCGCACCTGCCTTGGGGAAATTAACATAACTATCATTAGGGATATCGGATTAAGATCATCTTAGGACAATTTCAAAGAGGACTTTGTGATCTAAAACTTTGAAGAAGACCTTGAGGTCAGATTTTATCACCTGGAGGGTCAAAATGGACTAGAAAGGAAGTACAAACGAGACCAACTGAAAAAGTAGACTAATGGAAAAAGACAGATGAATCGGGAAAATTGCTATAACTTTCCTAAAAATATCTGAATTTTATGTTCTTCATATTATTAGAAAGAAGACTTCAAGCTATACAACTTTTATGAAGACCTCAAAGATAGATTCTATCTTCTGAAGGGTCAAAAATGGAGCAGAAGATAAGTACAAACGAGACAAAATGAAAAAGTAGACTAATAGAAAAAGACAGATAAATCGGGAAAATTGCCATAACTTTCTCTAAAGATATCAAAATTTTGTGTTCTTTATATGGTTCAAAAGAGAACTTCAAGATATACAACTTTTATAAAGACTTAAAAGATAGATTCTATCTTCTAAAGGGAAAAAAAGGAAGCAGAAGATAGGTATAAATGAGATCAAATGAAAAAGCAAACTAATGGAGAAAGACAGATGAATTGGGAAAATTGCCATAAATTTCCCTACAGATATTGGAATTGTGTGTTCTTCATATGGTTAAAAATAGAACTTGAAGATATATAACTTTCATAAAGAACACAAAGATAGATTCTATCTTATAAAGGGTAAAAAATGGATCAAAAGATAGGTACAAACGAAATCAAATGAAAAAGCAGACTAATGGAAAAAGACAGACAAATCGGGAAAATTGTCATAACATTCCCTATAGATATCAGAATTGTGTGTTCTTTATATGGTTCGAAAGAGGACTTCAAGGACTACAACTTTCATGAGACCTCAAAGACAGATTCTATCTTCTAAAGGGTCAAAAATGGAGTAGAAGATAGAAGATAGCAAAAGACAGATGACACATTATCACAGAAGACACATCATCACAGAGGACACGACATCACAGAGGACACATCATCACAAAAGACACGTCATTGGAGAAGACACGTCATCAAAGATGACATGTCATCACAAAAGACACGTCATCACAGACAACACATCATCACAGAAGAAACAAAACATAGATGACACATCATCACAGAGGACACGTCATCACAAAGGACACATCATCACAAAAGACACGTCATTAGAGAAGACACGTCATCAAAGATGACATGTCATCATAGAAGACTCATCATCACAGAAGACACGTCATCACAGACAACACGTCATCACAGAAGAAACAAAACATAGACGACATGTCATCATAGAAGACACATTATCACAGAAGAAACAAAACACAGACAACACGTCATCACAAAAGACACGTCATCACAGAAGAAGCAAAACATAGAAGAATGAAAACGCAGAAGATACCTCTTCCCTTATAAAGACCATAACTTTCAACTCAGATGTCCAAAAATTTCATATTATATACTATTGGAAAGACACATTTGCCTAAATCAACCTAGATTAATCTAAATTTTCCACCGAACTTAGAACACTATTTTTTCCCTTATGAAAACTTTTAAAAAAAACAACGCACAAACTTGAGAGAGTCATGGGCAAAAATGTAAACATATATCATTTGCAATAAAAGATAAAAGTCTTACAAAGCTTTAGTGGGCATTTCAAGCCACAAATACATTAATACATCAAAATCCCAAAATACAAAAGATACATGAACCATGATTTGCTCAAAATGCAACTAAAGCCTTACTTTACAAAACTTGTTTTAAACAAAAAATAACCAAAACTAGGAGTGCTGCCTTGGACCTTGACCTACTCGATATTCTACTCATCACCTGAATGTGTGGGAGGAGATTGGGGGGTAAGCAAAGCCCGTGGGTAACAATTTTATAGTTTGTAACAAGCAAAAAAATTATAAGTCATTTTCAATGTAGAAATTTATGTGTATGCAAATCATGAATGTATCACTCATATCAATGTAACATGAACACATAAATATATCAAATAGTTTGGGTAAGTCCAAAACATGGCGCACTACACATTTCCAATATAATGGTCATGTGTAGTCGTGAATTCTTGAGGGAATCCTTGAGGGAGTTCCATGCCACTAATGGGCAGGCGGGAGAAGCCTATACTTGGGTCAACGTGCACGTGACGGTACTTGAGGGACTACCACAAACTCACATAACACATAGATTTCAAAATCTTGTAGGCTTGATGCTCGAAAGGGCACATTCTCTTTAAAACTTGCTTTTCACATGCTTGTTATACCTTAAAAACCATTTCGAAAAGTATGCTTTCATAATCATGCATCATTTCAAAGAATCATTTTAAAAACAACTTTTCATAAATCATCGCACAAATCATGCATAAACATGTAGCACAATCTTGCAGCATTTAAAAACATTAAATGCACATGACTGAGGTAGTTGCAAAATTATTTACTGTCATTTCTTGACAGAAAAATTTTATTGCCTTATTTCTTAACTATAAAAGTGAAACCCACCTTGAAGTCCTTGATTATGGTTTGTTCAAATATGCCTCTCCTCTTGTTCCTCTTATCCTTCTTGATTTCCTCAAATCTTTACCAAATAAAGAAATGCTCGGTTCGAAAGAAAGCTCTTATCTTCCTCTACCTTTTTCCCTTCTTACACAACACCTAAATCTGTCTAGAAGGCTTAGAAAAGATGAAACCCTACCTTAACTCTCTTCTTTCCTCTCAACCACCGAAACCTCTCTTCTTCCCCTCTTTGGTTTTGTTATTTCACTTCTTCCTTTCCCATTTTTGTTTTTTTTCCCCTTTTTAGGAAGAAGACAACACTTCTTTCTCCCCATTTTACCCTTAATGATTGAGAAAAGTCCACCTTGCCCTTCCTTTAATGCCTTATGGTTTTTAAACTTAAGTAACTTGCCAAAATTGGCCTTACACTCTCCAACTACTTTAATAGTTCAATGCCCTTAACCTATGCCATATTATCTTACCCATATTAACATGCTAATTAATTCCAACATAAATTAATCTAGCAAGACCCCAAAATTAATCTAATCATGCTTATTTTAAAAAAAATTCAGGTGCCAACATATTAACTTTTAGGAGTTAATATGGTTGATGTTGTTGTTAATTATACTTGCTCCGATGGTGACTTCAAAGAGGATTCAGTTGATTCTGAGATGTATTCATTTAATTTTTCTCACTCATGTATAAATTTGACATCTTCTTTTGCCAGTGATAATCCCTGTCGAGGAAGGTTTTTTGTTGATTTTTTAGGTGCTTTCGACATCATGAAGACCGACATGGATGAGAAGATAGTTGAAGAAATTATACCTCAATGACAGTGTCCGATTGAGGGGAGGCAGAGTGAGTGTAACATCCCGTTCCCATATTAAGGGTTAGAACCCTACAATTTGGCTCATGTGATATCGAAGAAAGACTAAGAAAAATACATTTCATGTTCATGCATACTGTTAGTATATACACATATGAATAGTGAATTTTTCTGCAAATGAAAATATTTGTACATGCATTCATGAATAATTTTGGGTATAAATGGTTGTTTTAACGTAAATTTGATGTGAATTATGGTTTTGTGTCTTAAAAATTGAGTGGGAATGTATAAGTAGTGAATAAGAATTTTTGGTGAAAATTTAGAAATTTTTGGTGAAAATTTGAGGATATTTTTGGACTAGGAAAAATGCCAAATGGCAGAACAATTGATGAATGGTTGTAGAAATAAATGTCAAATGGCATTGGAAATTTTAATGTGTGACATTAAGATTTAATGACAAATGTCATTGAAATTTGGGTTTAAAATTGGAGACAAAATGGACTAGTTATTAAAATGGACCAAAAAGGAACCATAGAGATTGGCATGTTGCCACACCTCATTTAGTAACCCACATTATTATATTGAAAGCCCATCCCTTCTTTCATTTCATTTTGGCCAAATGCTTCCATCTTCTTCATTTTCTTTGTCTTCCTCTCCTTAAGAACGACACTTACTACCCAAGCCTCAAAGTTGAACCTTGTCTTCTTCCACTCCTATCCACTTAAATACTTGCTATCTACTTCTTGTTTCTAAAGAAGCCCAACCTATTCTACCTAAAAACGGTGAAGATTGTGTATGTGAAAGAGCTAGGGTTTCTTGGTGATTTGAAGGAGCTTTGAAACTAAATCAAGTAAGTAATCTATTACTCTCCATGACTTTGTTAAATAGAAGCATATATGATGATAGAACGTGATATTGGAGTATAATATGTGTGCAGATAATTGATGATGATTGGGTACATGTATATGTTCTATTCTAGGTTAATGAACAAATATAGATTGTGATTTTTGTGATTGAAATTAAACTGAAATGGAAGTAGGAATGAAGAGAAAATATTGAGGAAATAAGCTAGAAGTGATAGATTAAATAAAAGAGAGGAACTAAGATGAAATGATGATGAAGAGTGCTAAAAAATGTACAGATACAGTGTTTTCACTAAACATACATCTATATTTTTACCATAGCTTGGACTATAGAGATCTAAATGTGATGATTTTAAATTTAGATTAAATTACAGACGTGGGGCTATAATTTTCATGAAGAAATCGAAATTTAATTCTGGATCAAAGAGTTTCAAAATGTAGCTCGAAGTTGAGTTGTGTCATAACTTGCAGAATATCGAACAAAATTGCATGAAATTGGATTCATTTGAAATTTACGACATAAAGGAATAATTGTTTAGAAGAGTGTTTGGTCTAAATCTTTCATATTCCTTATCAAACAGACCATGAAAGATGGACCCGAAGGTCTGTTTTGAGAATGAAGAGATAAGAGAGGTTAAATTTTGATCTGAAACTTTGGTGAATTTAATGTACTGATGTAGGCCAATTTTGACAAAATGATCTTCATAAAAGTTGCAGATATTTCTTTTATATTTCAATTGATATAAAAGTTTCAAAATTTGTAGTTCTGGATCAAAAGTTATGGAGTTTTAAAGTTGAGATATCATTGAAGAAGAAGAAATGGAAAAGCGTCGTCGTGCAAAAGCACAACGGTGACTTTTAAGATTATAGGCCGAAAGCACCATCATGAAAAAACATGATTGTAACATTGAGGGTTAACCAAAAAACACCTTCGTGCAAAAGCACGACAGTGACTTTGGAGATTTGATAGCAAAAATCGCTATCGTGCAATTGCACGATAGTGACTTTGAAGTTTTGAGAGGCTGATGAACATCTGATAGTTTTTTGGCTATAACTTCTTCATCTGACCTCCAAATGACCTAATTTTTGAAGGATTAGATTATTAATACATTTTTATACCTATCAATAAAATTTTGTAGTATTCTGAATTGAATTGAGAAATATTGATTGAATCAAAGTGAGGGTATAAGTTGGAAGTGCATGAACTGGATATTTTGCTGAACATGTTCCAGTATATTGATGATATCTTGATCTGTAGAATTAAAAATAAGCTGATTTTTTATTGGTAGTAAACTAGAGAAATAGGGATACAAATCATATGAAGAAGTAGAATTGTGATTCAGTCTCTAAGATGTTTAATTTCTGGATGGAAGTAGTGCATAGTATACTATTTTTTAATACGAACAGCCCAAAATTGTTTGAGGCATAACTTCCAAATTACTGAACCAAATTGAGTGATTTGGGTGTCAATGGAAAGATAAGACATAGAAAAAACTTTTATAGAAGAGAGTTTGACCAAATTACATGAGTTTTACTTTCTGATTGAATGTGAATAGTAGACCCCAAAGTGTGACTTGGAAAACTTCTGAAGTGAGTCAATGAGAAAGGAATGGAGAGTTTAATGGTTTTAGCAAGGCATAAATCTAAGTATAAATTATACTTAGATGAGTTTTGATATGGGAATGATTTTGTAATGAAATTAAAGAAAAGATACCTGGGATTGTCATAAACATGCATTGTACATAATTCGTTTCATTCATGTGCATTATTGAACAACTATAATTGTGCAAAGTTGTAACGTGTGTGAAATGTGTATTGCACAAATTAATTGTGCAGGTTAGATCATCCACATTCAGGTGTTTTCAAAAGTTGGAAGCGAACACTAAACTGGAACGTACTATGAGTAACCGAGATGGTCTCACTTTATTGTTTGTTATTTAAATTTTGTATTAATTGACTACTGAATCCTTATGTGAATGTGATTGATTGTGATGGTTTCCAGACAGAAGGTCCGATGAATGTGATGTATGAATGAAATATTGAAGTGCTACTTATATGGGAATGAGATGAAATAAGTGTGGATGATATGATTGTTAAATGCTGGACCCCAGTCCGACGACAAATATGTTTTGAATGTGCATTTGCATGTAAATGAAAAAGTGATACTCAACTCTAATGTTGAATGTCGAACTACGGTTCGATGATATATGAATGTGAGTGAATGTGGATCATGCAAATGTAACTGATGCATTTCATTTCATGAATGCATGAAACATAATGGCTGTTGTGACTAGAGTAGCCACCGATCAGAGCTTAAAGCTCAACGAGTGAAAATGAGCTTCGAGCTCAAAAGTGAATTAGAGCCTCAGGCTCAATGTTTAATGAGCCATGTATCCCCCAAGTGGATAAGGGACAATTATCAATGAGCCCTATATAGGACAATTTAGGCACTCGATCACAACAAAGTAACAAATGAAAAGTGGGTCTCACGTGCACTGCATATGCATAATATGAGTGATTATATCTATTGAATGTGAAATGTGAAATGTGAAACGTTGTGAAAGTAATTATGTGTTATGTGACTGGGTGAGCCATCGATGATGGCCACTCACTGAGTTCGCAAAACTCACCTAAAATTTGCAATTTTTTTAAGGACTCAGAAGAATACTTCGTTAGGCAAACGAGAGTATAATTATTGCATGCAAAAGAAAGATAGAGGCCGAGATCAGTATGCGTCTGCGTTAGTGTTATCCTATTCATGTATAAATTTGTATTCTAAAATTTTTGTAGAATAGTGTTTTGTATTTGTAATGGGCCCAAATTAGCTATTGAAATTTTATTGATTGTATTGTGTTGATTGAAAATGTTTATGAATGAAAGTGGGCTTGAATTGGTTATTATTTTTGTACATGTTATTGGTGTTTCAAAAAAAATTATACCGATATTTGAATGATTGAGTGCTCTAACATGCCACCCTCGTAGGGCACAGACCAGATATCACCTAAGATGTCGGGCACGTGTCTTGCAGAAGTGGGGTGTTATAGTGAGTTGGCCCTTGCAGTTGTTACCATAGATTAACACGAGACGAGTTCATTGTTCGAAGTAAAGAGAGGCTGTAAAACCAACCACATGTAAATGGAGCTATCGTCAGTTGAAGGAAAGGGGAGTAATATTTTCTCTCTTGAACTTAATAAATTGATTCCCTCTATTGTGCAACCTCCTGTGATTGAGTTGAAACCCCTGCCCCTACCTTAAAGAGTCTAATGAGCATTTACCTGTTATAATTTCCAATGCCCTATCTCACAATGAGGAAGAGAGACTTCTTGTTATTTTAAAGGAATATAAGAGGGATATAGGGTGGACTTTGGTAGATATACCCGGAATATGCCCAGTGATTTGCACACATAGGATTTTGTTGAGTGAGGGTTCAAATTCTATGAGGCAACCCGAAAGGAGACTAAACCCACTTATCTTAGATGTGGTTAAGAAAGAAATCACAAAACTTTTGAGTGCTAGGATCATATATCCGATTTCTAATAGTGAGTGGGTCAGTCCAATACATGTGGTACCAAAAAAAAGTGCGATAACGATGGTTAAAAATGATAAGGATGAGCTTATTCCTACCAGAGTGCAGAATTTGTGACGTGTGTGCATAGATTATAGACGATTAAATGATGCAACACGAAAAGATCATTTCCCTTTACCTTTCATTGACCAGATGCTTGAAAGACTTGTCGACAAATCATATTATTGTTTTCTAGATGGTTTCTCTGGCTATTTTCAAGTACCTACTGCACCAAAAGACCAAGTTAAAACTACCTTTAAATGTCCTTTTGATACCTTTGCTTATTGAAGGATGCCTTTTGGTTTGTGTAATGCCCCAGGAATTTTTTAACATTATGTGATGGTTGCTTTTTGTGAATTTTTAGAGAAATGCATGGAAGTTTTCATGGACGATTTCACAGTTTATCGTGATTCCTTCGATTCTTGCCTATCTAGTCTTGCACATGTCTTAAAGAGATGCATTGAAAAGAATTTGATTTTGAACTTTGAAAAATGTCATTTCATGGTCAATGAAGGTATAGTGCTAGGTGATTTGATTTCTAGCAAAGGGATCGAAGTTGATAAAGCTAAGATTGAGGTTATATCTTCTTTGCCTTACCTTACCTGTGTTAGAGATATAAGATCATTTTTGGGTCATGCAGGATTTTATAAGTGGTTCATAAAAGATTTTAGCAAAATCGCATTACCTCTTTCCAAATTTTTACAAAAAGATTTAGCATTTGTCGTTTTTCCAAAGATTAAACAAAAAGATTGATTTACCCCCTCACTACTCTGTCGGGCCGGGGTGTGGGGGCGCCTGGGGTGGGCGATCCACCTTTTGGGACAAGTTTTTACAAAATGATGCTAAGTTTGAGTTTGATGATTCTTGCAGAAATGCCTTTGACAAATTAAAATCGAAACTTATTTCTCCTCCCATTTTAGTTGCTCCTGATTGGACTCTACCTTTTGAGCTTTCATGTGACACTTCTAATTGTGCTGTAGGAGCTATATTGGGACAACGGGAGGAGAAACTAGCCAAAGTTATCGCATATGCCGCAAAGACACTAGATCTCGCTCAAATCAACTATACAACAACCGAGAAGGAGTTGTTTGCAGTAGTCTTTGCTTTAGAAAAATTTAGGCAATATCTGTTAAACTCTCATGTGACCATTTTCACGGATCATGCAGCTGTTCGATATCTCCTCAAGAAACCACAATCGAAGCCTAGATTGATACGATGGGCATTGCTTCTCCAAGAATTTGATATTGAAATAAAGGATCGAGTTGGAGTAGCAAACAAGGTCGCTGACCATTTGAATAGGCTACCAGACGATACATAGGGAGTGAACTATTCCGAACTCACTTGCGACTCTTTTTTTGATTTAGTTTTATATGCTTTAATTTTTAAAGAACCTTGGTATGCATATATAGTCAACTATCTCATGAAGGGCCTAACTCCTCCTTTTATGTCTACGTTGCAGGCCCAGAAGCTAAAGAGCGAAGCTTGGCATTATATTTGGGATTCTCCTTGTTGGGACCCGATCTCGAGACTAGACCCCAACCAAAAAAAAACAGAGAACAGAGACGAAACGAAGTGGCGGAAAGCGAAAACAAACAAAATCGAATTTGAAAGAACGGAACATGAGGCGAAGGTCAAAGTATGCAAATGAAATCACAACGAATCGAATCGGAAACATAAGACTGAAGAAACGAAAGCCTAGTGTATAGGAATCGAATTATCGAATAACAAAAATGCGAAACAAATATGAAGCGAATTCAAAGCATACAAACAAAGCAACTGAACTGAACAATGGTCCGACATCCGGGAACAAATATCTTAGAAATAACTATCGCGTTGGAATCCTTAGACTAATCCAATACGAAACCGGTATAATTTTTTTTCTTTCTTTGTCATTTCTTTCATTTTATTCATCTATATTCAATCATATACAAATCAAAACAATATAATTTCCCCTTCAAAAATTTAACCTCAATCAAAACTCAATTCATATAATTATTCTTAATCATGTAATTTCTCAATCTCATCTTTAACAAAACTTATTCTTATTCTTATTCTTTCTTTGCCATAAAAATTTCGGCAACATAACGGCTGTATTTTATTAACCCAAAAAATCTGCAAAAGGTTTAAAGACACTTCTATATAGTAGCCTAATCACACAATCATCAAATTCATCGGACCTCCCGTTTGGAATCCCAGCATACACAAACACAAATCTATACCTAGCACTCCAATAATACCATTTCATCAGTCAATCCAATTCACATTCTTTCACATTTCAATATACAAATTGATAAACTATATCCATATACAATTTCATAACTCAATACCATCATGAATTAAACATTTACAAAACCTTTATGGCGTTTCAAGCCACATACCATACCAATAATCATAATCCAAAGTACACAATACACAACAATTCTAAATTTCTTAGCAACCATCTAACTTAACAATAATACAATATGAACACATACTAACGGAAACCTTCACTTTCTTTCACCTGATCTTCTTCTCATCACCTGTGGATGGGAATGAAGGGGGTGAGCTTATTGCTCGTGGATAACATGTTTATAAATTGAAGCATAAGAAAAATCATATTCTAAACCTTTGTCATTTTATAAAAATCTCACAATAGGAAAATTCATCGGAAGCTTTTTTTTTTTTAATTTTTCAAATCATTCATAAACATTTTCAAATAATTTCGCGGTAGAAAATTTGCAATTAATCATTTCTCAAAATCTTCGAATTCTTCAAACATCACGAACAAAATTTAACACATAGATGCAATCACAAGCAAAATCAAAAACACATAACACATCAAAATAGTTTGGGTCGGTCCAAAATGGAACATACTGCATATTCCCGCATAGCAGTCCTGTGCAGCTGTGAACAAAACGTACTATAATTTCTCACATAGTGGTCTAGTGTAGCCGTGACTTATGGGAGTTCGAAATCGGAGCTCCAGTTTCACTAGCGGGCAGGCGGGAGAAGCTTTTAAAAACGAGACAGTGCACTGACTCATGGGACCTAACCAAACTCACATAACACATAAACCATACTTGAAAATTTTGGATTGCCCGAAGACACTTTTCGAAAACTTAATTTTTCATATTGTATCATACTAGACACATTGACCTTCACAAATGCACATACTTTCATATAGCAATTTTCCATACACATGTCATATATCAAACCACAATTCATCAATCAATTTCATAACAATTTAAAATCATATTCAATTCATAACAATTCATAAACAAAGTAGGCAATACTTTTGATAAATTATCAAAATTGTTCATAAATAAATAAATGAACCAATGTATCACTTTTCATAAGTAACAAATCCTTCAAGCATAATGAATTCAAACAATTATTCCCATTTTGTCAAATCATTCAAAACCCTTGAAAGTAACAATTGAATCATTTTATTAAAAAGTCTTAAACAATTGTAGAAATCTTCCAATCAAACAGTAAAATGACCATATGAACAGTAACTGAATTCTTCCAATCCCCATAACTCCTTATTCCTAACTCCAAAAATTGCATATCATACCTCAATGGAAAGGGTAAAAGACAGTCTACATCTTTTATGAAGGATACAAAAATCAATGAAGGCTCTAAAAAGTTGAAAAACCCTTCCAAAGATACTGCCTATAAGATGACACTTCAAACAGTAACTGAAATCTTCCAAACCTTATAACTGCTTATTATTAACTCCAAAAATTGCATATCATACCTCAATGGAAAGGGTGAGAGACAATATAAATATTTTATGAAGTATGCAAAAATCAATGAAGGCCCTAAGAAGGTGAAAAATCCTTCCAAAGATACTGCCTATAAGATGACACTTCAAATAGTAACTGAAATCTTCCAAACCTTATAACTTCTTATTCTTAATTCCAAAAATTGCATATCATACCTCAATGAAACGGGTAAGAGACAATATACATCTTTTATGAAGGATGCAAAAATCAATGAAGGCTCTAAAAAGGTGAAAAACCCTTCCAAAGATACTGCCTATAAGATGACCCTTCAAACAGTAACTGAAATCTTCCAAACCTTATAACTTCTTATTCTTAACTCCAAAAATTGCATATCATACCTCAAGGGTAAGAGACAATATACATCTTTTGTGAAGAATGCAAAAATCAATGCAGGCTCTAAGGAGGTGAAAAACCCTTCCAAAGATACTGCCCACACAAAACCCTTATCAACAGTAACTGCAATCTTTCAAACTTTATAACTTCTTCATCCTAAGTCTAAAAGTGACAAATGATATACCATTGGAAAGCTCTAAACATGTACTACAATCTTCAAGAAGACCCACCAATCTAATTCAAGCTCTAAGAGGGTCAAAAACACAAACAAAATTTCTGCCCATTTTTACAAAAATTTGACAGCACCTCCCATAAAAATCAACTAGCCAAATCTTCAATCTTCAACCCAAACTTAAGCACCTGCACAAAAATCAATCTCCACAATCCTCAATCTCCCAAAACACAAACCAATCCATATGTATACCCTCAAATGGAAGCAACCACACTCCTATACATCTAATCATTTTCAAACTATAAAGCAACACATTTCAAAGACTTACTTCTCATATCCAAACCTTTCCATGTCATCACATATCCAAACATAAAGTCCTAGAGTCACACAAATTCACTTATCATAACTCAATCATAATTTACACAAATTCTCATTCACGTTACACATTCATGATATAAAATTTTATGTGGCAATTTTACATTCATTCAAAACCAATGAAAAGATCAATTGAAGGCAAATTCTCAAATTATTCAAATCTTTTAAAAAAATAACGAATTCGATAAAGATTGCAATTTCTTAAATCATTTCCAAAAACAAGGAATTTTAATCATTCAAAATTAAAATTAAAAAACCCTTTTCACTTTCTTGATTTTTCAAGAACAAAATAGTAGCTTATAATTCAAAATATAAACACATTACCTACCTCAATTCCATGCTTGAAATTTGTCCCAAGCTTCAATTTCTCTAAAGCCTCCCTTAATTTTCCTAATTCAAGACATAAACCCTAATTAATTAAACATCCAAAATTGAACCAATTAAACTATGCAATCTCCAAATTTGAGCTTAGAATTCACAGACCCACAACATTTCCAAGCTATCTAAATCAAAATCTCATCACAATTAACAAATCAAAATTTTCTCTTACCTTCAACCTCCACCATTTTTGGATTTTTCTTGGCTTGGAAGGAAGCTCTCACCTTCTTCCATCTTTTTCCCTTTGAATCCTCTTAAAATCGTGCTTGAAAGCCTTCAAAATTTTGAACCCTAGCTTTCTCCCCTTTTTTCTTCCTTCTTCTCTACCGAAACCATCTTTCTTTCTTCTCTATTTTGTTTTCTTTCTTCCTCATTTTCGGCTTCTTCTCCTCTTAAACGAACACCCATATGACAATTCATTTATGAATGACAAATGACCTTATTACCCTTCCATATAAGCCTAAAACCTTAACTCTTTAAGTGATCTTCCCAATTTGCCCTTTAAATTCATTTTAAGTCATGTTTACTTTAGGACAATTTTCTAACCATCAAATTGAAGGAATTTGCCAAACCTTCCTTATAGAGAAATGTTCCTCATTGTCTTAATTTCATAACACCACGAAAATCATTTAATTTGGTGCACTACTCCAAAAGTTATAGTCCAAACATTTCGGATTATCATAATGCTAAAACATTTTCCAACACTTTAATTCCATCCACAAATTGATAATCTTAGAGGCTGAATTAAAATTCAATTTATTCTAACAAATTGTAGCCCTATTTCTCTAGTTTAATCCAAATCAAGAATCACCTCATTTGGATGACTAGAGAAAAAGTTATGGCCAAAATACTTTCATATTTTTCTAATCCAAGACTGCACACTACTCTGAATTTTAATTTAGAAATTGAAAGTCTTAAGGGCTAAATTGAAATTCAATTTCTTCATATGACTTGTAGCCCCATGTCTCTATTTTATTGTGCAACAAAAATCAATTCAATCGGATCACTACAGATTAAGAATTTCTCAAAATACTGAACTATGTTTAGAAAATTTTTTGACTCACTTTGATTAAATCAATCATCCTCAATTTAATCTAAAAATTTCACAAATTTCCAATGAGGATATAGATAATTATCTTAGGAATCTAATGCTTTAAGAACTAAGTCAATCGAATGTCGTACGGAAAAGATAAGAGCAAAAGAATAGGAAAAGGTCATATTTCCTATAAGATAGAAATAATAATTAAATAATTAAAAAATATAGAATAATAATAATTAAATAAAAAGGACCCTTCTCGCGAGGGTGATACATCACCCTAGAGAGCTTTCAAAATTTTCTTTTCTCTTTTTTTTTTTTAAAATATATATATATATCCGAATTTTCCAAAAATCATATCTTTTGATTCCGAAATCCAAATTTGACAAATTTGGTATCAATAGAAAACTCTAAGGAATCTCTACAACTTTCATGAAAAACTCGAAAATCAATTCCATCTCTAAAGGGGTCATAAACCCAATCAAACTCTCTGTCTATTTTAATGTCCTAAACAATCACAAAACTTCCTAAAATTTCTATCTTTCAACTCCAAGGTCCAAATGTTGGGACCCAATCCGGAGACCGGCGCCCCAACCCGAAAACGGAAGCCAAAGCGAAACGAATCACAAGGAGGCAGAACAAATAAAACGATTGATCACAAAGCGAAACGAACGGATCATATATCGAAGTGAATCGAAACAAATCAATAATGAATCGAAAGCCAACATGGAAGCAAAGCATACAAACAAAGTCAAATCGAATTGGCTCGAAGACAAACCAAACAAACGATCTAATCGAATTGCAACACAAATTCTGACATCCACACAAATATCTTAGAAAAAGCGTCAAAATGGTCGCGTTGGATATCTTAAGACTAAACCTATACGAATCGGTATAAAATTTTTCTTCTTCTTATTTTTCATTATTTTCATCGAATACAAGGCAAAGGCTTCTTCAATTTGGAAATTATAATTTCCACATCCTCAATTTTATCAACCATCATCTATGAATCATAAGTATCATTTTAACCAAAACCTTAGTCTTTGCTTTTTTCATAAAAACTCACACATGCAAACATAATCATACATACATTCTTTACTTAACAAAAATTTGGCAGCATAACAGCTGCATTTTAACTAACCCAACCTGCAAATGGTTCTAAAATGCACTTCTATAATACCAGCTTAACCAATCCAGTTCATCCATATTCAAATCATAATCAATCTCTACTCAATTTACATATAAAACCATAATGTACAATCCATAGCCATACACAATTCCAATTTCCATAACTCAAGTTCTTATACAAATTCACCATCCAAATACATCATGAAGTAAATGCTTACATTACCCTAATGGCATTCCGAGCCATATACAATTACCAATAATCAAAGTCCAAAGTATACAGCGCATAACAATTCTATCTTGATGATGATTCAATGGAATCACATATAAACGAAATCTCTCATTTTCTTTCACCTGATCTTTTTCTCATCACCTGTGGATGGGAATGAAGGGGGTGAGCTTAAAAAAGCTCGTGGGTAACAGGTTTATAATCAATCATAAGCAAAACCGTTCAAAAGTTTACTGCCATAGAAATTTCTAGTTGAAAATCCATAAAATGCTCATTTCTCAAATTTTCATCATGTATTCAAATCCATAATCCACAAAACATAAATGTATCAACTTGTTCAAAAATTACAATTTCATAATGCAATACATCATCTCATTAAACACAAATGATTTCATTTCATCATTCAAGCATAACACACAATCCACATTATAACATAACACGTCAAAATGCTAATGCACACACAATTTGGCTCGAGGGTTCCGTGAACAAAACAGAGAAACCGAAGTTTATTCCGTGAACGAAACGAGTCTATTTTCAGATCTCGTGGGCCACAAGCGAGCAGCCGGGATAAGGCTTTGACGTCGACGTGCACATGACTCGAAACGGTTCCTCTTAGCCGAAACAAAGCACATAATCCAATTCAAATGTTCATATAACAAAATGCCATAATTTCATTCAATGGCATACATTCTTATCCAAATGTCAAGCATTCATTCATACATAACATGGCATAATCACATTTCTATGGTTTAATCATCATAATATACATCATATCAACATAACAAATATGCGAACAAGTCACATACAATGCATATACAAGCATTTGCTCATAACCATTCAAATCCAATTCATGGGGTATATGAACACATATAAACCAATTCTTTAAATCATTTTAAAACAATATATGCACAATCATAAAATATTTGAAATCATTTTATTATCTCAATTTGGGAAAATCTTTAATGGCTTATTATTCAACTATAAACATGAAACCCACCTCATATCCATGCTTGGAGCTTGATTAGAGCTTCAATTCTCCAAAGTCTTTCTTCTTTCTCCCAATCTCAAATTCCCTAAATCAAATTAACCCAAATTTCACTTCATAAAAATCATGATTTTCAAAATTGATTACATAAATCACAAACCCATACTCATATCAAGGCATCTAAATCAAGAAGTTCCAAAATCTCCAAATCATACAATTGGGCATAAACCCTAATTATTAATCATCCCAAAATTAAACATAACCCAAGGCTTAATCATCAAAATTAACTTCATAATCCACAAACCCATATCAACCTTAAACTATCCAAACCAAAAACTCACTAAAAACTCAAGGATTAAAAACCATCACTTACCTTCATCTTCCTCATTTTCGAATTTCTCCTTGTCCCTTAGGAAGCTCTTGACTTCATCCATCTTTTTCCTTTAGAAGCAACGAAAAATCACTCTTGAAAGCCCCATAAAATCGAAACCCTAGCCATCCTTTCTCTCTTCTTCTTCTCCATTGTCGATTTCCCCTTTCTCTCTCATTCTCTCTTCTTTTCTCTCTCAAATTTCGTGGGTTGCCTCTTCTAAAATGACAGACATGTGCTTTATATAGTGCCATGTCACTAAATTAGTGGCTAAAGACCAATTTGCCCTTCCCCTTAAGCCTAAGGTCTTAACTCCTTAAGTGATGTTCCAATATACCCTTACACTTTAGTTTCATGTATGCTTACTTTAGGACAAGTTTATCACTATCAATTTGAAGGAATTTGCTAAAAATTCCTTGTATAGAAATGTTTCTCTACGTCTTAATTTCATAATGCCACAAAAATCATCCAATTCGGAGCACTACATCAAAAGTTATGCTCAAAACATTTCAGATATGTTCATATTCTAATACATTTTCCAGCACGTTATTTCCATCCAGAAATTTACATTCTTAATCTCAAAATTGACATTCGATGTCTTCATAACAATTGTAGCTCTATGTCTCTAGTTTAATCCAAAACAAGAATCACATCATTTCGATTTCCAGAGCAAAAGTGTTCCTAACCCAAAAACTGCACACTAATCCGAACTTCCATTAAAAAATTAAAAATCTTAGGGGCAAAATTGAAATTTACTTTCTTCATATAACTTGTAGCTCCATGTCTTAATTTTATTTTGCCTTAAAAATCACTTCAATCGGATCTCTACAGATCCCAAATTTCTCAAAATACTGAACTATGTTTAGAAAATAGTCCAACTCACTTTGATTAAATTAATCACCCTTAATTTAATCTCATAAATTCACAAATTTCTCATAAAATGAAATTCACTGTCTTAGGAATCCAACGCTTCAAGAATCAACTCAATCGGATGTCGGACGGAAAAGTCATAAGCAGATAATTGAACAAAAGTCAGTGAGGAAGGAAGATAGCAAAATCGGAAGGAATCAAATTGTTCCTATTATCATAAGATTCAATCAAACTCTTTCAATTCAACTCCAAATGATACAAATTTTCATGGAGAGGTAGATACATGTCTTAGGAATCAAACGCCTCAAGCATTGCCTCAATCGGAGGTGGGACGAAGGAGTTATGGCCAAAAGAATCCAATATGTTCATATCTAGATTCCTACTGAACATACTTTGACGCAAATGCCATAACTTTCATTATAGATGTCGGATTGACTTTGTTATTAGACCATTAGAAAGTAGACATCTAGGGATAAAACTTTCATGAAGACCAAAATTTGAAATTCGGACGTTATGGGGGTCAAAACACGGACCGTGTGAAATTTTCACGGTCAGGCGCACAGACCGTGTAACCTTCGGGTGAAAACTGTCTCCTGCGCCTGGATTTACACAGCTCGTGTGAATTTACACGGGCAGACCGTGTAACCTACAGGTATAGCAAAATTTTCACCCGTCAAGACCCCTCCAAAGGGTCCTAAACCCATCCTATCTCCTCCTATACTCATATCTTACCTAAAATCAACCTTTTCGAGCCCGAGATCACGTAACAAACTCTAAAGGTTTGGGAATTTTGATTACCACGACATCCCAGCTTGCAATAAGCATAACTCCCATCTCCGGTCTTGAAAACTTGCATACTTAGTATCGTTGGAAAGATAAGAGAACAAGCTACAACTTCAAAGAAGACAACTTTGGCCAATTCCAATTCAATTATTCTAGGATTTCCCTTAAATCAACATACTCATTTTTATCCTCATACAAAACTTAACATTTTTCCAACTTCACTTTCTCTATTACAACATCATTCAAAGCAATTTAATTTCCAATTGGAATCCATTCAACACTCAACCTCAATTCATATACTCTCATATTCAATAACCTCTTATCATTCACTAAACATCCTATCTTACATACATAACCATGGTTTATGATTAAGGTTTCTCAACTCATCATCCATACTTAGTTCACATTCGAATTTCACAACCATCTATATACCAATTCATAATTCAAAGCCATACATAAACTCATATTCCATTTTGATATTTCCACTAAAAATTCGGGGTCCAACACCAAAAGTATCATATTTTATATCAATGTGAAGATCAGAAAACAACCTACAACTTTCATGAAGGATAGAAAAATCAATTTGGCCTCTAAGGAAGTCAAATTTCAAAGCAAAGGTTCTGTCCCCTAATACTCTTCCCAAACAGTAATAGCAACTTGTAAAATTCATAACTTCCTATTCCATGGGCCAAAAATTGCATACTTCACATCAATGGAAAGATCAAAACATAATCTAAAACTTTCATGAAGAACTTAAAGGCAATATCAAACTCTAGCTAAGTCAATTTTCCAATCAAAGATTCTGCCATGATAAAAATCAACTAAACAAATATCCAAACTTTCAAATTTCATATCTTCCAATTCTCACATCTACAAGTAACCTATAATACTTCATTAAAAAGCTAGCAAAATCTTCTATGGTTTTTATGTAGACCACTTAACCCAATTCAAATACATCAGTACAGAAATTGGCCTCAAAGTAGTACACACAAAATTACCCTTAACTAACACTTTTAAAAACAAAATAACATAGCCTTAACTTCGGAAAATCATAACTTTCGATCCTGATATTGAAAAATATCAAACTTTATAGAGACAGAAAGCTTTCAGCATATTCTACAAGTTTCATGAAGATCAATTTTTCAAATTCTGCCTAAATCAAAAAGTAAACTCTCTGTGACCAAAAAGTCAAACTTTCTTAATTCTCCATATTTTCACACTTTCACTATTTATTTCTTGCTTTTCAAATTCCATTTAAAACAATGTATTCATTTTCAATTCTATATAAACTCAAAACACCATTTTAGGCTATAATTAATCATAACCATCACTAACAAAAGTATACACACATTTTACCTATCTTAATCTCATAAAACCATTCACATTCTCAATTTTTTTTTCTTTACACATGACTAATTCACCACCAATTTTTCATTTCATGTCAAATTTTAACTCGCAAATCTAAGAAACGTTCGAGCTCCAACACTCCTCATCTATGGAGGCTGTGCAGTGGCCAGTTAATCAGAAAATGCGTGCCTAATGAAGAATTCGATGCTATAATTTCAGCTTGTCATTCCATGGTTTGTGGTGGGCATTTTAGCGCAAGGAGAACATATAGGAAAATTCTAGATTCTGGTTTTTATTAGCCTACCCTTTTTAACGATTCCTTTACCTTTTGTCGGTCATGTGACAAATGTCAACGTTTTGGCGGGTTAGGAAAACGACACGAAATGCCACAACAACCTTTATTATTTTACAAAATCTTTGACGTATGGGGGATCGATTTCATAGGACCTTTTCCCCCATCTCTTGGCTTTGTGTATATCCTTTTAGCTATCGACTATGTATCCAAATGGATACAGACTTTTCCTACTCAAAAAGAAGCAATGTCTAAATTTCTTAAGTCAAACATTTTTTGTCGATTTGGAATTCCTAAGATTGTAGTTAGTGATAGAGGGACACATTTTTGTAATTGAATCATTGGAAACCTATTTTCAAAATTTGGAGTCACTCACAAAGTCTCCACTGCCTAACCAATGGTTAAACTGAAATTTCAAATAGAGAGGTGAAACACATCTTGGAAAAGATAGTCAAACCATCAAAGAAGGATTGGAGCCTGCGCCTCGAAGAAGCATTGTGGGCCTATTGAACCGCCTACAAATCTCCAGTAGGCATGTCGCCCTACCGCTTAATCTATGGGAAAGCTTGTCATTTTCCAGTGGAATTGGAACATAAAACATATTGGGCAGTCAAGCAGTGTAACATGGACTTGGAATCTTCCGGTCTGGAAAGGAAGCTCCATTTAGAAGAATTAGAGGAGTTGAGGCTAAAGGCATATGAGAATTCTCACCTCTATAAGGAGAAAAAAAAGTTGATGCACGATAAGGTTTTTCAAAGGAAGAATTTCAAGGAAGGAGACAAAGTTATACTATTTAAGGCTTGTTTCACTTTTAAGCATGGAAAGTTCAGCACTTGATGGGATGGGCTGTACTTAGTCATCAAGGTTCACGATTTTGGCATGGTAGAGCTCTTACATGAAGAGACAGGGAAACAACTCAAGGTAAATGGCCATCTATTCAAGCTCTATCATGAGAATCAACACCCTCCGTAATCATCAGGTTGTTTCTCATCCTTCACTTATCACTTACTTCTACTCTGTGATTGAATATGACATTATGGATGCATGAGTATGTTTGTGGGGGAGAAACTGTTTCAATAGGACCTAGGATTAGTTTTCAGCTTATGTAGTTTCAATTTAATAATTCCTCTCCCTTTCTATGTTCACAGTGTTTTTGATTTGATGCATGATACATCTTCCATGTTTGAGGAATTTGATGAGGTTGATTTGGTTGCATTTTGTTCCCTTGATTGCATATTTGTGTTAATTATTCTTCACATTGAGGACAATATGATGTTAAGTGTGGGGGATGTTTCAATTTACAATCCTAATGTTTCAATTTGCAATTCTTGTTGTGCATTGTGCATCATTTTCGGCCATTTAACTGCTTGTGCAAGTCAATGTGCGTAATGTTAAAATTTTAAACTTGGTGATTGAGGCCAATCATTTGTTTCAATTGTTTTTGTAAATTTTCACCGCGGCGCACTCTGTCTTCACCGTGCTACGTGCGGAATTAATTTTCTTCGCCGCAACAACGTTGCGTACTGAATTTTTTTCCCCGACGCCATGCTCTTGCAGAAACTATTTTTAAATTGCCTCAATTCAACAATTCTCCCTAATTAGATTCTTTTCACTCTTATATCTCAAAGATTTTATAAGTTTCAAAGTGGTCCCTGTGTTTTTAAAAATACCTTCTATTCTTTAAATGATAGTCAGTTTTGGCTAATTTCATTTTCAATTTTTTCAACACAAAGTAATTGAGGGTATGCTGATAAAGTAATACTTTATGTTTTTAAACCTTGAGATTGTTAATTGAGATATTAACCTTGTTGGAAGGATATTTGGGCCTAAATTCTTTCATTGTTGTGTGTATCTGCTTAATTTCATATCTCTCTAGAACTTGTTTTAATTCTTAATCAAAGCTTGATGAACTACAATTTTGTTAACGTGATATAGGCATTCTTTCAAAACCCTGTTGACTCAAACACAAACCCCATAAACACTTATCTATTGCTAACTCCTTGAGCCATATTTTTTAGTACATGCACACATCTTCTTATGGTGTCAATATTTTATTTCTTGTTCTCTTCTAGTTATCCTTGTAACATTTTTCTCTCAAGAAATTGGTTATTGAGAAAAGCCAATGAAAAAAAGAACAATTTCTCAAAAGAATTATAAAAAAGAAAAATAATATCCTAAAAATTTTATTAAAAATGTTAAATAATAGATTATGTTTTCGTTTGTATAAATATTGTCTTACAGTTGACATTTATTTCATAGTTGACATTTATTTCATAATTGTGGTGCATGTACTCATATTTTCCTTCTTCTATTCCTTTCATTTCATCTAGCCTTCCATACATTACAACCTTGAAAAGTCCTATTGATTTTCAAAATTATAGTTCTTATAGTGGAGAGGTAGAACTATCACAAGCTTATGGTAGAGAATGGACTAAGCAGATTTTAGAGTGAAATTATTCCAAAAACAAGTGAGATGAAAGCAAACACCTTGTCGTGAGTGAAATCTCTTTTGCTCAATCTCTTGGATTAAATTCTTATAGTGTTTACTTTCTTGGTACTCTTTCAGTCTACTTTGATTGATTTTTCAGAAAGTGATTTTTACCAATTTCCTACTCTTATTTTAAGCATGGTCGGAATTTTCTTTTGCACTTGTGTCTCTTTGACTCTTATAAACTTTGTCCATGAGTACAAAGATCTAAATGTGGGAGAATTTGATTGAGTCCAAGTTTATTATATAAATTGGCGACATTTTCATGATTTTTACTACACTTTTTGGCTCCTATTTCTATATTTTATGCTTAATTTGGCTCTTGGATGTCTGCCTTTATTTTATGTAGTTTGAGAGTAAAATTGTCACAAATCACTATTAATTGCACTAATTAATTTTCTGAGAATAATTGATACTGCAAACTACCATTCGTTCATTATAAAAGACTCAAAGAGAAGAGACTCAAGAAGAAGGAGTAGAGTCAAAGAAAGGCTGAAGTCAAGTCAACAAGCGAACAGGTGCAACAGGAAGTTTGCCGCGGCGAAGTATGGAGAACTTCAAGCAAAACTTTCGGGAAAACTTCTAAGAAAGAACCAACAATGTAGCTAAAACTTCTGAGAAAAGTTCGCCTTGACGAACCTTTGAATACCTAAACCATTTTCGGAAGTTTACCCACTTTGAAACCCGATCCATAACCCATTTCTTTTAAAAACCTACCTATTTTAGGTTAAAGAAAAGAGAGCCAATAGAGAAGATAAAAAAAAACACACTCACTCTCTCTACCTTCGGACACTCCATCATCCACTCTCCTCCACTTCACCGTCTACTCCTCCACCGACAACTGCTACCATGGATGCTTCCAGTGGTTTCTGGGTTAAGAATTCTCCCGGAGTTATACTTGGCTAGACACCTCTTTCCTTTTGAAGATGTAGCGATGGCTAGAGTTCAATGGGCTTCAAAAGGGGAGTAGTTTATTCCATATTCAGCTACATTGTTATGAACTCCTAGGTTTAGGATTTGTAATTTGTAGTTGAATATTCTTGATTTGGGTTTAATCAAGTGTTGGATATTTAATGTGTTATTGGGATTTGTTAATGTAGAACTTGGAACTTGAATAGATGAAGTCTCATATATGTCTATTTTTGATCTAGTTAATTATCTTTTATCTACCTAGTTGTGTTTGATATTGAGTTGATTCTAGATCCCAAAATGACTTTTTGCATTGACTTACCCATTCCACACACTAGGAGCATTCAACAAGGTTTTAAGAAGTGGAGTTCATTGATTAAAACCTTGAACTTAAAGAGTTCTTTAAGGTTCACCATTTGAAACTTAGTGATTCACTCCCATTAAAATTCATTTCGAACTATGATTGCCAAAGCTTGTTTTCAAGAGGATATTATCATCATTTAATCGCTGTTTTCATTTTATCACTTTTCTATTCCCGAAATCTAAAAACACTTTTCATTACATTTTCTTACAATTGACTTATTTTTGTCCAAATTTCCAAAGATTAAAACCCCCACTTCCTTGCTAATTTGGTTTGCATATCATGACATATAGGCTAGCTTAGTTTCACTCATCAAGTTCTGATTAAGTGAAACAATCCGAGGTTGCATTCTATACTACAATTCTTAGAATTAAAATTTTTTATTTGACCTCCAAGGGTAAAAGCAAAAGGCTTCGAATCAGTCATACGTCTTGGTAATGCCAGGATGCAAAGTATAAGTGGCTATATGAGCTTATTCAAGTATTTCCTTTCTCAATTCATCCACATTAGGCACATATATTCTCTATTTTAACCACAATGTTTCATCTTGCAATGCAAATTCAAAATCGGGATTTATCTTAACTTTCTCAATCAGTTTCACCATTTCAGGATCTTTACTCTGAACTCTTCTCATTCGATCATCTAACATCGGCCTCAACTTTAGTGTGGCTATCAATGGTTCATTATGTTTTAGATTCAACTCCGCATTCAAAGCTCTCAACTGAATCAAATTTGGTAATCTTGATAATTGAATATGAGCTAAACTGCTGTGTGACTTCCTACTCAAAGCATCTGCCACTATATTCACTATCGTTAAATGATACTCAATCGGGTAGTCATAATATTTTAACAACTCTATCCACCTCCTCTATCTCATGCCCAGCTCTTTCTTACTCAACAAATATCTTAAACTCTTTTGATTAGTGTATATCTGAAATGTCTCTCCATATAAATAATGTCTCTATATCTTTAGAGCAAAGACAACTGCAGTAAGTTCTAGATCATGTACCAGATAGTTCATATCGTGAGACCTTAGTTGTCTCGATGCATAGGCTATCATCTTGCCATTCTGCATCAATACACATCTCAATCCTTGATGAGAAGCATCACTATATACTACATATCCTCTAGTTCTCGATGGAATAATCAACACTGGTGCTATGGTCAATCAATGTTTCAACTCCTCAAAGCTTTTCTAACAATCATCATCCCATTTGAATGCTACATTCTTCCTCAAAAGTTTAGTCAGAGGGGCTGAGGAAATTTTGGATTTTAAACACATTCTTCAGAGCCTCCCATTTCATTACTACCTCTATCTTCATTGGATCCACTTGGATACCATGCCCATTTACTATGTGACCCAAAAATACCATTTGACTAAGCCAAAATTCACATTTACTAAATTTGGCATATAATTTTTTTTCTATCATAATCTATAAAATCATTCTCAGATGCTCAATATGTTCTTCTCTACTTTTTGAATACACTAAGATGTCATTAATAAACACTATCACAAAGTGATATAAGTAAGACCAAAACACTTTATTTATCAATGCCATAAGTGCATCTGGGGCATTACTTAACCCAAACAACATTACTAAGAACTCATAATGTAGCACCCCCTTACCCTAGGGTACATACTGTCGGAACCCGATCCGTAGACCGGACCCCAACTGCTTATAACCTAATACTCTTACTTTGGCTTTGATACCATAGATGTCGGATCCCTTCTCCCTACTGCATATACTTACCACTGTCACACTTGTTCTGATACCTCAGATGTCGGATCCGGGACCCAACTAAATATAACTTACACTTATCACTTGCATTGATACCACAATAATGTCGGACCCTGTTTCAAGAGCCCAACTTCCGTAGTCCTGAAACCTTGCGCTTAGGACATTGCAGTGCTATTCGCTGTTGTTCCATAAAAGTGATGAGCGTACACTACCTAAACATCGTAATCACAAATCGACTTGCTCATATCAAATATATCTTAAGGCCTCACGTTCTCATAGAGGCAAGAATCATCTTAATCGGAGTTATATAACTCAAGATACACTCCAAAAACCTAAAAGAGTTCATACCGAAAACATGCTCTCTTAACCGGCCTCTCACTTCCTTCAATGAGCACTTCCTCAATTTAACTCCAAATGATACCAAGTTTTGTATCAAGAAAGATATATGTCTTATAAATCCAATGGTTCAAGACTCACCTCAATTGGAGGTAGGATGAGGGATTTATGCCCAAAACAATAGACCATGCTCACTTAAAAAATCCAAATGAAACTCTTTTGGCGCGATTATCATAACATTTTATATAAAGGTCTTATTGTGTTCGTTCTTTCACCATTTGAAAGTAGACATCTAGATATACAACTCTTATGAAGACCACAAAACAAAATTAGGCCTCTAACGTTGTCCAATTTGCACTTTTTCCCGTAGCTGTCCGTTAAACGGACAGCCATGTCCGTTTAACGGACACGTTCGGGTGAATGGGTACCAAAAGCTTCGCAAATGTCTGTTAAATGGACATGCATGTCCGTCTAACGGACATGGGTAGGTTAAGGAGTATTTTGGCACCCGAGGCTGTCTGTTTAACGGACATTCATGTCCGTTTAACGGACACGCCATTTTCCAAAATTCCCAATTCTTAAAATCAACTTCAATTCACTTGACACTATCATCTTTCAAAGCTTATAACTTCTTATTCCTAGCTCCAATATGAGCATACTATACCTCCATGGAAAGATAACAAGATGAACTACAAATCTTATGAAGGGTGCAAAAGCTAACTCCATCATTTATCAAGGCAAAAAGCCACTCAAAGGACACTGCTCATTAAAGACCAATGTAACAGTACATGAACAGTAACTGAATGTGTTCTTCACCTCATAACTTTTTAACCCTAAGTCCAAATGAAGCAAATAATACACCATTTTAAAGATCTAATCTTCTAATACAATCTTCATGAAGACTTCCCAAACTAATTCAAGCCCTACAGGGGTCTAAAAGTGAAGCGAAGTTCTGTCAAATTTTTAGGAAAATTTGACAGCACTTCCCTTGAAAATGCAACTAACCAATTTTCAATTCTAATACTTCCACCTGCATAAAACTCAACATTCAAGGGCAACAACCACACTCTTAATCATCTAAACTTTCTCAAATCATATCCAAGCTATACAATGATGCAATGGTTTTAAAACATACATGAATTGCTCAAAATACATTATAACTGAATATTCTTGCTTTCATATGAAAAATATGAGTTATTACAAAGCTTTAGAGGGCATTTTAAGCCACTACATCAAATCCAAAACATAAACTTGCAAAAATATCATTTTCCCAAAATGCATCTAAAGCATTGATTTACAAAAGTTATCTTGAAAATACAAAATCAAGACACTAAGATCTTTGAGTATGCCTTGAGCTCATTCTTGAGATCCCGATCTTCACTGGAGATGGGGCGGGAAGGTGGGGTGAGCTTTAAGCTCATGGTAACACATTTATATTTATATAACAAGCATGTCTATTTAGTTATTCATACATTAAGCAATCTTTCAATGAAATCATAATACATGCATCATGAAATTTTCATCAATACATTAACATAATTTCTCACAATTCGAACATTCATAATTCTTGCAATTTCATGTAATCACATATGAAACACATCAAACGGCTCGATAAGTCCATATTCATGGCAACCATATAGTCTCATTTAATGAGCTTATATGGGCAAAATCTTGAGGAGTCCAAATAATGGATCATCCTATGCCACATTCGGGCAGGCGGGCGAAGCCTTTTCATGGTCGACGTGCACGTGACGGTTCTTGGGACTATACCTTACCCACATAACATAACAATCATGCATAACAATAAAATTGGACTGTTCTTGTCCAATTCACTGTTTTTCTTGAAAATCTTATCTTTCATGCATATTTCATATTGTACATTTCATGCATAAGTCATATTGTGCATTCATACTCATTTAAGCTATTTCATTCAATACTAACTCAACCATCATCAAATCATCAACATGTATTATTTTCATTTACACATAACTCATGATTAATGTCATCTACCCACAACTAACACAAGCATTTATAGCAATCACTTATACTCACCTACACGTAAAAAACATTCATTAGTGTCATTTATTAACTTGCATTAATTGCTCATAAATATAAAGATAAATATCGAACCCACCTTTAAGACTTGCTAAATCCTTGGTTTCCTTGCTACAACTCTTGTTCCTCTTCTCTTCCTTCTCTCTCTTCATTAAAAACCAAAAACCCATGTAAATCTCACTTCAATTGAGAAACCATGTTACACCTTTCATGAAATCAACTTGGAAATCACTATACCCATTCCATTCTTAGTCTTTCTAACCAAAAACCCAACAAAGGCTTAACCTTAAATCAAGAAGCTTACCTTAAATCTTCAACAACACCAAGAGTTTCTTGGTTCAAGATGAAGCTCTAGCCTTCCTCTTCACTTTTAACTCTTGAACTTTCTTCCAACTCCCTCTTGATCTCTTGGAAATCAAACCCTAGCCAAAGCTCTTCTTTCTCTCCTCCTTCTTTCCTCTTCCACGACTTCTCCCTTTCTCCTCCTTTAATTTTCGTAAACTCTCTTCTTTCTCCTACTAAATCACTTCTTTCATTTCCTTTTATACTCCTTATTACTTACTTAAGCCCATTTGCCTTTAAGCCCATCTACTCTTCTCTTCTTCTTCTTATTCTCCCACTAACACAATTCACACTAATCAAGCCCACTTCTTCATTTAAGCCCATTTCATATATATATCCTCTTTTCTTTATTCATTTCATTTGGGCCCAAGGCCCAACTAGCACATTAAACTACATCTAACTCATTTAAGTCAACTAATACATTTACTAACATTGATTCTTAAACCCTAACTCATTTAATGTCATATGTTAATTCATGCTAACTTTATTAAATACTATATTAATTTACCCCATTAATCTAATCATGCTTGATTTATCAAAAAAAAATTCTGGGGGTAACATTTCTCCCCCTCTTAAGAAATTTCGTCCTCGAAATTCTTACCTGGTTCACTGAAGAGGTGTGGGTACTGCTCCTGCATTGCATCCTGAGGCTCTCACGTCGCCTCTTCAACAGCATGATTCCTCCACAGGACCTTGACTAGCTTGATTATCTTGTTCCTGAGGACCTTATTCTTGCTGTCCAGAATTGCCACAGGCATTTCTTCATAACTCAGATCATCACTCAGCTGAACTTCTGAGGTCTGAATGATGTGAGAAGGATCTGATCTGTACCTTCTCAGCATGGAAACATGGAATACATCATGAATCTGCGACAATTCTGGAGGCAATGCCAACTTGTAGGCCAACGGCCCAATCCTCTCTAAAACTTCATACGGACCCACATACCGAGTGCTTAACTTTCCTTTCTTGCCGAATCTCATAACTCCCTTCCATGGAGACGTCTTGAGGAACACCTTGTCACCCACTGCATATTCCATTTCTTTTCTGTTAGCATCGGCATAACTCTTCATTCTATCCTGGGCTGCCTTAAGCCGCTGTTTGATTACATCCACTTTCTCAACTGTCATCTGGACCAACTCTGGTCCCACTAATTTCCTCTCACCTTCTTCATCCCAACATATCGGAGTCCTGCATCTTCTGCCATAAAGGGCTTCATAAGGAGCCATCTGTATGCTCGAATGGTACGAATTATTATAAGCAAATTCGACCAACGGCAAATGATCATCCCATGCTCCTCTGAAGTCCATGACACATGTTCTAAGCATCCCCTCTAGAGTCTGGATTGTCCTCTCAGACTGACCATCCGTCTGAGGATGAAACGCCGTACTAAAATTCAGTTTAGTTCCTAATGCTTCCTGCAAACTTCCCCAAAATCTCGATGTGAATCAAGGATCCCTGTCGGATACTATGGAATTCGGAACTCCATGCAACCTTACCACTTCATCAATATATTTCCTGGCTAAAACTTGCAATGAATTTGTTTGCTTGATTGCCAGAAAATGGGCTGACTTGGTCAACCGATCAACAATAACCCAAATGGCATCATGCTTCTTGCTGGTCCTAGGCAAGCCCATCAGAAAATCCATCGTGATCCTTTGCCACTTCCATTCAGGAATGGACAATGGCCTTAGCATGCCTGAAGGTGCCTGGTGTTCAGCCTTGACTTGCTGACACACTAGACATCTGCTCACATATTCACTACATCCTCTTCATGCCTTTCCATCGAAATGTTCCTTCAAATCTCTGACATTCTGGTGCTGCCTGGGTGCATGGAATAAGGTGCATTGTGTGCCTCATCCATGATCTCATCCTTAACTGCCTTATCATTCGGAATACATAACCTATTTCTGACTACCATTAGCCCATCATCCCTTACTTGCACTTATGACTGCTTACCATGTTGAATTTCATCTCTCACCACTTAATTACGTATCCTGCTCCTGCAACTCCTTGACCTTCTCCCTAAGGATAGGTCTCACCCTGAATTGAGCAAAAACACCATCTGATTCATCCTGCTCTAAACTGATCTTCAACTTGGCCATCTGTTCCAACAGAGGCAAGTAAACTGATTGCACGTAAGATATGGATGACTTCCTGCTCAAAGCATCTGCCACTACATTCGCCTTGCCTGGATGATACTCTATCATCAGGTCATAGTCCTTGAGCAACTCCAACCATCGTCTCTGCCTTAAATTCAACTCTTTCTGACTCATAATGTACTTAAGACTTTTGTGGTCCGTGAAGATCCTAGTCTGAACCCCATATAGGTAGTGTCTCCAAATCTTTAGGGCAAAAATTATCGCTGCTAACTCCAAGTCATGAGTCGGATAATCTAACTCATACTGCTTCAACTGCTGTGAAGCATAGGCTATTACCCTGTCATCCTGCATCAGCACACATCCTAAACCCTTCCTCGAAGCATCACTGTACACCGTATACCCCTGGTCTCCATTGGGCAAAACCAATACTGGAGAACTTGTCAATCTGTTCTTGAGCTCCTCAAAGCTCTTCTGACATTCCTCACTCCATATGAATCTGCTGATTCTTTCTTATGACTTAGTCATAGGGCAGCTATCATGAGAATCCTTCCACGAATCTCCTATAATAACCTGCCAAACCTAGGAAGCTTCTTACCTCTTTCACGGTCTTAGGCTCTTGCCAATTCACTACTGCTTCTACTTTCTTCGGATCAACATGGATCCCTTTGCTGGAAATCACATGTCCAAGGAAAACTACTTCATATAGCCAAAATTCTCACTTGCTGAATTTGGCATATAGCTCCTACTCTCTCAATCTCTGCAATACTATCCTGAGAAGCTGTTCATGCTCTCCTTCATCCTTGGAATAGACCAGAATGTCATCAATGAACACAATGACAAACTGATCTAAGAATTCATTAAACACCCTATTCATCAGGTCCATGAAAGCAGCTGGAGCATTGGTCAATCCGAAGGGCATGACCACAATTCATAGTGCTCATAACGGTCCCGAAGCTGTCTTGTTTACATCGGACTCCTAATTGGAGTTGATGATAACCTGATCTTAGGTCAATCTTCAAAAAGACCCTTGCTCCCTGCAGCTGATCAAATAAATCATCTATCCGTGGCAACGGATACTTGTTCTGAATCGTCATCTTGTTAAGCTTCCTGTAGTCTATACACATCCTCCACGTTCCATCCTTCTTCCTAACAAACAGGACCGGAGCTCCCCAAGGTGAAGAACTCGGCCTGATGAACTGCTTCAACAATTTCTGCAATTGCTCCTTGAGTTCTCTCAACTCAACTAGAGCCATTCTGTAGGGTGGTATAGAGATTGGCGCGGTTCCGGGAATCAAGTCAATTTTGAACTCAATTTCCCTTACTGGCGGCAACCCTGGTAATTCTTCTGGAAATACATCAGGAAACTCCCTCACAACCTGATAATCCTGCAATCTTCCAACATTTACCTCTGGATCCATCATATGTGCCAAGAAGGCCTCAGCCCCCTGGCCCATCATCCTGTCAGCTAGCAAAGCTGAAATGATCTTGATCTTTGGCGGTTTTCATCCCCTTGAAGATTACTTCCTGACCATCTCCTAGATCAAATTCTACTTCCTTGAGACTACAGTCTAGCTTTGCCTTATACTTCTCCATGGCATCCATTCCTAGTATGACATCTAGCCCTTTAAGGTCTAGAGGTAGCAAATCTACTACCAATCTAGTACCACTGATGCTGAGCTCACAATCCTTGTAAATCAAACTGATCACTACTTTACTCCCCAAAGGAGTACTAACAACTAGAAAGTTATCCATAATCTCAGGACTAACTGCATGCATATTCATACTTGAGGAAACAAATGAATGGGTAGAGCCAGTATCTATCAACACATAAACTGGTAAATCAAATAGCATAGCCATACCCGTCACTACTTCCGGAGCGGCTGCAGCTTCTTCCCTGGTCATGGTAAAGACCTGAGCTGGTGCCTGACCCTGTCCTCTAGGTCTCCCTGCAGGATATGCCTTCCTTGCAGTTCCTGAACTGCCCACATCATGTACTGGCCGAGATGCCACTGTTTTTGCTCTTCTTGGGGCCTGAGATTGAGACCCTTCCTGCCTGACTGCCTGGGGACAATCCTTGATTCTGTGCCCCCTTTGGCCACAGCTAAAACATGCTCCTGTCTTCAGCAGACATTCTCCTTTGTGAAATCTCCCACAGTGATCACACCGGGGATTTCCTCTACCTGTCCATCCCGGGCTTGCTACACTTGAAGCTTGCCCTGACATAGCCCTAGGCTGCTTGCTCTGAGTGGGGCCACTGCGGCCCACCTCACTCTGTGTATGCTGAGTTCTGGTGCTCCTTGTAGGTGCTGGAGCACTCATGCCCTTCTTGGAGAACTGCTCTCTGTTCTTTCTCTTCTTAGTCACTTCAGCCCTGATGTTCTCTAACTTCTCTGCTTGAAGAGCAGCATCAACCAGCTGCTAGTAATCACGGAAGTTGTGAATTACCACCTTTTCCCTGATCCCTAGGTGCAATCCACCCTCAAACTTCCGGCATTTGTCTGCTTCAGTTGCCACGATATTGGCTGCATATCGCGACAACTGAGTGAACTTCAGCTCATATTCTGCCACACTCAGCTCCCTCTGAGTGAGATTCAAGAATTCCCTAGCCTTCTCCTGCATGTAGACCATCGAGAAATATTTCTTCCGAAAGGCCTCTAAGAACTCCCTCCATGTCGATCTGGGAGGTATTTCCCGATCAAGGGCACTAACTCCCACCGGTCAAGGTGCATCCCTTGCGATGGTCGATCGCATAATCGAGCTTCTCATCATCGAACACTTCATCTGATTCAGGACCCTCTCGGTCCTCTTCAACCATGCTTCGGCTTCCCCGGGATTAGTAGTCCCGCTGAAGTCAACTGCTCCATACTTCCGGAGCTTATCATACTGGCCGCTCCTCTCTACTAGAGCTGGCACTTGAGCCTGCCTTCCCTGACCCATAGCATATGCGAAAGCCTGGGTGAAGGCCTGAAAGAATTGTGGGTCTACTGGATTTGGCATAGGAGGAGGCTGGAGAGGCACCTCATGCTGCACACTTGGTGCACCAGAGTCGGAGACAGGGAAGGTCCCTGCATCCTGCGGAACGTACGACTCATCCGTACTTCCGCTCTGAGAGCTGGGCCGAGATTAAGCTCCTCGAGTTCTCTTTCGAGGCGGCATTACTCCTTCAATTTAAAAATCAGTGAAAATCTTTAGTTCACATAAAACAAGTTCAATTCATGTAAATCAATTTAAAACAAGTCAATTCACTCATTTAAAAGCAATGTTGCATGTTATGCATTTAAAACAATGCACGTAATTCATATAATTCATGTAGGAAAATGCATGATGACTTGACCCTTAGACAATCCCACTAAGGTTCCTAGGAAACCCTAAACCCGGTTTCGCTCTGATACCATAGATGTCGGAACCCGATCCGTAGACCGGACCCCAACTGCTTATAACCTAATACTCTTACTTTGGCTTTGATACCATAGATGTCGGATCCCTTCTCCCTACTGCATATACTTACCACTGTCACACTTGTTCTGATACCTCAGATGTCGGATCCGGGACCCAACTAAATATAACTTACACTTATCACTTGCATTGATACCACAATAATGTCGGACCCCGTTTCAAGAGCCCAACTTCCGTAGTCCTGAAACCTTACGCTTAGGACATTGCAGTGCTATTCACTGTTGTTCCATAAAAGTGATGAGCGCACACTACCTAAACATCGTAATCACAAATCGACTTGCTCATATCAAATATAGCTTAAAGCCTCACGTTCGCATAGAGGCAAGAATCATCTTAATCGGAGTTATATAACTCAAGATACACTCCAAAAACCTAAAAGAGTTCATACCGAAAACATGCTCTCTTAACCGGCCTCTCACTTCCTTCAATGAGAAATTCCACAATTTAACTCCAAATGATACCAAGTTTTGTATCAAGAAATATATATGTCTTATAAATCCAATGGTTCAAGCCTCACCTCAATTGGAGGTCGGATGAGGGATTTATGCCCAAAACAATAGACCATGCTCACTTCAAAAATCCAAATGCAACGCTTTTGGCGCTATTCAAATAACGTTTTATATAGAGGTCTGATTGTGTTCGTTCTTTCAGAATTTGAAAGTAGACATCTAGATATACAACTCTTATGAAGACCACAAAACGAAATTCGGCCTCTAACGTTGTCCAATTTGCACTTTTTCCCGTAGCTGTCCGTTAAACGGACAGCCATGTCCGTTTAACGGACACGTTCGGGTGAATGGGTACCAAAAGCTTCGCAAATGTCCGTTAAACGGACATGGGTAGGTTAAGGAGTATTTTGGCACCCGAGGCTGTCCGTTTAACGGACATTCATGTCCGTTTAACAGACACGCCATTTTCCAAAACTCCCAATTCTTAAAATCAACTTCAATTCACTTGACACTATCATCTTTCAAAGCTTATAACTTCTTATTCCTAGCTCCAATATGAGCATACTATACCTCCATGGAAAGATAACAAGATGAACTACAAATCTTATGAAGGGTACAAAAGCTAACTCCATCATTTATCAAGGCAAAAAGCCACTCAAAGGACACTGCTCATTAAAGACCAATGTAACAGTACATGAACAGTAACTGAATGTGTTCTTCACCTCATAACTTTTTAACCCTAAGTCCAAATGAAGCAAATCATACACCATTTTAAAGATCTAATCTTCTACTACAATCTTCATGAAGACTTCCCAAACTAATTCAAGCCCTAAAGGGGTATAAAACTGAAATGAAGTTCTGTCAAATTTTTAGGAAAATTTGACAGCACTTCCCTTGAAAATGCAACTAACCAATTTTCAATTCTAATACTTCCACCTGCATAAAACTCAACATTCAAGGGCAACAACCGCACTCTTAATCATCTAAACTTTCTCAAATCATATCCAAGCTATACAATGATGCAATGGTTTTAAAACATACATGAATTGCTCAAAATACATTAGAACTGAATATTCTTGCTTTCATATGAAAAATATGAGTTATTACAAAGCTTTAGAGGGCATTTTAAGCCACTACATCAAATCCAAAACATAAACTTGCAAAAACATCATTTGCCCAAAATGCATCTAAAGCATTGATTTACAAAAGTTATCTTGAAAATACAAAATCAAGACACTAAGATCTTTGAGTATGCCTTGAGCTCATTCTTCGAGATCCCGATCTTCACCTGGAGATGGGACGGGAAGGTGGGGGTGAGCTTTCGCTCCGTGGGTAACACATTTATATTTATATAACAAGCACGTCTATTTAGTTATTCATACATTAAGCAATTTTTCAATGAAATCATAATACATGCATCATGAAATTTTCATCAATACATAAACATAATGTCTCACAATTCGAACATTCATAATTCTTGCAATTTCATGTAATCACATATGAAACACATCAAACGGCTCGATAAGTCCATATTCATGGCAACCATATAGTCTCATTTAATGAGCTTATATGGGCAAAATCTTGAGGAGTCCAAATAATGGATCATCCTATGCCACAATCAGGCAGGCGGGCGAAGCCTTTTCATGGTCGACGTGCACGTGACGGTTCTTAGGACTATACCTTACCCACATAACATAACAATCATGTATAACAATAAAATTGGACTGTTCTTGTCCAATTCACTGTTTTTCTTGAAAATCTTATCTTTCATGCATATTTCATATTGTACATTTCATGCATAAGTCATATTGTGCATTCATACTCATTTAAGCTATTTCATTCAATACTAACTCAACCATCATCAAATCATCAACATGTATTATTTTCATTTACACATAACTCATGATTAATGTCATCTACCCACAACTAACACAAGCATTTATAGCAATCACTTATACTCACCTACACGTAACAAACATTCATTAGTGTCATTTATCAACTTGCGTTAATTGCTCATAAATATAAAGATAAATATGGAACCCACCTTTAAGACTTGCTAAATCCTTGGTTTCCTTGCTACAACTCTTGTTCCTCTTCTCTTCCTTCTCTTTCTTCATTAAAAACCAAAAACCCATGTAAATCTCACTTCAATTGAGAAACCATGTTACACCTTTCATGAAATCAACTTGGAAATCACTATACCCATTCCATTCTTAGTCTTTCTAACCAAAAACCCAACAAAGGCTTAACCTTAAATCAAGAAGCTTACCTTAAATCTTCAACAACACCAAGAGTTTCTTGGTTCAAGATGAAGCTCTAGCCTTCCTCTTCACTTTTAACTCTTGGACTTTCTTCCAACTCCCTCTTGATCTCTTGGAAATCAAACCCTAGCCAAAGCTCTTCTTTTTCTCCTCCTTCTTTCCTCTTCCACGACTTCTCCATTTCTCCTCCTTTAATTTTCGTAAACTCTCTTGTTTCTCCTACTAAATCACTTCTTTCATTTCCTTTTATACTCCTTATTACTTACTTAAGCCCATTTGCCTTTAAGCCCATCTACTCTTCTCTTCTTCTTCTTATTCTCCCACTAACACAATTCACACTACTCAAGCCCACTTCTTCATTTAAGCCCATTTCATATATATATCCTCTTTTCTTTATTCATTTCATTTGGGCCCAAGGCCCAACTAGCCCATTAAACTACATCTAACTCATTTAAGTCAACTAATACATTTACTAACATTGATTCTTAACCCCTAACTCATTTAATGTCATATGCTAATTCATGCTAACTTTATTAAATACTATATTAATTTACCCCATTAATCTAATCATGCTTGATTTATCAAAAAAAAAATTCTGGGGGTAACACATACCAAGGTGCCTAGAGGACATTCCAGCACATAACCTATAATAATGGCACACTACATTCACTCATAACATTTACTTAGCATGACTTCATTCATCTTTGTTCTCTTATAAACATCATTAAGAATTCCACAATATTTTACAACCCAATTTTTCCTCATTTCATTTCATAAAAACCAAGGTCTATAATATGTCTTTCCACATTTCCTATAAGTATAGCATCATAGGCTAATACAAAATTTTACTACATAAAGGAGGAAAATGCACAAAATCTATCTAGCTTGTCGAAAACCCAGCTGACCAACCTTTGAGCTATGACTTCTCTTCCCAATTCACGAGTCTACACTGCTTGTAGCATCTCTCAGTAGCTAATGTCGTCTCTCGATCCTCAAAACTCAATGTTGCAATTTTGATGAGTTTTTCTAACTCAATGAGGTAACCATCATCGATGGTTCACTCAATTAATGCACCACATCAATACATGTAACAATCTATTCACATTTTTTAAAAATTGAGCACATATCACTTTTTCACTTGAGCATAGGCAACTTTGCATTTCAATTAATCAAACATATTTAACAAAATACATCTGGAATGCTCATGTGACTGATTATTTTGTTGCTATGACTGAGTGTCTAAACTGTTCCGTATCTATTGTGAATACCAGGCTTATTTATACTGTCCCTTATCCATTGGAGATACATGGCTCATTTTACATAGCGAGACTTTAGCTCTTAATCACATTTGGAGCTCTAAGCTCAGTTTCGATGGCTACTTAGGTCACAACTCCCATTATCCAATTATGCATTCATGTATGGAATGCATCTATCAATATCAATCATGTCATGAAACATTTAATTTGTCACATTCACATACAAATAGCACTTTAATATCTCGTTTCTATATCGCAATCATCGGACCTTATGTCTGAAAACCAACACAAACAAATCACATTCATCCAAATAATTTAAGTAGAATAAAAACAAACTGTAACACCCTACTCCCGCATGACCCAAACCTGACATCGATGGTGATATTCGAGTCCGTGCCCTACGGGGGTGGCGTGCTACATCGTGCTACATCACTCAGTCACAACTCAGTATAATTTTTTTTCTTGAAAACATAAACATACACTATGCGGGAAACAATTAACATACACGCTCACTGGTAAATACAATGGCCACGGGGGCACTTTTCATAAATACAAATTATTTCAGTCTGTTGACTTATAAATTGACCTAATCAGTAATACAAAAATTCAGAAAGTACAATTTTATCAGACACTAATGCAAACGTGAACTGATCGCGACCTCTTCTCTCACTCACAAGGAGATGCTATACTCCCATTGCCTAACGGGGTATTCTTCTGGGTCCTAAAAAATAATTGCAAATTTTAGGTGAGTTTTGCGAACTCAGTGAGTGACCATCATCGATGGTTCACCCAGTCACATAACACAATTTGCATACATCGAACTTTATTTCATAAAGCACATTCACAATATTTCACATTCACACAAATATAGAATTTCACATTCATATTTTTCATATTTGATACATGCATATGAGATGCACTTTCTATTTATTATTTTATTGTGACCGAGTGCCTAAACTGTCCCTTGTAGGGCTCATTAATAACTGTCCCTTATCTGTTGGTGGATACAGGGCTCATTAAGCGTTGAGCCTGAGGCTTTGAATCACTTATGAACTCAAAGCTCATTTTCACTCGTTGAGCTTAAAGCTCTGCTCGGTGGCTACTATGGTCACAACAGCCATTATATTTCATGCACTTATTCCATGTGGTGCAGCAATCACTTCCACTCACTTTCACATATTATCGGACAGTAGTCCGACCCGTATCAAACACTTCACACTGATTTCATTATTTCACATTGCTCAAAATATCAAATGATCACATAAGCAACACATTTATTTTTCACATAAGCATAAGGCATTAATCAAGTAACTTTAATCCAATCCATATGAGATGCTCATGTGATACTTTTCCAATTTATTACGATGTTATGACCGAGCGCCTAAACTGTCCTAATATGGGCGCATTAATCGTTGAACCTGAGGCTCTGAATCACTATGGGCTTGAAGCTCAAATACATTGAGCTTTTAGCTTTCGGTGGCAGCTCCGGTCACAACTATCATTATCTGATCATGCATTCATGCATGGAATGCACATGTCACAATTAAGCAGTTCATACATCACAATCAATCACAATTTATCAAATCTCCATCAAATAATTCACAAATTCACATACAAGTAGCACTTCTATGTCATAGCTCCCCAATACATCGGATCTTCTGTCCGAAATCCATAATCAGAAATAATTCACAAAACCCACCATTATTCGTCACAGTATTCTAAACAAATAATAATTGAGAGAACCGTCTAGGTCACTCACCAATAGCTTCCGAAGCTAATGCCTAGAAGTCTTGGCAACGTCTATGGGTTGAGGTTCCAAGTGCGCCTCTATAATAGTCAAAATATTCAAACATTACCAAATGTACAATCATAAATATTTAATAATGCACATGTAGTAATTAAAATGTGTACAATGGATGTTGGTGACATTCCCGACACTATTGCAAAAATTCTCATCACAAAATGTTCCTCTAAATTTTAGAAACTCATTGATACCAAAATCACTCAATTTGGATCTCTATAGATCCAATTATTCATAAAATACGGACCAGAGAAATAATTACTCGGTCCTCTAACTTTGACCTGATCAAACTACATCAATTTCATCTTTAAAAATTCTCAATTTTATAGGGAAATGAAATTAAATATTTCATGAATTCGATGTCTCGAGAATCAGGTCAATCGGATGTCGGACGAAAAAGTTATGCATATAAGAATTATTAGCATTGATAATAAAAAAACTAATAATAATAATAATAAATTTAAAAAAATAAAAAGAAATGGTTGAGTGTGTTTTCGCACTCAGCCAGCTGTGCCCTCGCGAAATCGCGAGGGCTAGACCGACGATCCGTGGCCCTATCGAGGGCGAGCTGTCGGTCTCGCGAGATGCGAGGTTTCGAATTTTTTTTTTTCTAAAACCAATTTTGCTAATTTCCTTCTCTTCCTTTCTCAACACTTAATTTTTCACACAAATGTCCAAAAATCACAAATGAGGTCTCATTGGAAAGATCACAAAAAAATCCTACAAGTTTCATGAAGGACTTGAAAACCAATTTTACCTCTAAGGGTGTCAAAACTGCAATCAAAGTTTCTGCCAAATCACATATTTCCCAAAACAGTACAACACTCTACTAAAAATCATATCTTTCCATTCCTTTTGCCAAAAATTCCAAGATTTATACCAAAGAAAGATCAAAACATATTATACAACTTTTATGAACGACATGGAAACAAATTCAACCTCTAAACAAATCAAATTCTCAATCAAAGTTTCTGCCTATATAAGTCATTCTCAACAGTAGCATAATCTTCCAAAACGCATATCTTCCTATCCCATTATCGAAAAATTGCATACTCTGTATCAATGAAAAGATCAGAAAACGTGATACATTCTCATGAATGACTTAGAACCAAATTCAATCTCTAACTAGATCAAATTCTCCCATTATTGTGGCTGCCCTGTTAAAGAGTGTTAATTCAACATATCACCTAAACCATATCCAAACTTTAAAAATTCTTAACTTACAATCCCTACATCCAAAATTCGCATATTATACCTCATTAGAAAGCTAAAACATTCCTATACAACTTTCCATAAGATCACTTGAGCTAATTTCAGCCATAATAGTCCAAAATTAGCATTGGAACATAAAAATCACCAAAACCCATATTTAGAGACATTACACACACCAAAACACATTAAGACATAAATTACCAGCTGAAAGTTAACAATCCATAACTTTCAACCTAAAAATCGAAAATTGTCATACTTAGTGGCGATAGAAAGCTAACACGAAAGTCTTCAGTTTTCATGAAGACCAATTTCACAAAATCTGTCTACCTTAGCCTAGAAAACTTTCCCAAAGTTTCAGGTCACAAATCTTTAAATGCTAGAATCACCACTATTCACCCTGCACATATATCTCACTTTCAAAGCAAAATTCAAAACCTTTTAAGCCACAATTGGACAGAAATTCCTCATAAGAATTCTAGCCAAACTTCTCAAGTTTAATTCAAGCCAAACCTCAACTCAATAGCATAACCATATCAAAAGTTATAACCCAAACATTGAAACATACTCAAAGTAAATTTTTCCAGATTTTACACCAACTCTACTCATATCATTCCAAAACTATTTCTACACCAATAAGAATCCAATTTAGCCAACAAATCAGCCACAAGTTCATCAAGTCATTCACGTGAATAAATAGCCACAAAAATGGAAGCACACACACATAATTTTCTTACTTTAATTACCACTCATCTAACATCCTCAAAATTAAGCCAAAACACTTAATTCACATACTTCACCTACCATATCATTCATCCTTACACAAACATAAACTTATACCCATACAATCAAAACACAAGCTTCATGAAATTAATGCACAATAAATCACAATTAAAGCATCTAACTACCAATTAAAGAACATAAAACAAATCCCTCACCTAAACAAGCTTCAAATCTTTAACTCTTCCAAAAAAATTTCCAATTCCTCAACTTCACTTCACATACACGACAATCACCATGTTAAGGGAGAGAGAAGACTTAAGCTTGGACACATGGTAAGGAAGCACTTAAGGTAGAAGACAAGAGTGGCAATTTAAAAGAAGGAGGAAACACACGAAAGAGAAAAGAGAAGGAGACTTCGGATGAGAATGGAGAAGATTTCATTTAAACCATCAATAACCCATTTAAAGAAAAGTTTCGTGGAAGCTTACAACAATTAGGTTATTTAGATAACCATAAGAATAAGATTAAGTAGGCAAGTGACATGTGTCACTTGCCACTTGTCTTGTTTTTAAGCCCTCTTTTAATTCCTTTCCAATAACAATTCAATTTCTATTCCAATTTCTCTCCAAATTCAAATGGCTCATAGTAATAAATCATAAAATCATGTATCTAATTTTTCAGTACCATTGGACAGTCATTTTTGGCACCGAAAATCCAATCAATCCGCCACTTGACAATTTTTTTTGGTCCTGCAATTTTACCCAAAAAATTCTCTACAATTCCTCCAAAAATGTAAAACACACAAAAATCCACTCCAATTCAATTTTCGAGCACAAAATCACATTTTTTCACAAAATCACATTTATAGACACATACGTCGGGAAATATCATGAATGCATGTACAGTCATGTGCATATACAAAAATTTCCATTCATCTATATATATGGAGGCCATATTATGCATGATCATGTCGAGATAAGTTTCCACACTCATAACCCATTCCAAAATTACTATTTTACCCTTCCCATCGTCGATGAGATGTTACACAAACAATCAATCGAGAGAAACTGTCTAGGTTACTCACAAGTCACTCCTGGAGCTAATGCCTGGAAGTTTCAACAACGTCTAGAGATTATAGAAGTTCCAACAACATCTGGAGGTTAACGTTCCAATTTCTCCTCTATAAGAAGCAATATATATATATATATATATATATATATATCACAATTTGCACAATTATAAGTGTTCAATAATGCACATGTATGCAATGAAATATGTACAATGCGTGTTCATGACAATCTTGGGTATTTTTCCATTATCCTTGTCACATTATCCATTATATCTCAAAACTCACCTAAGTATAATTTACTTAAGTTTATACCTCAATAAAACCATTGAAACCACAATTTATAACTTATTGATTCTCTTTCAGATTTTTCCAAAAATTGAATTCCGGGTCTACTGTTCTTATACTGAAATAGTGCACTATACTTAATTTCCATCCAAAAATTGAAGGTCTTAGAGACTGTATCAAAATTAGACTTTCCCATGTAATTTGTAGCCCTATTTGTCTAGTTTACTCAAAATCAAAATTCATCTCATTTGGATGACTAAAGATCAAGATATAATCGAAACACCCAAGCATTTTTAGTGAAATCATACCAGTTCATACCATTCCAACACATTCTCTCACTTTCCTTCAATCAAACTTTCCTAAATCAATTAATAATGCTACAAATTTTTATGGAGAGATATAAAAATGTGTTAGGAATCTATTGGTTCAAGAATCATGTCATTTGGAGGTATGGTGAAGTTATGGTCAAAAGAATCAAACATGATTATGTCCTCAATCATATTGTACCAATTTTGGAAAATTTAGAATACTTTACCTAGTGATGTCTTATTGAAATCATTTTAGGACAGTTTGAAAGAGGACTTTGAGATTTACAACTTTCATGAAGACTAGAAAGTGAATTTTGCCATCTAGAGGGTTAAAAGTATAAATTTCTTAAGGTGTACAGTGTATGTCCGTTTAACAGACATACACGGGGTTGGGGGCATTTAGATCCGAGAAGGTCCGTTGAATGGACATAAAGTCTATTAAACAGACATGGGCGACGCTGGGGGGGTCCTCATAAACCAGAGAAGGTCTGTTTAACAGACATAGGGGATACCCAAGCCCCTCCAAAGCCTCTCCAATGCTTCCTACATCCATTCTAACATCATATTCACTCATTATCTTCCCAAATTCACCTCTTCTAATGCAACATCACTTTATAACAACTCAACACCAATTAGATTTCATTAAACTCTCAACTCTTGACTTATTTAATTCATTATATTCAACTACATCTCATCATTCAAAATTCATATCCTTTTTCCATAACAAATCTTATTGCTAAATATCAAGCAATTCATATTCAAATTTCATCATTTCCAGTTGCTAACTTCTTCATGTAAACCTCACTTTCAGCTCAACATCATCCATAAACAATTCCTATTCCCTAATTGTTCATAAACACTCAAAAAATAGAACACATTCTCATTCACTCAAAATAAAACACAACATATACATTCATCCACAAAATTTTAGACTCTTAAAGACAATTAAATTTTGATGTCTTCATAAGAAATGTATCCACATGTCTCTAGTTTAATCCAACCTAAGAATCATCTCAATTTAACAACCACATAGCAAGTTATGGCTAAAAGACAGAAGCATATGTAAAGACCATGTTGCTGCCACATTTTCCAGCTCAACTGCCAAATTTTGTTTTCAAATCTTCCCCTAACATAAGTCATACCAAGATCACCTTTTCTATCCCAACAATTCTCATTCTCAACCCCATTTCAAATCCAAAACATTCACAAATCAATTCATGATCTATATTTGATCATTAACCAAAAGCAGGACACATTCATTAACCCATTCATAATTGATTTTCTATCCTCATCCTAACACCATTATATGGATCATCCAACTTCCAAAACATCTCTATATCAAATCACGGGTCATTAATGATCATTAACAATTACAAAAAAATAAATTTACATAGATTTTTCACCATCCACTTCACACACATTCAACTCACAAAATCAAGTCATCAATCCCACATTTCTCATCATTTTAGTTTCAATTTAACAATACACATAACATTTAAAACATAACTTACTTGGTTTCACTTCAATTCTTCAAAAACAACACTAACCCTAGCTCTCAAGCATCACACGTTCATCTTCTTCTTGAAAGAGGTAATGATAAGTTTTCTTGCGGCAATGAGGGAGAAGATAGCAAATATGCTAGTAGCAATTGAAGGAAAGTGTGATCTTCAAGGTTGAGGTGGTAGTGATTGAAGAAAACAAAAAATGAAGAAGAAGAGGAGAAGAGAACCACAAAGAGGGAGATGGGGAGAACAAAAATAACACCAAATGGACCTTTAAATGGAGAGCACCGGGGAAGGCAACAAAAAGAAGCTTTAAAAGTTTTAGTGGACTTAAGACATTGTTTGGCAAGTGACATATATGTCCAATTCTTATAACCTAAATCCAATTTCTATTCTAATTGTCTTCCAATTTTCAATGACACTAATCAATAAATCTTAAAGTCATTTATCAAAATTTCCATTTCCATTTGACAGTAAATTCTACTACCATTTATCGTTTGTGTTGTCACTTGACATTTTCCCTAGTTCAAAAATTACCCTAATTTTTTTCAAAAATTTTCTTTAAATTCTTCAAAAATTCTAAATCAACAATTACACCCTCCAAATTAATTTTCAATACAAACAAACGACAATTCTCAATATACTAACATTTATAAACAATTATACCCAAAAATGTCAATGAATACATGTATAGTCATTTTCATGTGCAAATATTCAATATTCATATGCATGAGCATATCACATAATGCATGAGCATGAAATGCATTTCTAATCTCTCAGTAAATCTCTCACATTTACTGTTTTAGACTTAACATAGGTAATAGGATGTTACATATAATGTTCATACCTGCTCCTGAAAGCACTCTTCGGTACATCAACCTCTGCTATCTTTAACTGATAATACCCAGACCTCAAATCCAATTTAGTGAATACCTGAGCTCCCTACAGCTGATCAAGTAAGTCATCAATTCTAGGTAATGGGAACTTGTTCTTCCTTGTATACTGATTCAGTTGTCTATAGTCAATACACAGTCTCAAAGTGCCATCTTTCTTCTTCACAAATAGGACTGGAGCTCTCCAAGGTGAAACACTGGTTCTAATGAATCCCTTATTAAGCAACTCCTACAATTGAGCCTTCAACTCCTTTAGTTCTACAGATGTCATCTTATATGGGGGAATAGATATAGGAGTAGCACTTGGAGCAAAGTTGATTATAAACTTTATTTCCCATTTAGAGGTAAGCCAAGTAACACAGCGGGAAATACATCTAGGAATTCCTTAACCATATGAATGTCCTGTATATTCTACTAAGCTCTAGTATCAATAATATGGGCTAGATGAGCCTCACATCCCCATTGCATCAATCTCAAAGCACTTATGAATGAGATCAGTCTGGCTAGCACTGCTTGACTAATACCTCTAAACATTGCTATCGGTTGATTAGGAGATTCTAAAATTACCCCTTAGTATAACAATTCATATTGGCCTTGTGAGCAGTGAGCCAATCCATGCTTAGTATAACATCTATCGCTATTAACTATAATATAATTAAGTCTACTTCCAACTCTGCCTGATCAATTTGAATCATACATCTCTTGCAGACTTCCTCAATCACGGTGGTACTACCTATCGGTGTACTCACCTCTAATTCACATCTTAATAACTCTCTATCACAATACAACCTAGATGCCATATACGGTATGATAAAAGAATGTGTAGATCCAGGATCTAGCAATGCAAAAGCCTCAAAAGTAAATAATAATAACACACTTGCAATGAAATCTGGAGACTCTTGAGCCTCTTGTCTCATTATAGCATACACTCTGGCTTAGGACTGTGGTGGATTGTTCTACACCTGGACCCTGACAGAAGGAATCCCAGAGCTCACTCTGCCTCTGCCATGGCATCTCTTTCTAGACTCATTATCGGCTCTGCTAAACAATAAGTCCTGTTTCCATACTTGTTCTCCATTCAGACTGTGCTCCAAAAACCACAGAACAATCCCTAATCTAATGATCAAGTGAATCACACCAAAGGCAGGCTCCTATTTCCCTCCAACATTCACCACTGTGCTTCTTCCCACAATGCTCACAAGTTGGCAATTAACCCAATACTACACTTCTGTTATTACTAAACTAAATATAACTACCTCTCTTTCTGAACCTTGACTGTCTTGATCCAGTCGATGGTCTAAAATCTCGGGTTTGATGCTTGTTAAACCTTCTAGTAGAGTCGCCTTGAGATTCATTGGGCCTTTTTTGTCTAGACTCTAATCTTTGCTCAGACTGAATGTCCCTTAAAAATTGCTCTATTCAGATCGAGGCTACTCTGAACTTGGTGAAACTGCTCAAGTTAGTAATAGTTAGCTTTGTCCAAATCTCCATGTTTAACCCATCTTCAAACCTCCGATATTTGTCTTCTTTAGTAGATATCAAGGCAATAGCATATCCCATCAGCTCATTGAATTTAATCTCATATTCTGCTACAGACATCCTGCCTTGCTTCAGATCTAGAAATTCCTTTATCTTTCTCTTCAGGTAGATCTTGGGCATATAATTCTCCTTGAAGCGTCTCAGAAAATCCTCCCATCTTAATCTACAAGGCTTAATGGTACTGCCTAGAATAGTTTTCCACCATTAGTAGGCTGGGCCTTGCAGTAAAAATACTGCATAGTCGAACCTCTTGCCCGACTCACAATCTATCTGATCAAAGACTCTCTCTGTCCTATCTAGCCATCTCTCAACCACTATAGGGCCTGCACTTCTGTAGAAGTCGATAACTCCCTGCTTTCACTGTTTATCGTACCTCCTCTCCCTTCTCTCGAGGATTTTTAGAGGCATTCCCTTAGGACGAGACACAAATGACTCTCTACTAACTCTTTTTGATACTAGGTTAGCTGAGTGTTCCACTTGATCGCCTACATCGGATAACTTATAATAAATAATAACTTCAATTACTATCCAAAATTTTCACAACATTTCATACCTAACATTCCCACATATCCTTATAGATGCCAACCATGCTCGAATACCACCAATTATAACACCCGACTCCCATCTGACATATGCACGTATGCCCTACGATCACACATGCATATGCTCGACATAAGTGGCGTGTTAACTATCTCACTTTCACTTTACTACATGGCATCATAAGTAAAATAAAAAATTTCACATTATCTAAAGTCCAAAAGCTTTCCTCATTTCATTTCATAAACCATAATTTTCAATGTAGCATTAGATCCATCATTCATATGTATACATTGTCAACCTATCAAAGCTCACAGTTCAGTTTACAAAGTATGCTACATAAATGAGGAAATAAACGAAAAACTAAAAAATAATCTTCAGTCCCCATCTACCCGACCTTTGAGCCATAACTTGTACCAAAATGCAGCTTTAGTATCTAATTCGTCGCTCACTCTTGAACCTGAAATTGTCAACATTGTAATTTTGGTGAGTTTTGAGAACTCAATAAAATAACCATCCTCGATGGTTCACTTTTGTCATATAGCACAACATTTCATATTATCATGTAATTCACATCACCTTAATTATCATCGAGTTATATCATGAAACATTTTGTTCACAATTTTCATATTTCAATCATATAGTCTAAACAATTCATCATTTCAATACAATTTTGCATAACACAATCATCAATAATTTATCACAGATTCATTCAAGAAGAGTTCTCACAATAGTGCAATCATTCAATTCATTCATTTCATATATGAAAGCAATGTTTATGAGATGCATTCATTTGTTACATTGTTGTGACCGTGTGCCTTTTTTACTGTCTCATATCTGTTGTGGATACTGAGCCCTTTCATATTGTCCCTTACCCGTTGGAGATACAGGGCTCATTGTACACGTTAAGCCTTAGTCTCTTTCCACAAATGTCTATGCTTTAAGCTATTTTTAACTAGCGACATTAGTCAAAACTGCCTTTATATTTCATGCATTGGAAATGAAATGCTTTCACAAATTTAATCATCATATTCATTCAGTCACAATAACATTCTTTCTCATTCACATTTATCATCGGACTTTTAGTCTGGCATTTAACATTTATGATAAGAATCAAATAATCAATCTCGTTCACATAAAAGTAGCACTTCCAATGATGTTTACATGTGTTGGACCCCAAATTTTCTTGGAATTTTTGAATTATAAAGGGGCATTAAATGAGAAAATTTATGGTGACTTAATTGTATGCAAAGAAAAAGAAGAGTCAAGAATATGCACGATAGATTATTAATGTTTATGACTAATTATGGTCTAAAGTTGTTTTTTGAGTTTAAATGAAAATTGATAGTAAATACATTGTTGTAAATGGAAGTTGAAAACCAAGAAATAAATAGTGAAAGTATGAGATTTTGGAGAATGAAGAAAAGTTTGACTTTTTGGTCATAGAGAGTTGACTTTTTGATTTAGGCAGAATTTGAGAAATTGATCTTCATGAAACTTGTAGAATATGTTGAAAGCTTTTTGTCGCTATAAAGTTTGATATTTTTCAATATTGGGATTGAAAGTTATGATCATTCAAAGTTAAGTATTATTTTGCTTTATTTTGTGAAAATGTCCATAAGTGTACATTTAGGTGTACTGTGCTTTGAGGCAAATTATGTACTGATGTGCTCTAAATTGAGTTAAGTGATCTATATGAAAGTTATAGAAGATTTTCCTAGCTTTTCAATGATGTATTATATGTTATTTGTGGATGTGAGAATTGGAAGATATGAAATTTTAAGGTTTGGATGTGGTGTAGGTTGACCAATATTCTGGCAGAATCTTTGACTGAAACATTTACCTAGTTAGAGGTTGAAATTGCTTTTAAATTCTTCATGAAAGTTTTAGATTATGTTTTGTTCTTTCCATTTATGTAAAGTATGCAATTTTCGGACCATGTAATGTGAAGTTATGATTTTTGGAAGTTTCTGTTATTGTTTAGCATGATTATTAGTGGACAGAATCTTTGATTGGAAATTTGACTTCCTTAGAGGCCAAATTGGTTTTCGAGTTCTTCATGGAAGTTGTAGAGCTTCCTTGGAGCTTTCTATTGATTCCAAATTTGTCAAATTTGGAGTTCTCGACCAAGAGTTATGAATTTTGAAAATTTCGGTTATATATATATATATATATATATATATATATATATATATATCTATAGATATGAAAAATCCTTTTGTTTTTGCTATTCTCCTCCCCTAATCCGACCCTTGTTCAATCTTTTGTTTACAACTTTTCCATCCAACGTCCGATTGATTTAGTTTTTAAAGCGTTGGATTCCTAAGAAAATTATCTTCATCAGAATGAGAAATTTATAATTTTTGAGATTAAATTGAAAGAGATTGATTTAATCAAAGTGAGTTAGATATTTTTCTAAATATGGTTCGGTCTTTTGAGAAATTCTTGATCTGTGGAGATCCAATTCAGTTGTTTGTTGTGGAAATTTAAAATAGAGACATGGGGATACAAGTATTATGAAGGAATTGAATTTCAATTTAGCCTCTAAGACTTCCAATTTCTGAATGGAAGTCGGGTTTAGTGTGCAGTCTTGGATTAGAAAAATCTGAAAGTATTTTGGCCATAAATTTTGGTATAGTAATCTAAATGAAGTGATTCTTGATTTGGATTAAACTAGAAAGATAAGGATACAATTTTTCTGAAGGAAGTGAATATTAATTCAGTCTTTAAGAATGTCAATTTTTAGATGGAATTAAAGTGCTGGAAAATGTTTTAGCATAATGATAGTCCAAAATGTTTGGACTATAACTTTTGGAGTAGTAAAATAAATTAAATGATTTTGGTGGCGTTATGAAATTAATACAATGAGGAACATTTCTCTAGAAGGAAGTTTTGACAAATTCCTTCAATATGATGGTTAGCAAAATGTCCTAAAGTAAGCCTGAATTAAAAAGAATTTAAGGGGCAATTTTGGAAGTTTACTTAAAGAGATAAGTAAGAAGGCTTATAAGGAGGGGCTTAAGAGTCATTTTACCTTCATTAAATGACATGTCAAGGGTGGTTGTAGTTTTTAAGTGGAGAAGCCCAAAACTTTTGAAAGAAAAGAATAAAAGAAGAAGAGAAAGAAAGGCGAAGAGAGATGGTTTCGGTGGTGAAGGAGGAAGAAGAAAAGAAAAGGTTAGGCTTCAATTTTCGTTAGCTTTCAAGCAAGATTTTAAGTTGAACCAAGGGGAAAAAGATGGAAGAGCATGAGAGCTCCCTATAGAACCAAAAAATCCAAAAATGGTGAAGAAAGAAGGTAAGAGAAATTTTTTATCGTTGAATGTTTAATGAGTTTTTGGTTTAGATACCTTGGTAATAGTATGAGATTGTGATTTCCAAGTTCAATTTTGGTGATTGCTTAGTATTATTGGTTCAATTTGGGATGATTAATTAATTAAGGTTTATGTTATTGAATTAGGGAAAATTAAGGAAAGGCTTTGGAGAATTAATGCTTGGGACAAGTTTCAAGCATGGAATTGAGGTGGGTAATGTGTTTATATCTTGAATTATAAGCTACCATTGTGATTTTGAAAAATCAAGAAGCAAAATGTTCATAAATTATTGTTTATGTTAATGTTTGAAAATTATGATTTTTGAATGATAAAATTCGTTGATTTTGGAATGATTGGAAAATTTCTACAATTGTTTCGGGTATTTTAATAAAATGATTCAATTATTACTTTCAAGGGTTTTGAATGATTTGATAAAATGGGAATAATTGTTTGAATTCATTATGCTTGAAGGATTTGTTACTTATGAAAAGTGATACATTGGTTCATTTATTTATTTATGAATGATTTTGATAAATTATCAAAAGTATTGCTTACTTTGTTTATGAATTGTTATGAATTGAATATGATTTTGAATTGTTATGAAATTGATTGATGAATTGTGGTTTGCTATATGACATGTTTATGGAAAATTGTTATATGAAGGTACGTACATTTGTGAAGGTTAATGTGTCTAGTATGACACAATATGAAAAAATTAAGTTTTCAAAATGTGCCTTCGGGCAATCCGATTTTCAAGAGTGATTGATGTGTTATGTGGGTTTGGTCAGGTCCCATAAGTGGGACAAGTGCACTTGTCTTGTTTTTTTAAGGCTTCTCCCACCTTCCCGCAAGTGGCATTGAAGCTCCGATTTCGGACTCCTACAAATTCACGGCTACACTCACAGCTACACAGGACCGCTCTGCGGGAATGTGCAGTACGTTCTGTTTTGGACCGAACCAAACCATTTTGATGTGTTACGTGATTTTGATTTGTTTATAATGTGATGCATTCATGTTTTCGATTTTAGTTATGAATTGTGAAAAGTTTTGGAATTTCGAGAAAGGAGAAATTGAGTTTTACGACCGTGAAAGTTTTGGGAAACTGTTTATGAATGTTTTGAAATTTTTGAAAAATAAAATAATAAGCTTTCGATGAATTTCCTACTGTGAGATTTTTATAAAATGGCAAAAGTTTAGAAAATGATTTTTGCTTATCTTTCAATTTATAAACATGTTATCCACGAGCTGTCAAGCTCACCCCCCCTTTCATCCCCATCTCTAGGTATTCAAGCAAGAGATCAGATGAAAGAATGTCAAGACATTTTTGTTCATTTTTGCATAGCGAGTATTTTGTGTAAAGTTGGATTTTTGGTATTGTTATTCGATATGGCTTGAATTGCCATTAATGCATTCCAAGCATTTATTTCGGGATGTATGAGAAGTACAAAATTATGTATAATTGAGTATGATGTATATGATGTATATGAATGATGAAGTTATGTATGGATTTGAGATATATATTTGTGCATGGTTATGGCATATGGCTTTGTGTATGGTTATTAAAATAGGAATGTGATTGGATATGAATGGCATTGCTTGTGTTTTGGATTCCGAACGGGAGGTCCGATGATACTAATTTTTGATTGAGCTGGTGTATAGAAGTGTTTAAAGCTATTTGTAGGTTTTTGGGTTTTTTTTGGAAAAGGAAAAATAAGATTTTGATTAAAAGATGAATTATGGGATATGTATGATTGTTAAGAAGATTAATATGAATTGAGATTTGTATAAGGATGAATTTCCCAAAGGGGAAATTATTTGTTTTGATTTGAATGAGATTGAATAAAGATGAAAGAAATGAAAAAGAAAAAAAAATTATACCAATCCGGATAGGTTTAGTCTAAGGTTTCCAACGCGACCCCTTTTGTTTTGTTTAAAAAGTTTATGTTCACGGATGTCGGAAAATTTGATTCAATTCGAATGAACCGTTTGTGTGTTTTGATTCGTTTCGCTTCGATTCTTACGTCTTTTGATTTGTTTTGCGATCTTTCGATTCCTTTGGTTTCCACTTTTTGCGTTCTTTAGTTTTCGCCCTCGCTTTATGATTTCAAGATCTGTTAAAAGGAATATTGTGTTTTAAGTGTAGTCAAATTTTGGAATTTCTGCAGACTCCAGATTACATTCTTAGACGTGCCCACGCCTAGGCTCTGAATTTCGACCAGATAGGGAATTCTAGATTTTCTTTCCTTCTTCCACACACTTTTTGATCTGATTTTCCTTACTTCCGTTTTCGTCCTCTTTGTTTACTTTTTCCATATGTTTCGCTTTTCGTTTCTGTTTTTCGTTTTTTTTTGTTAGGGTCCGGTTTCGAAATCGGGTCCCAACAACATGCATCAAATACCTCGGATAATTATTGTTCGGAATTCAGAACACAATCAACACATATCAAATTCAAGTAGTTAATCTCATTCACATACAAGTAGCACTTTCAATGATGCTTACATGAATCAAATGCCTCGGACAATTATTGTCTAGAATTCATAACACATTCAATACATATCAAATTAAAAAAAACAGAACAAATTAAGGTGAGACCATCTTAGGTTACTCACAATTGCTCCCTTTTTGCTTATTGACGTGAAGTTCTGGCAATATCTGGAAGTGGTCACTCTACTCGCTCTTCCATATGCAATCAAATACAATTTCATGTTACCACATTGCTCATGTAACTAAATATGTATTTTTATAAATGTATCATGTAACATGCATGTTCAATAAACCAATGGATCAATTATACTCCAAATATAACAAAATTCATACACTCATTAACTATTCTAGCTTTCTTTCAACACAGACTTTCGAGTCTCATTTACATGATCATTATGACAAGGAAATGGTGTATTTATATAACATTTTCTTCTAGAAGTTGTTTTCCTGTACCTTAAGTTTCTTATGACACCAAGATCATATAATTTGGTTCATTATTCTATGAGTTATGCTCAAAATACTACAGACTAAGTACATTTGAAATTTGGCTAGGGCATAATCATGCATTCAAGTTTTATAACTCATATCTCTCAATTTCAATATCCAAAAATTACAAACTGTATACCAATTGAAAGCTAATAGAATAAGATATAACTTTTGTAAGACATCTTTGTCTGATTCAGCCTACATCAATATAGTTTATTTGATAACAATAGGATATGATTTCTGTCATGGTAGTGTTATAGCCTAAGCTAAGACTCAATTTCAAGTTAAATTTCAAGGCCCTTAAGAATAGAATTAAAATACATTTTCCTTTTAAAATTGTAGCCAAATGTCTCCACTTCAATTTAAATAAAGAATGATCTCATTTGGAAATCTACTACTCAAGATATAATAAAAATATTTAAGCATGTTCAGTGAAAGTTCTTCAGTTCATAACATTCCAGCACATTTCCTCATTTTCATCCTAAATCCATTAACCAGATCTTTCCTAAACAAATTCATATGGCTCTCAATTTTCATTGACAAGGAGAACAATGTGTTAGGAATCTATTGGTTGAAGTTTCAAGTCATTTGGAGGTTAGATGAAAAAGGTATAGGCAAAAGACTTAAAGTTGTTCAGTAAAAATACTCTAGTTCATATTCACACTTCAAAAACTAAAATCATACACGCAAACCATCACCTTCTTCTTCCTTTCTCTACTACAATTCTCAATAGAATCTATAACCTATTTTTCACATCTTTCTGGAGTTAACAACTTCACAAACTTTCATCTCAACATAAACAATTCAAAAATCCAAGATTTAAACATAAACATCAAAATCGACATCCCTCATGCATATTCCTTATTTTTCGCATTTTTCTCCATGTTTCTGTACTTCTTCATTCACACTACCAAATTTATTTCTTTCCATATCACTCAATCATGAACCCATGTACAAAACATTAAAACATCATCAATTGTTATTCATGAAAAACTTACTTGATTCAGTAAAATTCCAGCTCAAAAATTCTAGATTTTCTAATACTGTCAAGCAAATAAACATGAATGTAAGCATGTAATCATCTTTAGCTAGTTCTACAGTAGTTGAGAGTCAGAAGGCAAATATACAAACATGCATAACAAGTAGTTTCGGTGATGGATGAAAAGAACAAGGAAAAGAGTTTTAGTGTTAGTGTCTTTGGTGGTGAAGGAGAGATGGCTATAGAAATTTTTCTCCAAACAAGATGATTGTGTGGGTGGATAACTCAATGACACATGGCACCCATGCATATGGGCCATTTGTCACCCTCCTTTTTGTCTCTTATTCTATTTTTCCCAAAATACCCCAAAATTTAGGAAATTCTCTAAAATTTACCAAAATTTTGAAATAATCATAATACTTTCCAACTAAATTTTCAACACAAATAATCCATAATTCACATTTTAATTGCATTTATGAATCAATTATACCCGAAAAATGTCAATGAATGTATATACAATTATTTCATGAATATCAACACAATTCACATATTTAACTATGCCATATGATGCGTGAAATGCACTTTTAATTTCTCAGTATACTCTCATTTACACTATAATGGGGTCGTAGCCCCTAACTTGGGATATTGGGATGTTGCATTTTGTATAGTAAGTAGCTTAGGATAAACTAAAAAACCTCTTTGATCTATTGAACTACAGATCTTTATTCTTAGAATATAGGCTTCTTGTCCTATATATTATATGGAGAAGCTCTTGGAAAATCAAATCTTCATAAATTAAAGTATTTGGATATTGTTTCTAGTTAGCAATATGCCATCAACATTTAATCATAGGAAGATAATTACACTTCCACTAAACTTCTTATAGACACAAAGTTTATTTACATTTTTTATAAAGCTAAGCTCTTCGATTGACTCCTGGAGGCAGATGTTCCAATTTTAAGTTGTTTACTTAAGTTTATAAATAGACTTTTGTAACTTGAATCCTTGATTAGGAAATTTTTTTATTTTGAAAATCTTTAGGTTGTTTCATGTATACATCCTTAATTAAATTCCCATTGAAAAAGTTTTTTTTTCTAAATTCATTTTCCAATTTTCAAAATTATGGTATATGGCTATATGATTCTTATGGACATAAATATGACTGCTAGCACGAGATTTCAAAAAATCAACTCTTTGTTTTTGTTTATAACTTTTGGCCAAAAAATTATATATGGGTACATTATCATTTTCATCATTTTTTTCTTTTAAAAACTTATATGTATCCAATAGGTACAATTATATTATATTCATCCACCAAAATTCACACTAGGTTAGCGTAAATATATTTCATTTCAGATCTCATAGCATTATACCATGTAGATAATAAACGTCAAACATTGCTTCCTTAAAATTAGTAGGATCATAGTTCATAAGTAATACATCATACTTCCCCTTACCAATATATAGATCAAATCTAGTTAAAGGAAAATACATGCTATTGGCATGTTGCAGATTATATGTATCGTAAACCTTAGTTGTACATTATATGTATTAACTTGAAATTCTTGTTCCATCTGGATGTTCATATGTGGTTTTTAAACTTTTTTTAGTTCTACCCCACTCACATTACTTTCTTTGATGATGAATTCTCTTTATAAAAATATATCATATCTTGAGATAAACACTTTTTACTCAAGAGAATGGTAAAATTGATATATGAAACTCTCGTCTAAATACCCTATAAATTTTGCATTATATTATTTTACTTTAAGTTTATTAGATATTATATACTTTTTATATATAATGGAGAAAGACACGGACTAAGCAGTGGCCCTTGAGGTTAAAACCCCACATATATCCTCTAAGAGGGTATGAAGACATCTCGAAAGAGGAGACTATAAATAAGTAATTCCTAAACCAAAAGAATCCGTATTAATAGTTGACCAGTTAGTGCACCAATTCCCTTCACGAAACACATGTTAGATCTGAACAGTCTAGGATTTAGTTAATAGAGCCTTGATAGCCTGTACCAGTGAAGTATTATAAACGACCCTCGAACTTGAAGAGGATAGAATATTAATGACTTCCAAGGAATCTACTTCGAGTTTGATTCTCCGATAGCCCATATCCCAAGCCATATTTAAACCCGAATACACCCCAATATGGCTTTCACTTTGCCCCATCCATGTTCAACTGGATCCATCCCTCATTTAGTTTGGCCCACCGTATATGTCTTATGCTACTGGTACATAATCTAGAACTATAACCTTACTAACTACTAGCCAGGAGAAGTTAATTTCAAAAACTTTTATTTCTCAATAGCCACAGGAACCAGTAAGAAACTCCCAAAATAATCGACCATCTTACTCCATTAACCTCAAGATGATTATGTAGATTTGAAAGCAACCACTCCTAAGCAGTAAGGATAAAGAAATGTTTAAGATCCAAGTCTGAGGCAAATAGAGTCCAAAATTGGCGCATTCTAGGACAATCTCTAATGGCATGCAAACAAGATTCAGGATTACCACAATATTGACATCTATCATCAGTGGTGAAAGGTCGATAAACACACTGTTGATTAGTCAAGAGTTTCCGTTTGGCAAGTAGCCATAAAAATGATCGAATGTGTTACAGACCAAGCCATTTCCAAATCAACGTCCACAACCAACTAACGTCTTCTTCTCCAATGTTTTCAATTAACTCGTAAGCAGATGCAGTCAAAAATGGTCCATTTTTTTTTGGAGCCCACACCACTTGATCATCAGCAAATTTAGGTCTTGGAGGCATAATGCTTGCAATGCTCATATATAGTGTAGACGGTAGGAGATTCTAAAAATGTTCCCAACACTGGCCTCTTGCTTCATTTGCAAATTCACTCACCTTTGCATACAAAATACTTTCAGGGATGGGATTACTAACCAACAGGGCTAGGGGTCCCCCATCAACAACCCAATTATCAATCCAAACATACAGAGGTCCCATTTTCGACACGCCACCTTATACCTGCGAGGACAAATTTCTAGGTTGTAGAAAGACCTCTCTAGACCGAAGATGCCCCTCTACTCATCAGAACTACAGGAAGATGTAAGGGGTCAAAATGATATTTAGCTTGAATGATCTGTACCCACTATGTAAATGGATTTGAGAGTAATTTCCAACCTAACTAGGTGAGCAAAGCATCATTATTGGATTGAATGCACTGGATACCAAGGCCCCTTGAGTTTTTTGGTTTGCACACCGCCTCCCAACTCACAAGATTTATCTTCTGTTGGCCCTTTTTGGATCCCTGTATGAAATCTGCATAATTCTCTCTAGCTCGTCACAAAATTGCCTAGGTAATCGTACTATTTGCATGGTATAAATGGGAAATGAGGCAAGTACAGATTGCATCGGAGTGATGTGTCTTGCTAAGGAAAGAAAGCAAGCACTCGAACCTGTTAGTTTCTGTTAAGCTTTGTCAAGGATGTATTGATATGTTCACCTCGTCGAACGTTCATGCAATAGTGGTACGCCAAGATACCTTCCAAGATTTGTGGTGAGTTGGCACCCCAAATTCATGCTGAGTGCACGAGCTCTCGGTCGAGAAATGTTCCTTGAGAAATATACTTTATACTTGTCCTTGCTAAATTTTTGTCCTGATGTCATACAAAAAGTATCAAGAACCTTGGATATTACTTGGGTCTGGTCTAGGGAAGCCTCAGCAAATAATATGAGGTTGTCTGCAAAGAATAGATGGGAGATGGTAGGACCTCCCCTACTGAGCCGAATCGTTTTCCAAGATCCCTGAGCTATTGCAGCATTAATAAGATGTCCCAACCGTTCCATACATAGAACAAAAAGGTATCGGGATAAAGGATCACCATTCCTGATTCCTTTTGTTGGATTGAAGGAGTCAAAAAGTGCACCGTTCCAACAAACTTACATTGATACTGAGGTTACACACTTCATAATTAGACTTATCAGGTCCATTGAAAGACTAACATGTATTAAAGTATCTAGGATGAAATCCCACTATAGTAGATCGTATGCTTTCTCTAGGTCGACTTTGATTGCTAGAGTTCTAGATTTCCCTTATTACATCCTCATCCCATGAATAACTTCTTGGACAATAATAATATTTTCAATAATGGATCGGCCTAGAGCAAGGCTGCATTGGTTGTGCGCTACCAAAGAGGCAATGATAGGTTTTGGTCAGTTCACTACAACCTTAGTGACAGTCTTATATAAAACCAAACGAAGGCTAATCAGTTTGAAATGAGTGGGTGACACTGGGGATTTGACTTCTGGGAGTAACAAAAGGATTGTTTAATTCATCTCTGACTCCCAGTCTTCGTGTTTAAAGATTTTTTAAACAAAGGTAGTCATCGAATGGCCCACTACCTGCCATTATTTTTGAAGAATAGTGCATTGAAGCCATCAATACCAGGAGCTTTGTTAGGATCCATTCTAAAGATGGCTTGTTGAATTTCTTCGTGCACGAAAGGGGAGTATAGAGCATCCAAGTTAGTGTCTGTGAGCCTGGGAAAAGTACTATGGATAAGAGGGAAGGGCAATGTGAAGAATAACTTGTGGAAGTACTCTATAACTAACTCACGAAGCACCAAAGGATGCGTTATCATGATACCATTTTCATCTTTTAGCATCTCAACCTTCAGCCTTGTCCTCTTGGCCATAGCCCACCGTATGATAGTGTTTTTTGTTGTGATCGCCTTAAGTTAGCCACATACTACGTGATTTTTTATGCCGATATAATTCCTCTTCGCACAATACCTAGATGAGATCATCATTAAGCTTATGTTCCAACTGTAGTATAGAGTCAGAGTCTAAACTATCTAATACTCACTGGATCCCTGTTAGCCAAGCCAGAAGTAGTTTTTTTCAATAGAAGATGTTGTCGAAGTCAGTATGGGTCCACGCTTGTAACTAAGCTGCAAACTGATGAGCGATGGATAAAAATTATGCAGGTTGGGATGCCAATGTTCCTACACGAAAGTATGAAAATTCTCATTAGCCAACCAAGCCGGCTGAAAACAAAAAATTCTGATGACCCTATTGTTGGAATTTTGAAGAACAAAAGAAAAAGCAAGATAATAGAAACCAAACTTTTACTTAACTTATCTTGAACTCAAAATATGACAGCCTTAAATAAACATAGAAATAAACTAACCTTCCTAAATACTAGCAACTAAGAGAATAACATGGGAATCAAGAAAAAGGCCCACTACCTCACTAACTTCACAACTAACTGACTAGATAAACATGGTCATATAATTAATAAAAACAATAATTTTGAATCAATATTCAACATTCCCCCTTGATTCAAAATTACAGATATTGAGTTATTTTGTTGGAGCACATATCTCCAATGTTACATGCTGTATTCATAATTTGAAGCACTTCTCTTCAATGGACAATGCACTTCTTACCAATCTTCAACTGTTGATGCACTTCTCATCAAACTTCAATTATTGATGCACTTCTCATCATCTTGTTGATGCCTTTCTCATCAACCTGCAATTATTGGAGTACATCTCTCCAAACACATCTTGGTGCACATCTCACCAACTCTTAAAAAAGAGATTCTTTACTAACCAACTCCACCATATTTGCTTGCTTCTAGCCATTGGAACAATTTTTTTTTCACTCAATCTCACAGCCTCTCAAGGATCTATGGCTCTGATACCATGTTGGAATTTTGAAGAACAAAAGAAAAAGCAAGATAATAGAAACCAAACTTTTACTTAACTTATCTTGAACTCAAAATATAACAGTCTTAAATAAACATAGAAATAAACTAACCTTCCTAAATACTAGCAACTAAGAGAATAACATGGGAATCAAGAAAAAGGCCCACTACCTCACTAACTTCACAACTAACTGACTAGATAAATATGGTCACGTAATTAATAAAAACAATAATTTTGAATCAATATTCAACACCTATTTGTCTCGGAGTTCCAGATTTAATTTAATTAGCAGAGGTTGATGATTGGATCCAAGGAACGGTAGGTGAGAAACCGTCATGTTTGGAAAGGAAGACAGCCATGAGGATGAGCACAGGATCCTATCTAGTTTGGCTTTAACATTGCCCCGCCTCCAAGTAAAACGTGATCCAATATATCTAAGGTCATGCAATCCACATGAATGTAAGCAATCTGTAAATCCTTTGCTAATGACTGGAGCACATTTAGAGCCTCCCATTTTATCGACGGCCTCCAATTTGGCATTAAAGTCTCCTCCGAGTAACCATGCTTTTGAAGAAAGACTCGCTAGGTGTTTTAGTCCTTCCCATAAGTACCTTTGAAGAGGATATTATGGGCTGGCATATATAACAGTAAAAGAGGAAATCTTTACCGTCAAACTTCATATTTGCATGAACGAATTGTCGATGGCCTATCAAGATCGTCACCTCCATGGTGGATCTCCACATAATCCAGATGCCGCCCGCAAAGCCGTTGGCTTCCCCACGAAAAGAGTAATCAAAACTAAGGTTTTTAATAACAGTAGTAGCTCGCAATCCACTAATTCTTATTTCAACGAGTATCACCATCAATGGAGTATACATCTGAATGTAATTCTTTAATATGGGCCGAAACTCCTCACCTCTAGTCCCTTGACAATTCTAAAATAGAATAGACATCAAAGATATAACCAAGCATTGGGACGGGGATGCTCTTAACACTGGGTGCTCCCCTTGGGTCCGACAAGGTCGTCGGTCACACTGTAAGTGGGATTTGGAGGTATCTCTTCCACTGACATACCGAGATCTCCATGATCTACATCCATCCAACCCTCCCTATTTTTGGGGTCTAGCGGTTTCGAAGGAGATAAAGTAGGGGCTTTATTGCATTCCATTGGAGAGGAAGGCACGAGCCCTACTGAATCATCACTTGGATCACAGAAGCTTCTGCAAGCTGATGAAGGAACACTGGTTCAGTGCATACGGTCTCTCTATGGGACGAAATGGTAACGGTTGCATGGGGGTCTCAGGTACGTTGCATAGGCTGCATCCGTACCATAAGGTCAGAACTAATGCGTCATATGGTTTGTGATTGTTGTTGCGCCCCTTTATCTAAACTTGCCTTAAAATCCAAAGTTTCGTGGTTTGTAATATAAGTTTTAGCTTTGAGTCCCTTCGGTGTAGTCCCTTGACCATGATGAGTTCACCTAGCCACCACTACTTGATTGCCTAAAGCATTCTGGTGGTCCGTGCATGGTGTATGGTGGTGATCCCCCCCAGCTGGAAGGTTATCATTATTTATGTCTTGTATGTTGCTGTGATCGAGTATCGAGAAACACTGGGCCCAGTTGTATATCCAATGATGGAGCCCGCTCGCTATTCAAAGTCCCTGCCTTTCGAAAGACGTGTTCACCTTTAGACCTGAATCCATGATCTATAGGATTCTGTGGATGTATCCTTCATCGGAATCTCCCTGGGTGCCAGATAATGTCCATCGACTGGCTGCCCAGCATGCTCAGTGATATTAGGAGAATGTTGCTCCTCCTATTGAGGGTTAGACCATGAAGCGCAGTTGACTAAAGCATGTCCCACAAGGCCACATGAGAAACAGATCGGTAGAAGTCCCTCATAAGCCACCTTTACCTCTTCTCCATCTATTTCCACCTAAGAGCAGAGAGGAAGACTAATATCTACATGCATCGTTACTCTTGTAAATTTACCACGCACTGCATTCCTTGTAGTATCATCGATCTTTACAGTGTGACCAACAAAGTTAACAAGGGCCTTAAGGATCATGGGATGGTATCATGACACAAGCAGTTCTGGGAAGTGAATCCAAAAAACCGCCCTGGATACCTTTCCTTGCGATGGAAGAAACTAGGGGTGCCATCGTTGAACTACTAGAACGTGTCCAAGAATGACCCAAGGAACTTGAGTGAGTGTGTGAAGGAAATCTTCTTCTTCTATGAAATTCACTAGATAAAATTCGTTGTCCAAGTCCACCAATTTCATAGGGCCAGCAGGTTTCCACAGCATTCGTAAGCGAGAAGACACCATTTTGTTGCCAATCCACCGCCCTAAGAGTTTAACCACTATCGCCCTCTCCCACTATTTATCTAGTCGAGATTTAAACGCAGAGGAAAGCTCCAAACCACTACCAAAAACTACGTTCACTTTGATTATATCAACTTCCTCAATTTTGACTGGCTCGTCCTCAACCCATGTCGGCTCCTCCACTTCTTCCTCCAATGGAACTCTCGTAATCGCTACACTGTAACTGGGCTTAGGTTGTGAAGCTGGAGGCTCTTCCTGACGAAAGCATTTACGAATGTGGTGAGCAAGAAGATCATCGCAATCAGGTTCGGTTTATGAACGTTGCGAGGTGTTCATGGCACTAGCTTAGATATTATATACTTGACATAAACATCACATCTCTAGATCTTTAAATATGAGAACTTTTCTCTACTGCTATTGTATATCTCATATAGAGCCTTGTTATTCAATTTGAACAATACTTTATTAAGAAGATAAGTAACATATTTAAAAAACATCAACAAAAAGAAATAAAAAGTTTTGCATAATCAGTGCAACAAAGTTGACCTTTGGCTATGAAAAAACATTGTAGTTAAATGTATAAAAAGCATTGTCTATAGTTTTTAACTATGATTTTGTTTCGTCACCCAAAAAGTCATTAAAACCCAATAACTAAAAACTATAGGCAATGTTTTCCTTACCCGATCCCAGCCTGAAAATAATTCGAATAATACCCGAATTACTCGAATTACTCAAAATTTGAAATTTTTTTACCCGAATTAATTCGGGCCGGGTCGGATAATCGGACTGGCCTGAATAATGCTCACCCCTACTAAAAACCATTAGCTATGTTTCTAGGATCGTTACCAAAAGTTTTTAGCTATGTTTATAAAATGTACAAAATACAATTAGTTATGTTTTTGGAGATATAGCAAAAATATTTTAGCTACGTTTTATAAAATGTAGTCAAATTTTTTAGCTATATTTTAACAAAATGTTATATAATTTTGTAATAAATTATTTTTACATTTTAATCCATATTATTGCATATAATGTATCGATATTTTTATTATTAAATTTATTATACAAAAATTGTACAAAATAATTGATGATTTGAAGCGTTGTATATAAAATAAAATATCATTAAATTGTATCAACAAAAGAATATTCTTCGTATACAATATTTTAATTACAACTTTAATCATTCTTATAGACAAAATAATAAATATAGAGATCGGTTTACAAATTACAAATGTTGAGATTACAAAAAATTACAACATAATTGGAACAATAAGCTAAGTTTGTCCATTTCCATGAACTGTAGTAATCCAAAAGCATAGTTAAAATATACTAAAAATATGATGATTATTGAAACAATAGGTTTTAAATAAAACAAACATCACTTAACTTTACCATTTAAGATATAATCGCTCAAGAGTTATATCTTCATAAATCCTATAATCAAAGAAAATTTTATTAAATTTAAATTATAATACAAATAAGAATTGAAAGAAAAAAATTTAAGACATGTAATTAATACCATTCGCTTTCATCTTCATTGTTATCATAATCTGAGTCAAGTATTTGTTTGAATAACTTAACTTGTTTGACTAATTTTGCTCGAGTACGTTGTAATTCATACTTAAACATCTTGTTTTCCTCTTAAAGTTGCTAAATGACTATTTTTTGTGATGAGGTTGGAACATTTAGCTTAGGGCCAAAGCCAAGATCTTTGACAAAGCTACAACATGTACCAAGTATGGTAGTGTAAATGTCTTCTACGTTGACCTCATTCTCTTTAAACATTGATTTCTCTAACAATTCTTACATCTTATTCTAAAATTGAAAAAACAAAATCAATACAATCCAAATATTATTACTTACTACTACATTAATAAATAAACTTAAATATTAAACAAAATTTTGTCCTTATATAGTTATTTTCTCCTTCTTCTGACATCCACCTTTTACCTTCCTTATAGTGAATGACTTTGTATTGTGTGATCCTATCACACTTTTATTCATGTAGTTCCTTCTCGCTATATTTTATGAAAGAAAATACAAGGCAAAAGAAAAAATAATAGTGTTTACTTAAGATTTAATCCAATACTCACTTTAAGAATTGAAAAGACTGGTGAAATAGAATAACACATGCCATATGGTTTCATTTAATTCAGTTGATTGTCCCTTTTAAGATATAAGAATCTGTACGCCATCACATCCTAGTTATTTCATAGAATAAAGGGATTAAATAATTATAAATTGTACAGTTAGTATGACAATAGATTGTGACAAATAAGAAATTAGTCTACACCCCACCAATCAATTGACATAATCATAAAGATAGACATAGAATAATAATCTAAACTTAACATATAAATCAAATTATAAGAACAAATCAAGTCCCACAGTTTAATACATTTCAAGGTATCATTTTCTTTTGATCAAGAGTAGAACTTTATCCATGCAGGGCCATGAATAGAACAATATAATGGAAAAGAGAGAGAAAAGAAGACAATCAACTTTTCTTAAACTTAGAAAAACTTCATATGAAAATTTCTACAAATTAGAGCTTATGGCTCTTTAAATCAATCAATCATGTCAATGCTACGTAAAACATGATACGAGACAAGCTCTAATCCAATTGTGTCTTCACCTGTGTTTTGTGCTTTAACATTCTAGAATGGTATATGTTCTAGAATAAAAACATATTTCTAGGTTATGTATAATTAAAGTAACACAAAATTCGATTTAAAGTTCTTTCAAAACTATTTATAGCATATTGAATCATCTCATTTAGATCTTATAAGAAAATTTTATTCCCAAATTGAATAGTGTTATCGAAGTAGTCCATTATTGGTCAAATATCTTCATCTTTCCCTTAACACCTCTAGTCTCATCCTAAATCAAAAGCATAATGAGTGCACTTAGGCATATAATAGGTATAAAGAACTAAATTATGAAGGAAAATAACAAGAGTTTAACACAAAATTGACAAATTTCACACTTTATTCATATCAAAATATGGTCAAGCTAACATCTTTCTCATTTTCATTTCCTTTTCCTACTCAAACACACCTATTCCATTGCACCACAAGTCAATTATAGGATTTAAAGCAAAATAGGAAGGAAAATAGTGCACTATAAGAAAAAGGAGGTGTACCGACGGAACTTACCGATAGAAAGTGTAAACAAACCGTCGGTAATTAAATTTAGCAACTGTATTTAACGATAGCTAAATGTGTCATTAAATTGACTGTCGGTAAATTACCAATGGAGAATTGTTTCCATCGGAACATTTTTCGACGAAAACAACTTTTCATCAATATGATTACCAAAAAAAAAATTGTTACCATCGGTATATATACAAACAGTTATATAAATCAATAGGTGAATTAACAGTGATGATGAGAATATTTTTCGATGGTTTATAACCAACCATCAGTAAATATGACTCAGTTTATTGACGAATTTAAAAATCCATCAGTAAATATCGATCAACATTACCGACATAAAATAAAATTTCGTCGATAAGATCTATAAGTAATTTGTAGCGAGTTATCATAAACCATCAGTAATGATTCTACCATTAAGATAATTAAATCTACTTTTTAAAATCCCGACATTAAATTTTATTAACAGCTATAAATTATCTATGCATTATTTTGTTGATTTGTTTATATAATTAATTTGTTTAAAATGAAATTTAATTGATCATATAAAGTTAAAATTTTCTTCATTCATAATAAAAACATTAAATTGTACATAAATTCAAACCAAATGACTACAACAATTCTATTGTCCTAGTGAGTGTGAATGGTCCGAGTCTCCACCCCTCCCTTTCAACTGCTGCACTTCATTTCAAATCTTAATCATGTACTCCATATACTGTTGCAACTGACTTGTCAATGTCTGCACTGTGCTCTCAAGATGATGGATACGTTCCATTGTCAACCGTGTAGTTGATGCTGCTATACTAGACATAAATAAGTGCAAATAACATATGTTCGCAAATGACCCTAGCTCGAAGATCTTTCCACGACTGTCCCTACCACCCACTGCGTCAAAATATATCTAACTCTTATCAACATCTTGTTCTCCCTGAGACTATCGCTAAATTGTTTCTTCTATTTGGTCCTATTATGAGGCAATGCGTATATTAGTAAGTGATAATTATTAAGAATGAATATTAACGTATAAATTTGACACACATTTAGTTCTCTACATCGGCTGTTAACGAATGTCACACCGTCATGCTTTTTAGTATGAGTATGCAAAAACAACTAAAGGTTGTAGGCCTTATGCCCATAGACTTTTCGTGCATAACAATAAAATATTCTAAGTCAAAGTAGATTTTATAAAAATTTCGGCAAAGTTTCCTCTGTTTTTATGATATTACCCCTTGTCGAACAAAGAAAATAACTCATCATAGCCATATATTGTGACATGCATATACCCCTGGGAAGATATGGGGGCGCCACGTAGACAATGTAACATACATGCATATAGAACTGAGAAAAAACCAAAACATACAAAACATTCATCATGCATAACCAAATGCTCAAAGCAGAAGTAATTCAAAGCAAGCATACATCATAATACACTAAGCTTAATACAACTTGTTCCAAACTGGAACCAACCTGAATTAAGGTTATTACAAGCCTTCAAATAAATCCAAAGTCATATCTAAACACTAAAAGAAACCGATGCATGCACGTGAAATCATTTTTAACTTTCTCTCTCTACTGTAAATTTCTATCTTTCATTTGATGTTTTTGTTTTTAACATCCTTCATGCTTTCACTCCATTTAACTCCCTTCTATACTAAGATCTCACCAAATCCTATAAACACTTTCTGCACAAACTCCATGCAATGGGTAATACACTTCCATTGCTCAATAATATCAACTCATCTCTCTCATCATTGTCACTGAATTTGCTTTATACACAACTCATGCATGTATTTATTCCCAACACTATCGCCATATCAGAGATGAACTCAGCAACTCAAAACTTCACTTACCTTATTTTCATAAAGTCACCAGCAGTAAGATTTCGGTTATGAAGGTTCAGTAACTTTTTGTGAAGACCAAACAAATCCGAAAATGAAAACAACAAGGGGCTTCAGTAACTTTGCTTTACATAACCTATGATACATGCTTTAATATCCCATTGACAGGTGGCCCCATTGCATGTGGGCCATTTGTCATTTTCCCAATTATCTCTCATTCTATATTTTTTTTGTCCAAAATACCCCAAAATTTTCAAAAAAAATCCTACAATTTTAAAATTTTCCAAAAATATTACTAATAGTCTCCAAATAAATTTTTACCACCAATAATCCATAATTCACAATTTAATCTCATTTATCAATCCATGTTACCCAAAAAAAAGTCATAAATGCATGTATAATTATTTGTACATGTCGAAATATAGTGCACTGAAATTCCTTAATTTTCTTAGCCCCTAATATGGGATGTTACAATTCTTCCCTCCTTAATAAATTTCATCCTTGAAATTCATACCTGATCCATATAGTTGCATCACTAAACATAACATACTACTTATCAATCATTTATCCAACACATATATAAGAATGAGTGGATCTAGGGTCAATCAATGCATGCATTTCAAAATTTAAAGGGAGAAACAATACCAGCAATGATGTATGGTGTGTCCTAATCCTCGTGAGCTACCATTGCGTAAGCTCGAACTGAAGCAGAAGGTACAGTTGGTCGATTCACAGTTTCTGAGTGAAAACTCAGATTAGGTTCGTCCTGATTATATCCTCCTTGACTTCTACCTCGTTCTTTGTTCCCAGCAGGTGTATGAGAGACCTCCCTACTGACTTGTGTTGTCTGAGCCTGTCTAAGAGGGCAACTAGCTATCTAATGCTTAGTACTGCCACAGTGGAAATATGCACCCGAAGCCCTCCAACAAACACCCCAGTGATGAGCAGAACAATCAGGGCACTCCGAGGCACCAGAATCTCAGCCTCCGAGCAGACCCTTACTAAAAAAAATCATAGAGGGATAGTTTTGTGACTTTTCCTGAGCTACAGATCTCTGAGTAACTTCTAGTGTAGAAGAAGCACCTTCCCTACTTCGTTTGCCTGAGGACTGACCTTCTCTAAAAAAACCTCTTCTCTGACTCCTTTCTGTCCTGATCGTCTCTTGTCTTTCTATTTTCATCGCAACTTGTACTAACTGATTGTAAGTAGCTTATTGCAATGGAGTAAACACTGCCAGATGCTCTTTGATAGAGTCATGCAATCCCTCATCGAATTGATGGCATTGGAACTCTTCAGTAAGTATAGATTTCGAGGCATACTTACTGAGCCAATTAAATTCTCGATTGAACTCAGCAACTCACAAACTCCTCTGCTTCAGATTTAGAAATTACTTCCACCTATCCTTTCTGTAAGCCTCCGTCACATACTTAGTTTTAAATTCTTGGGAAAAGAATTCCTAAGTAAGAGGAATTGGCAGCTGAGGACTCCTCAAAAGAAACTTCCACCACTTATAAGCTACTCCCTAAAGAAGGGAGACAGCACAGTGCACCATTTGCTCTACTGGACAACTGATCTCATCCAACACCATCTTCACCTTCTCAATCAAGAACTCAGCCCTTTCAGATTCCTCCAAAAATGTCCCAGTAAATTCCTTCGCTCCATACTTCCTCAGCTGATCAATTGGAGCCTTGGGTGTTGTCATCTGATGCAACAACGTTATCATACCCTAGGACAGCTTAATCAAAGCCTCTCCCTGAGCTGGAGGGGGTGGTGGCATACCAGTTTCACCTGGATTGAACCCAGAGGGTCCAGATATTACTGGACGAGTTTGTTTCAGCTAATTTCTCTTAGTAACTTCGTCAACAGTATCGCAAGATCCTTCCATCATTAATTCTATAAACAAAACACGGGGCACCACATTAGGCCAAAACACAACTTATACTCTCAAATAGAAGCAATAGTTAAGCGCTGGTTGAACCAGAATCGCCTAAACCATGCTCTGATACCGAAAGATATGACACCCATATACCCCCTGGAAGGATACAGGGGCGCCACGTAGACAATATAACATACATGCATATAGAATTGAGACAAAAACAAAACATATGAAACATTCACCATGCATAACCAAATGCTTAAAGTAGAAGCAATTCAAAGCAGACATACATCATAATACACTGAGCTTAATACAACTTGATCCAAACTAGAACTAGACCGAATTAAGGTTATTACAAACCTTCAAATAAATCGAAAGTCATATTCAAACACTAAAAAAAACCAATGCATGCACGTGAAATCATTAACTTTCTCTCTCTACTGTAAATTTCTATCTTTCATATGATGTCTTTCTTTTTAATATCCTTTATGCTTTCACTCCATTTAACTCTTTTCTATACTAAGATCTCATCAAATCCTATAAACACTTTCTGCACAAACTCCATGCAATCAGTAATACACTTCCACTACTCAATAATATCAACTCATCTCTCGCATCATTGTCATTGAATTTGCTTTATACACAACTCATGCATTTATTTATTCCCAACACTATCACAACATCAGTGATGAACTCATCAACTTAAAACTTTGCTTACCTTGTTTTTAGAAAATGAAGGTTCAGTAACTTTTGGTGAAGACTAAAAAAATTCGACAATGAAAACAACAAGGAGCTTCAGTAACTTTGCTTTACACAACCTGTGATATGTGCTTTAATATCCCATTGACAGGTGGCCCCATTGCATGTGGGTCATTTGTCATTTTCCTAATTGTCTTTTATTCTTTTTTTTGTCCAAAATATCCCAAAATTTTCAGAAAAATTCTTACTATTCCCAAAAATTCCAAAATATTACTAATAGTCTCCAAATAAAATTTTACCACCAATAATCCATAATTCACAATTTAATCTCATTTATCAATCCATTTTACCCAAAAAATATCATGAATGCATGTACAATTATTTGTACGTGTCAAAATACAGTGCACTGAAATTCCTCAATTTTCCTAACCCCTAACATGGGGTGTTACATATATGGCACCATACATGTATACTATGATCACTATCCATACTACACATATTTTCATTACAACATTCACACATCAATTTAAACTGAAATACAACAAAGTAAAAAATGAGAATATAAGTGTAATATTTAGATATTTAAGAGTCTCTCCACATACTCGTTGTGGGTAATTGATCCTCCCGTATAAATGGGAATACTATTTCTCCTAGACCTCCACATCTGTTAGTCGAGTTATGCCCTAAAATGAATATTACCTCAGGTGATATCTAGTACTCTTGCCAACGACTCCATATACCCTCAGAAATATAAGGTGGTCATACACCAGCCTTGTGTATCACACCAATAAAGTCACGATAACATGTACAAGCTTGGGACTCCCATACACTATGGATGACCCGTCGATACCAGAATTTCAGTAAATTTGTTTCTGAAATTAAAAGGAATAAAGCCAATAACTTATAATTTAATATTTATGTTATTAATGTATACAAATAAATGAAAGAAAATTATTTACATATTGTACCTCAAACTCCTGAAAGTAAAATGCCTTTGTGGCCTTAGAGATCTTCTTCCATACATAACCCTCAGGATCAATCCTCTCCTTAAATGTAGATGTCATATGTCGAGAACACGGTCTAGACATAATCAACCAAATATAAGAAAAAATAATTTTATACTATTTGAAAAAATTTAAACCTATAACTTAATTACAAACATGTATAGTATTTCATGTGATTTCACTTACAGCTTATTGACAATTTTTATAAACTTTCTTCCATCAGGTCCCTCGACTCCAGGTTGTTGGTCATCTCCTTCATCCGCTATAGGGGTAATGGATGATGTATGAGTGGTGGATTGTGAAGCATCAACAGTTGGAGCTAATGCTTCATCTGAAAGTGTAGGCTCTGGAGGTGGAGGTGGTGATTTAGTTGCAGCTGGAGACTATGATGGGCCACCTGCTGGGCCCCATTTCCAGAACCCAACCTCGGTTCTGGAAATTTAGTTGCAGTTGGATTGTAATCTTTTCTTACTCTGATACCAAACTTGACGAGCCCCGTTTTCGAAATCCAACCATTGAATCATAAGCGTTGGCGTAATCCAAGAAAATCATGAAGTTTAAAGTCTCATACCATTTCTATGTTCCTTTTTCCATAACACATCTCGCTTATATATATATTTGTAATAACAATTCACAATCAAATATTCATAACAAATCGTTAACTTTTGCAAGTAAACCGAACTTCCACTCCATCTGATCCATATTCGCAAATGCCTATTTCCACTCAACATCATCATCCACACATAATTCATAATTCCTTCACATCAATAGAATAGAGTTTTACAAGCTCTAAAGGCATTCCAAGCCATAATTACAACAATAATCTAAAATCTTAAAAGTCAAAATTTACACGAACTAGAAACCCTTGAAAAGTGACAAATCCTTGTATTTAACATAAATAACTCAAATCACAACATAAGCAAATTGGGAGTGATGCCTTGACTCTCTTTCACTCCATCTCTTGCTCAAAACCTGAAGGTGGGGATGGAAGGGGGGGTGAGCTTAAAGCTCATGGGTAACAAGCTTATAACAAAGAATAAGCAAAATCGTTGAAGTGTTCATTTGTCATATAAAAAACATAATGAATTCATAAAATACTTTGTTCCCAAATTCTCAGTTAAATTCGAAATTTGAATTCAAAACTCATAGTTAGAAATGTCATCACATCAACACAGCATATCCATTTAACCATCAATACAAAACACTCAATTTATGCAACATACTTGACCATTCAAAGATGCAATGCATAAACAAATGGCTCGAGAGTTTCGTGGAATAAAACGGATAAATCGAAGCTTATACCGTGAACAAAACGAATCCGATTTCTCAGGATCTCGTGGCCTCAAGCGAAGCTGGGAGAAGGCTATATGTCGACGTTCACGTGACTAACAAAACATTCCTCTCTCACCCAAACAGAAGCATATAATCAAGCTCAAATCATTTTATCAGATGCTTTCATGCTTTTCATGCTCTTTTCTTTCTTTTTCGAATATACAAAATGCCATGAATTTTCCAAGGCATAACATAAAATATTTCAATGCATTCCCATCTTTATTTTTAAATTCATCAACAAAGTTCATATACCGAAACATTTAGCAATTTTTCAAATCATTCAAAAGAAACAAAAACAATATTTATGAAGTAATTGAAATCATTCTTGATTTGGAAGAAAACATTATTGGCTCATTTCTAAATTATAAACATGAAACTCACCTGAATTCCTTGCTTGGATACATGCTTAAAAGATGCCTCTCCTCTTGATCCTCTTGCCTTCCTTGATTCCCCTTATCAAATGCAAAATTTCCATTCAATAGGAATACAATTTGAGGACCCAAATATTGCATATTCACTAAGATAAATTCTAAAAACTCAAACTCTTCCAAAAGTCCAAACATTCGGGTCAATTTTTCATGATCACTATGATTAAGTAAATGACAAAATCTGGTAATATTCTCTTCTAGCAAAATGTTCCCCATTGTCTTAAGTTTCTATTGACTCCAAAATCATTCAATTTGTCCCAGAAATCCGAAAGTTATACTCCAAACATATTGGGACTATCTTTATGTTGAAACAAGAATCCATAATCAACTTCCATCCAAATTTTGAGATCTTTGTATACTGAATTAAAACTTCTTTTCTTCATAAAACTTGTATAACTTTGTCTCTATTTTACAAATAATCAAAAACCATCTCATTTTGACATCTACATCAAAAGTTATGGCTAAATACCAAGACATCCTGTGCAGGAAAACAGAAGCTCGTCGCGGCGAAACCAAAAGCTCGCTATGGCGAAAATAGAAGCTCGCCGCGGCGAAAAATGTTGAAGCTCGCCGCGGCAAAACCCAGAAGCTTGCCGCGGTGAGGATACTCGCACACGCCGCGCCGTGGGTGCATGCGCAGGCCTCGTAGTGGTCGCCTGCGCGCGCCGTGACGTGGGTGCTTGTGCGTGCCGCGACGTGGACATTTGCGTGCACCGCGATGTGCGAGACTAGAAACCTTCTGAAAACTTATTTTTTGACATTTTTTATCTTCAAACTTCCCATATTTCACAAATAACTCATCTTAACCCTAACTCATCATTCCTACTTCATTTCTAAACTCATTCCAACCCAAAATCATTCACAAACATTTAATACAACCAAACCATATAATAAATTCTACTAACATTTACATAACAAGTAGCTCCAAAACTTTATCCATCAAACCACATAATTTATTTAGATCATGCTTTATTTAACAAGAAAAATTCAGGGGCCAACAACTCTCCCCCTTTTAAAAAGAATTTCGTCTTCGAAATTTGATAACTCTTTGAGTTATTACATATTTTCACGTAATCCCGAGTCGTTGTGTGATTATTTAGTTTGTTTATTGTCTCGTAATTACTTAATTTCAACATTTTTATTACAATTTTTATTTTGGTTCTTGTAATGGTTTTTTGAGTGTTTTAGTAGACAGATAATGAATAAAAACGAGATTGCAACGATCAAGGTTCGAAAAAAGCAAGGACAAAAAGGGGCAGTTTTCCCAAAAGCTGTAAATTAAATTCACGATGTTGTCATTTGCTCATAACTCGGGAAATACTCCCGACAAAGAGTTGATTTGGGTGCCATTGGAAATCTAAGAGATAAATCTTCAACTTCATTAAAGACATTGGGAACTAAAGATGCCATCAAAGTTGACAATGGGAACTAAAGATGCCATCAAAGTTGACATATTTTATCATCAAGTTGCATGACCTGCCAATTTTGACGCGTTTCAGCATTTCAACCATATCTCGAGTTTGAATCAAGCTTTGAAGCCAAAATTTTAACAGTGGAAAGATAAGAGGCTGATATTTCTCCATTATGTTTTACACTTCTTGAAATGGAGTCTTCTTCCTTGACAAAAATGGCTGTCAAGTTGGCTGAGCTGTAATGTTGTCCAGTCTGACAGGTTTCGGTATTTTAGTCATAGCTTTTGATCTACACAATCAAATTCTCTAAATCCAATGGCTATGTAACGGGGAGAGACAGAGCTCTAATCTTTATGAAGACAACATGATCAAATTCAGCTTCCATAATTGAGAAAATCAGCCATCAACCTAACTTTGTTGAATTGTCATACAAGATGACGAAATTTGTTGGTGGGATATCTATTTTTTAAATTCAAAGCTGATTTTTTGTCATGTGTATAAATAGAACACCAACGTGGGATCACATCTATGATCCATCCATCCACACCACATAAAGCCAAGTTCTCATCATCTTAGCACATTGAAGAAGAAGCAATAGAGCTGGAGCCAAAATTGAAGAGCAACATCACCATTTGTTCTTCCATTCCTTCTACTTATTTCATAATCATAATGCTTGCTTTTATTATTTTCGTTGCTGCTATTGTTATTATGAGTAACTAATCCTTTCATTCTATGATTTTAATGGAACCCTTAATGTAATCTCAATTAAATGGTATTTTTTTACGTTTAATCTCTTATGCCCGTTTTTACTTAAAGGCTTGATTATTGCAATTTGTTCTTAAGGCTTTTCATAATTTGACCACCTATAAAATTGATTTTCTTAATCTTTGTGTAATGTAACAGTGAGCAATAGATTTGAAAGAAAATTGCAATAGCTTAGGATCACATTCGTAGTGATTTGTGTCTAGGATCGGGAGATACCTATCCACCCTAAGTAAGCACATTAAGATTGATTCGATAAAGCAATCATCGAATTATCACAATTTACCATAGAAATATAGGAAATTGGTTTGATGATTAGGATTACTAATGATTCGGGAGGGCTTAGTAGTTAATTCTGAATCTTAGGTTATCAAACCCGGTATATGAGTTAAACTAAGAAAATTTTTACACCGAGGTAAAATCATGGGGGAAGTTAAATTCCTAGATCGTCATTCCATTAATATTTCTTATATTTTTATCTTGCTTTAATTCTCGTTTTTATTTCATTTTTCAAACCATAATCAATCAATCTTTTCTTTAATTTTTATTTTATTAGCTTAAATTAGAAGTTATTACGAGTATTACTATTTAACTAATTTGGTCTCAGTGGTATCGATATTTTTACTACTTGACGATAGAAACGTGCACTTGCGTTTACGACCAACAAGTTTTTGGCGTCGTTGCCAGGGACCAAATTTTTAGTTTTAATATTGATACTTGTTTTGATTTTTGATTTAAGTTTACTTACATGTCTCATTTTGTTCTTATTGGCTAGGTGATCTACATGCTCACCCGCTCTAAACCGATCCAACCCATACGTGATCCTGAAATAGAGAGAACGTGTAGAGCGAATTGGAGAAGAGTTCGAGAACAAAGAGCAGTTGCAACCAACATGGAAAACAATAATGAGACACCTGAACAAACGACTGAACGACTCCAAAATGAAGAAATACAGAGACAAGTTCGAGAGGAGATGGAAGCCGATCAAAGAGAATTGGAACTAGCATGAAGTTGCTTAGATTTTCGTACACCTACTTTTGATGAGAGAACGAGTATAGCTCACACTCGGATTCTGGCCACTCAAACTTTCAAAATCAACGAAGCGGTCATGAATTACTTGAGGGACAAACCTTTCACCGGCGTGGCATCCGATTGTCCCATCACGCACCTCAAAAATTTTCTCGAAATTGCCGATAGCTACTAAGTAGCAAATGTGTCAAATGAGCAAATGCGACTAAGGCTCTTTTCATTTTCTCTTGCAGGTGTAGCCAAAGAATGGGTGTGGGATGCAAAACCAAAGGGTTCATTGACAACGTGGGGCGAATTAAAGAAAAAATTCATGAGAAAGTACTTCCCACTAGCAAAGACTCACAAGCTTAAAATGGAGATTATCAACTTCAAACAATCTGAGATGGAGTCATTAGCTGAAGCCTTTGAACGATTTAAAGAACTCCAAAGGAAGTGCCCACATCACGGGATTCCTCCATCATCTCTAGTCTCTCATTTATATCATGGGATGACTCTCGCTACGGCAAGTTAATTAGATAAAATTGCTGGAGGTACGTTCTTAGAACTTAATCCCGATGATGCTATATCGTTAGTAGAAAAGGTTACTGCTAATAACTGTAGGGCTCATGAAAGAGGAGGATCTCAACCTACGTAGAAAGCCCCCAGTACTTATGAAATAAATCCCTTAGAATTGATGGATGCCAAGATCTCGAATATGTGCAAGAAAATCACAGACACTATTTTGGAGCAACTTAAACCCATAACAAAACAGGTAAAAGCCTTTACATTTACTTGTGATTATTGTGGTGAAAGCCATCAATATGAACAGTGTCCAAACGTCGAGCCACTGACCGAGATGGTAAATTACTTCAGGAATCAAAGAGCTCTGTACAATCAAAATGCAAACAACTACAATTCGGGAGTAAGAAATTACCCTCTAAGAAAAAATCACCCACCGGGATTCCAACAACAACAACAACAACCACAACAACAAAATTGGCAATATCAAAACCAACCACAAGGACAACCTCCAAATACATCCAACCAAGCATCATTGGAGAGTATATTGGGGAAGTTCATGGAGCAAAGTGGTCAAAGAATGGTTAAACTTGAAGAATCAACATGGAACTTGCAAACTCAAATGGATCAAGTGATTGAAGCTTTAAAAAGTCATCCTCAAGGAACATTTCCAAGTGACACCGTAAATCCTCGGAGCCATCGTTCTAAGGAATGACAAAGAGGTGGATACAACACCAACTCCCTAAGGGAAAGGGGTATGTATAAATTCTGAAATTTCTAAAATTTTGTGGGATGATGTTGTTATTGATGTTGATAGATCCATGGAAAAAGAGGAGGAAGAAAAAGCAAGGGAAGAAAAGGAAAAACAACCGAGGGAAAGACCATATCCTCCACCACCATTTCCTCAAAGGCTAGCAAAGCAAAAGCATGCAAGACGGTTTGAAAAATTTATGGATGTTTTGAAGAAACTAACAATTAACATTCCCTTTGCTGAAGCTTTAGAAAATATGCCAAGCTATGCCAAATTTATGAAGGATGTTCTATAAAAAAAAGAGAAGGCTTGGAGATCATGAAATGGTGGCCTTAACGGAAGAATGTAGTGCAATACTACAAAAGAAGCTCCCACCAAAACTCAAGGATCCTGAAAGTTTTACAATTCCATGTGTAATTGGCACACAAATTTTCGGTATGGCTCTTTATGATCTTGGTGCTTCCATTAATTTAATGCCCATCTCTGTTTTCAGAAAATTAGGTATGGTAAAAGTAATTAAACCAACTTCGGTGAGACTACAATTGGCCGATCATTCCATTATCCATCTATGGGGAATTATTGAAGATGTGCTAGTCAAGGTGGATAAGTTCATTTTTCCAACAAATTTTATAGTATGTGACATTGAAGAAGATGAAGAGGTACCTATCATTTTGGGACGACCGTTGCTAGCCACAGGTAGAGTTCTCATCGATGTTGAAAAAGGAGAACTTACAATTAGAGTAAATGGAGAAGAGGTAACCTTTAGCATTTTTTCTTCTATGAAATTTCTAAATGAAAAATGTTATGCAATTTCTTCAACCAGGGCAATTTTAAATGACTCAACTATGAATCCTCTAACCAATGATCCTTTAACAGCTACTTTAACAACACTTAATGAGTTTGATGAAGAAGAAATTTTTGAATACATTAACTTGTTAGATGCAAGTTCATCTCTAAGACCATATAGACAAGTTATAGAGCCATTGAACAATTCCAAGGATGAAGTAACAAAACCTTCAATCGAAGTTCCTCCTGAGTTAGAACTTAAGCAACTTCCCCATCACTTGAAGTATGTTTACTTAGGTGAGAACTCCACCCTTCCTGTTATTGTTTCCACAGAACTAACTAATGTGTAGGAAGAGAAGCTACTTCGTGTTTTGAAAGAACACAAAAGAGCAATCGGTTGGACCATAGTCGATATCAAGGGAATAAGCCCACTTTTCTGTCAACACAAGATCATACTAGAAGAAGAGTTTGAGCCTAGTGTGCAACCACAAAGGCGATTGAACCCGAACATGAAAAAAGTGGTGAAGAAGGAAATCGTGAAATGGCTTGATGCCGGTATTATTTACCCTATATCGGATAGTTCTTGGGTAAGTCAGGTGCAATGTGTACCCAAAAAGGGAGGAATGACGGTGGTGGCAAAAGAGAAGAACGAACTCATCCCAACGAGAACCGTTACTGGATGGAGGATTTGCATGGACTACCGAAAGCTGAACAAAGCAACAAAGAAAGATCACTTTCCACTACCCTTCATTGATCAAATGCTTGATAGATTGGATGGTAAGGTATATTATTTCTTTTTGGATGGCTATGCAGGTTATAACCAAGTCCCAATTGCGGTGGAAGATCAAGAGAAAACCACATTTACATGCTCTTATGGAACTTTCGCTTTCCGACGAATGCCATTTGGACTATGTAACGCACCAGCCACATTTCAAAGATGTGTGATGGCCATCTTTTCAGACATGGTTGAGAATGGGTTAGAAGTCTTTATGGATGATTTTTCAGTCCATGGAGATTCATTCGATATGTGCTTTGAAAATTTAACCAAAGTTCTAGAAAGAGACCAACCTTATGCTCAATTGGGAGAAATGTCATTTCATGGTACAAGAATGTATTGTTCTTGGACACAAGGTTTCTAGTAAAGGGCTATAGGTAGACCGAGCAAAAATCAAGACAATTGAGAAGCTACCACCACCCACCTCAGTAAAGGGAATCCGAAGCTTCCTTGGACATGCCGGGTTTTATAGGCGTTTCATAAAAGATTTTTCTAAAATCTCAAAACCTTGTGCAATTTGCTTGAAAAGGATGTCACATTTAAGTTTGATGAAAATTGCATGCTTGCTTTTCAGGTACTAAAGGAGAAGTTGGTGCCTTCACCAATTATTGTTGCACCCGATTGGAGCCGCCCTTTCGAGCTTATGTGCGATGCAAGCAAATATGCAGTGGGTGCCGTTTTAGGACAACGGTACAATAAGGTTTTTCACTCCATCTACTATGCTAGTAAAACTCTTAATGATGCTCAATTGAATTATACCACAACTGAAAAAGAGTTATTAGTTGTTGTTTATGCATTTGAGAAATTTCGATCTTACCTTGTTGGCACGAAAGTGAAAGTTTTTACAGATCATTCAGCCATCAAATACTTGATTGAAAAGAAGGATGCTAAACCGAGACTTATTCGATGGGTCTTACTCCTCCAAGAATTCGACCTAGAGATAATAGATAGGAAGGGAACCGAGAATCAAGTGGCAGATCACTTATCAAGAATGGAGAACGCAGAAAGTTCTTCACCAAAAGCCGTGCAAATCAACGAGTCTTTTCCTGATGAAAGGCTCTTCATGGTGAATGACAAACAAATCCCTTGGTATGCTGATTTCATTAATTATTTGGTATGTAAACAATTACCTCCTGATTTTACATATCAACAAAAGAAAAAATTCATGCATGATGTTAGAGCATATTTTTGGGATGAACCATATCTCTACAAGTTGGGTAAGGATAACATATTGAGAAGATATATTCCTTTCTATTTTTTTATTTTTGTGTGTTATTTCCTTTGCATTTTTTTTTTATGTTTTTATGTTTAAGTTCGAAGTGCAGAAAATTCAAGGCTTGATCTGCTTCACTTTGCCGAAACAGCCATAACTTTGGCTATACAACTCAGAATCAGGTGATTCAAAGACCATTGGAAAGAGGACTCGACGTGCTACAATTTGGGCACCAAAATGTGCAATTAAAGTTGGTCGACTTTAGTGTGAGTGAAAATCATTCTCGCCATTCATGAGTACATATATGGCACCACCACCGCCACCGTTCTTCTCATTTACACACAAATCTTGGGTGGAAATCCTCTTCCATGATCTTCGAGGGGCAGTATCTCTTCCCTCTCTCTTTATTTCCGCACTTTAAATGCTGATGTGTTTGTATTTGCTGTTTTATTGAGTCAAGTCTTCCCAACTTTGAGGACAAAGTTATCTTCAAGTTTGGGGGTGTTATAGTATTTTAGGTGGATCTTAGCAAGGATGTTGATAAGGCAATGGAATTATTTAAGGCTTTAAGGCTTTAATTGAGTTATTTAGGTTCACTTAGTCTCCTTGGTGCCACTAAAGAGCCGCATCTTGTTGGAGTGTGATTTCTTGGATAGACTTCGAAAAGCTAAGAGAAACCGGGGAAGTTGTGGAAATTGGACCCTATGAGCGAATTTTGATGGGAAGAACTACATTTATTAAGAAAATGATCCAAGCTCATTATAGAGAAATTCTTTGCGCCTCTTACTCATGATTTAGCATATTGTTGAATTTAGCGGTGGTATGTGTTTGCGTATGATCTGCAGCATTTCTTAATTCGCATGCATCATTGCCGACATTCTTTTTGTCCTTAACTGTGCATTTACATGATTACTTACCCACTTCAAATTATGCGTGCACACCTTGACATTGAGGACAATGTCCTATCTGAGTTTGGGGGGTGAGCATCAATTTCATCAATATTTCAAAATTTCATCACTTTTTCAAAATAAAAAAAAAACATTTAAAAAAAAACATTTTTAAAAAAAAAATTTACCATTACTTTTCATTTTTTTATGTAGCCATTTTTCTTGCATAGTTAAACCTCATTAAGAAATTTTGATCCTTAAAGGCTTTGATTTTTGCTTCACTTTTGAGAAATTGAGAATTGCTTGGGACCTAATTGGATTTACCTTTAGAAGGTTTGTGTATAGAATGTTCCGGATTAGTGTTCAGCTTTCAATTGTTTAATCATACTCATATTCTTTGATTTGAGTCTTCCCATCCATTTTATTTGAGTTTTGATTATCCATTAAATTTTTAGGCAAGTTGGAACCTAGTGAGATCTCGCCAATCTTAGAACAAGTTATCTAGACCTATCGAGGCGAAATGTTAGCACAAATTTGCTAAGGAAGTGATTAAGGCATTTTCTTTAAATTATGAACCACAATCTAATTTTGGCTTAAAATAACCCTATATTTCCTTTGGAGCCAAGTTGAGCCTAACTAAAATTCCTATTTCTTTGGCACCTTCATTTAACCAAGCCATAAGCCAAGCATTCCCTACCTTTCAACTGAAAATGATTATTTATGAGTAGGTTATGTGGGGGTTGAAAAAAAAAATAAAAAAATAAAAAAAAAAGAATAATAAAGAAAAGAGCAAGCAAGTAAGGATTTTGCAAGTTATCGCCCCTAGTATACAAGAAACTGAGTTTGGGGGAGAGTTAATTATTTGAAATTTAAGAATTCATTGAATAACATGTTGTCATGTTTGAGCTTTGTCATTTTGTAAAAAAAAAAACTTTCTTCCTTGTTTCCACAGCTTTTACACTTGCTCTTAAAAAAAAGAAAAAAAAAAAGAGGTTCCTTATATTTTCCTATTTCTTGAATAATTGTTTCCATTTCGTTTGAGCTTTTATTTTCCCTTTCTTTGGTCTAAAGCAGACTTTAAACCCCAACGATCTCATTACAACCCTAATAAGACCTTTTGATCCTTTGAAAATGAGTGCTAAAAATTAGTGGAGATGGGATGGAGAAATTTTGCCTATAGGATTGGTTAATTTGAAAATACCTTTAGAGTCTCTTGGGTTGTAAATTGCCTTTGAATTTATTTGGATTTTCCTTACTCTTGTGAGTTGGTTGGTTTTTAATTAGACTTGAATCAAGGAGTGTGTGTTTGAGCGAGCATTGGTATCCTTGCACTATGAAGGTGGGTATGGTTTCATAAGTGGCTAAAGGTAAATTTTAATTCGTTACTGCAATTCTAAAAATTCCAATTGTTGAGTGTTCCTTAATCTATTTTGAACAATTTTTCTTAATTTTACTTAGGGACAAGCAACAAGCTAAGTTTGGGGGTGTGATAACTCTTCGAGTTATTACATATTTTCACGTAATCCCGAGTCGTTTTATGATTATTTAGTTTGTTTATTGTCTCGTAATTACTTAATTTCAACATTTTTATTACAATTTTTATTTTGGTGCTTTTAATAGTTTTTTTAGTGTTTTAGTAGACAGATAATGAATAAAAACGAGATTGCAGCAATCAAGGTTCGAACAAAGCAAGGACAAAAAGGGGCAGTTTTCCCAAAAGCTGTAAATTAAATTCACGATGTTGTCATTTGCTCATAACTCGGGAAATACTCCTGACAAAGAGTTGATTTTGGTGCCATTGGAAATCTAAGAGATACATCTTCAACTTCATTGAAGACAATGGGAACTAAAGATGCCATCAAAGTTGACAATGGGAACTAAAGATGCCATCAAACATGCCATCAAAGTTGACATATTTTATCATCAAGTTGCATGACCTGCCAATTCTGACGCATTTCAGCATTTCAACCATATCTCAAGTTTGAATCAAGCTTTGAAGCCGAAATTTTAACAGTGGAAAGATAAGAGGCTGATCTTTCTCCATTACGTTTTACACTTCTTGAAATGGAGTCTTCTTCCCTGAAAAAAATGGCTGTCAAGTTGGCTGAGCTGTAATGTTGTCCAGTCTGACAGGTTTCGGTATTTTAGTCATAGCTTTTGATCTACACAATCAAATTCTCTAAATCTAACGGCTATGGAACGGGGAGAGACAGAGCTCTAATCTTTATTAAGACAACATGATCAAATTCAGCCTCCATAGTTGAGAAAATCATCCATCAACCTGACTTTGCTGAATTTTCATACAAGATGATGAAATTGGTTGGTAGGATATCTATTTTTGAAATTCAAAGCTGATTTTTTTTCATGTGTATAAATAGAACACCAACGTGGGATCACATCTATGATCCATCCATCCACACCACATAAAGCCAAGTTCTCATCATCTTAGCACATTGAAGAAGAAGCAATGGAGCTAGAGGCAAAATTGAAGAGCAACATCTCCATTTGTTCTTCCATTCCTTCTACTTATTTCATAATCATAATGCTTGCTTTTATTATTTTCGTTGCTTCTATTGTTATTATGAGTAACTAATCCTTTCATTCTAGGATTTTAACGGAACCCTTGATGTAATCTCGGTTAATTGGTATTTTTTTACGTTTAATCTCTTATGCCCGTTTTTACTTAAAGGTTTGATTATTGCAATTTGTTCTTAAGGCTTTTCATAATTTGATCACCTATGAAATTGATTTTCTTAATCTTTGTGTAACGTAACAGGGAGAAATAGATTTGGAAGAAGATTGCAATAGCTTAGGATCACATTCGTAGTGATTTCTGTCTAGGATCGGGAGATAGCTATCCACCCTAAGTAACCACATTAAGATAGATTCGATAAAGCAATCATCGAATTATCACAATTTACCATAGAAATATAGGAAATTGGTTCGATGATTAGGATTACTAATGATCCGGGAGGGCTTAGTAGTTAATTCTGAATCTTAGGTTATCAAAACCGGTATATGAGTTAAACCAAGAAAATTTTGACACCGAGGTAAAATCATGGGGGAAGTTAAATTCCTAGATTGTCATTCCATTAATATTTCTTATATTTTTATCTTGCTTTAATTCTCATTTTTTTTTCATTTTTCAAACCATAATCAATCAATATTTTCTTTATTTTTTATGTTATTAGCTTAAATTAGAAGTTATTATGAGTATTACTATTTAACTAATTTGGTCTCCGTGGGATCGATATTTTTACTACTTGACGATAGAAACGTGCACTTGCGTTTACGACCAACAAAATTCTTATCCGATTGATCAGGAGTGCAGGATGTTCCCGCATTTTTCCTTTAACTTCATCACTCGAATACTTTCTTTCAAATGACCATGGCCAACGGACTCGCTCGATCTTTCAATCCCTTATTTGGCCATTCACTTTCTTAACTAGTTCCTCATTATTTTTCAGATCACTCACAATTTTCCCACTTCCTGTGTCGATAAAACCAATATCATATCATATCAATATTTCCTTAATGTACTCAAGTATATCACATTTCGAGCTAAGACATCTTTTATTAGCAGCGCTAACTCATAAAAAAATTCATATACACCAATTCATAGTGGGCTTAGCAAATCCTTTGTCCTATCTTGAGCACACCTTGTACCCCATGTAAGCACACCTTGTAAGGTGATACCCTCAGAGACAAATCATCCTTCACTTGATAATTCACATCACTTTAGTATCAGTACATTTAACTCTTATGTCTATCTCACTGTATTCCATGTCTTTGGCACAGATCCGCCTAATTCATCCATCTTTCTTGAATCAGTTAATATCACCTGTCCATAACATCTCCAATTCTAGCCTTCAATGACCAGTAGGCCTTACTCATCATAATACAAAAGCGATGACTCTTTCGATCATCAAACTCCTCATACAATATTCTATGGAAATTATTATGACAACGAATGTGATGCTTAAAGTCAAATACAACCATACATTGGTCTCATGTTCCTATGAACTCCAAACTATAACTTCAAGCATATCTCCGACAGTTAAGACCGTCGACAATTCAAACTTTCAGTCACTTGACATATTTCTTCTAGGATGTATAGCTTAAATTACCACTTGTACTTTTCTAACAGTCTCTTTGCTCAATCATCTTTACCGACACACATACTTCTTATCTCAATCACCCAGTATCATTTTTCCTACTCGAACTCAAAATTCACATTCATTTTTTATTTCTTGGTAAAGTTCACAATTTCTGAATCATCAATTTTCGCTTTGTTCATGTGAAATGGCACTTCATTTTGCCCTAAATTCGACTCCATTCAACACTCTTTATTGCACTGGATCTGATAACCTCTATATCTGAATTCATACTTCACTGCTATTGAATTCTCTATTCAATGCATCTGATTACAACACTAGCTTTACCATTTTTGTACTCATTTGTACAACATAATCTTCCAGTAACTCTATCCATTGTCTCAGTCTCGCATTCAGTTCCTTTAACTCAATAAGTACCTTAAATTTCATGATCTATACATCTTACACACGGTCAAAATTTGTATGTACATATAATGTCTCCAACTTTCCAGCAATCACTACAACAGTAAGTTTCAATTCATGTATCAACAATCAACCTATGAGATTTCAATTGTCTCCATGCACATGAATTCACTTCATTTTACTGCGTGGATCTTATCCTGATCTCTTATGCAAAAATCATTGTATACTACTAAATCTCCAAATCCAAACAATTCCTCAAATTTTCTTTACCTTCGTCCCTCATTCAATTTACTCATTTTTCCTCAAGTATTCAGACTATTCTTCTCAACTCTTCGAATACACTTAACATATCATCAAACTTCGCTTGGATCGCTTTAATCTTCAATACCAGAGTATTTTTGGGGAATTTGTTAACTTGACCAAATGTTGTCGAAACTCCATATGTCCACAATTGGTTCTAGTAATTCCTCAAATAACTAATTCCTCAATGAGGAAATATTACCTCTTGCTATTTTCAATTTCCCAATTGTCTTACCTTTCTTGACTGATTTTCTCCATTCTTTATATTTCCTCATATTTCACACTAACGTATTCTAATGTCTGCTCATTTATACTCGTTCCTCCACACACTCTAGTTTATTTGCAATCTCAGCTTCCTGTGCTTATCACACCTTCATCGGATAAAATTTCCATTTCCCGAACATATTTACCCAGAACATAACGTGAACTTATATACTCCTCATTTTGACAATTAATGTCTCCTTAAATTTAGGAATCCACTTGCATAGTTGGATCCTTTACATCAAACAAAAATACATACATTCTCAGTAGCATATTCTACTTCTTTTGCTTGAGTCTCCATTAGGGGTAGGACTCCAATACTCACTTTCGAATCATGACATATTCCTTTTTTATCAATTCTTTCATTGATCATTCTTAGTATAAACTATCTGATCTGCTGAATCTAACTTAGTGAAATTCTTCTTCAAAAGAGAGTTTCTTGCTACTATCATGCTACTATCATATATACTATTCATACAAATCTTTATCAATCACCTGCTATCATCATCACATCATCAGCTACTTTTAATCCCTCGAGAAGACCAATTTCTCTCATCCTCATAAGGTGAAAATGTTCAAGTCACTCAAAACTCAGTGGAGTAACGAACATACTTGCTATCACTTATGCTTGGATGGGCATCGTCAAAGTCATGCCATTCTGTCCACATATTTACTCCTTAAAATCACCAATTTATATCTTACACAATTAATACCTTGATCTTCATTGATCTTAGACAACAGTTATCTCTTTATCAAACATACTAGCACCAATTTTATTCTAGTTTTTCCAGAATTCACCTTTTCTCATGCTATATCATTTCATAATGAGTCCATTACCATATTGAGTCCATCTACTCTTCTCATTTAGTTCTTCATCCTTTTTCTTAATTTCATTCATGCATAAGATCCCATCTTATACGCATTTGTAATTTTTTTCCCATACTACATATCATTTCATTCATCGTATATAAAGTCATTTATGTCCATTTCATTTCCCTTTCTCTATTTCCTCACTTCTATCTCATTTTCCAATTATCATTTATTTCATCTTCCACATGTATATCCTCAATCAATTTGAAATTATCGATGCATAATCATTAGGAAATTATGACCTCAATTCCACTAATTTCTTCTTACTGCGGATCATAACGCTTGTGACATTAATCGAACAACCACTTCGGTTTCTATTTTTTCGTCTTAAGATCATAAAAAAGTTATGTTTCCATTGCACTCTACTTGTACACTCTAATCTCATCATATATACTTATATCCCTATATTTCTCAAACAATCCATTGCAATACATTCGTATCTATATCACTTTCGAAAACATATCACCACAGTACAATATTGTTGTCATGTTCAATAGTACATCCTCCAATACAATTGCATTGAACCATTATCTGTTATGTTTGCCCATCCACTATTTCTCCTTTCTAATCATCCGCAACTTTCTTTTTCTCATATCATGAAAAAGTATCATCATTTTCTCACCTCAAATTCTTAACAATTGCTTATGCGTGTAACTCATACATATGCGCCCATGCAAGATCATAATGTTGGCGCTCTGATACCACAAATGTTGGGCCCCATTTCCAGAACCCAACCTCGGAACAGAATACCGTCATACATAAGCGTGGTTGTAATCTTTTCTTACTTTGATACCAAATATGATGAGCCTCGTTTTCGAAATCCAACCATTGAACCATAAGCGTTGGCGTAATCCAAGGAAATCATGAAGTTTAAAGTCTCATACCATTTCTATGTTCCTTTTTCCATAACACATCTCGCTTATATATATGTGTGTGTAACAACAATTAACAAATTGTTAACTTCTGCAAGTATACCGAATTTCCACTCAATCTGATCCATATTCGCAAATGCCTATTTCCACTCAACATCATCATCCATACATAATTCATAATTCCTTAACATTAATATAATAGAGTTTTACAAGCTCTAATGGCATTACAAGCCACAATTACAACAATAATCCAAAATCTTAAAAGTCAAAAGTTACACGAACTAGAAACCCTTGAAAAGTGACAAATCCTTGTATTTAACATAAATAACTCAAATCACAACATAAGCAAATTAGGAGTGATGCCTTGACTCTCTTTCACTCCATCTCTTGCTCAAAACCTGAAGGTGGGGACGGAAGGGGTGTGAGCTTAAAGCTCGTGGGTAACAAGCTTATAACGAAGAATAAGAAAAACCGTTGAAGTGTTCATTTGTCATATAAAAATCATAATGAATTCATAAAATACTTTGTTCCCAAATTCTCAATCAAATTTGAAATTTTAATTCAAAACTCATAGTTAGAAATGTCATCACAACAACACAGCATATCCATTTAACCATCAATACAAAACACTCAATTTATGCAACATACTTGACCATTCAAAGATGCAATGCACAAACAAATGGCTTGAGAGTTCCGTGGAACAAAATGAATAAACCGAAGCTTATACCATGAACAAAACGAGTCTGATTTCTCAGGATCTCGTGGCCTCAAGCGGGCAGCCAGGAGAAGGCTATATGTCGACATGCACGTGACTAATGAAACGTTCCTCTCTTGCCCAAACAGAAGCACATAATCAAGCTCAAATCATTTTATCAGATTCTTTCATGCTCTTTTCTTTCTTTTCTGAATATACAAAATGCCATGAATTTTCCAAGGCATAACATAAAATGTTTCAATGCATTCCCATCTTTATTTTGAAATTCATCAACAAAGTTCATATACCGAAACATGTAGCAATTTTTCAACTCATTCAAAAGAAACAAAAACAATATTTATGAAGTAATTGAAATCATTCTTGATTTGGAAGAAAACATTATTGGCTCATTTCTAAATTATAAACATGAAACCCACCTGAATTCCTTGCTTAGATACATGCTTAAAAGATGCCTCTCTTCTTGATCCTCTTTCCTTCCTTGATTCCCTTTATCAAATGCAAAATTCCCATTCAATAGGAATACAATTTGAGGACCCAAATATTGCATATTCACTAAGATAAATTGTAAAAACTCAAACTGTTTCAAAAGTCTAAACATTCAGGTAAATTTTTCATGATCACTATGATTAAGTAAATGACAAAATCTGGTAATATTCTCTTCTAGAAAAATGTTTCCCATTGTGTTTAAGTTTCTATTGACTCCAAAATCATTCAATTTGTCCCAAAAATCCGAAAGTTATACTCCAAACATATTGGGACTATCTTTATGTTGAAACAAGAATCTATACTCAACTTCCATCCAAAATTTGAGATCTTTGTAAACTGAATTAAAACTTCTTTTCTTCATAAAACTTGTATACCTTTGTCTCTATTTTACAAAGAATTAAAAATCATCTCATTTTGACATCTACATCAAAAGTTATGGCTAAAATACCAAGACATCTTGTGCAGGAAAACAGAAGCTCGCCGCGGCGAAACCAAAAGCTCGCCGAGGCGAAATCAAAAGCTCGCCGCAGCGAAAACAGAAGCTCGCCATGGCGAAAAATGTTAGAGCTCTCCGTGGCAAAACCCAGAAGCCCGCCGCGGTGCAGGCACTGGCACAAGCCGCGACATGGACGTTTGCGTGTGCCGCGACGTGCGAGACCAGAAACCTTCCAAACACTAATTTTTTGACATTTTTCATCTTCATACTTCCCATATTTCACAAATAACTCATCTTAACCCTAAATCATCATTCCTACTTCATTTCTAAACTCATTCCAACCCAAAATCATTCACAAACACAACAAAATCATTAACCCTATAACACCGTTCAATCATAACATCCTACATACATTCAACCCCATTTTTCACTTCTAACCATCACAAAACATGATTCATTCAACAAATCAAGAAGGGTTGAGTCTTGTACTTACTTGTTTAGCTCCAAGATTCGTCAAATTCTTCAAGATTTCTAAAACCGTAATTTTTCCTCTTCTTCTCCTCTCTTCCACGATTTCTTCTTCCTTTTACAAACAAAACAACTCTTTCTTCTTCTTTTTATACCCTTAATAAGGGTGCAATGTCCTTTTTGCCCTTTCATTTAAGCCTTAAGTCTTATAACCTTAAGTGACTTGCCTAAAATGCCCTTATGCATTCTTACCACTTTTAATACAACCAAACCATATAATAAATTCTACTAACATTTACATAACAAGTAACTCCAAATCTTTATCCATCAAACCACATAATTTATTTAGATCATGTTTTATTTAACAAGAAAAATTCGGGGGCCAACACCACCCTCATGATAAGTCCCTCCAAACATGCCTCTAAGCTTGGGCCACATGAAATCACGTTGTCTTTTTGGTCCCATATTTCTACCTGAAATTCCTTATTTATTGAATTTTGTAAAAATATAAGAATTTGAATTTGAATTCTATATTTTACACAATATATGAAAAAAAGAAATAAGACGATTTGTTGAATATCATAGTGAAGTGCAAACTTTGAATTCAATCATGAGAATAATTGTTACAATCATAGAATAATAATATAATTAGTTTAAAGTAAAGTCTAGTGTATTGCAGAGATACATGACAATGATATAATTATTTTGTTAGATTCCAAGTGACATGAAAGTCGGTAATGGTAAATGAGTCCCTGATGGCTGGATTCCCGAGAAAGGTCCTGGCATGTTCGAACGCACTAATGGAAACTCTTGTTTTAGGTTCTTTAATAACTTATGATCTTATCTACTTTGCAAACGGTGATCAGATCCTAATATTTTATCACTCTCATTCCTATCTTTGCTGTTAGTTTGGCAATTTATACCATTCATCCTTTTGTTTACTTTGAATATGTTCTTTAATCAAATTTCTCGATAAAGTGATACTTATTCCTACTCATATTATTATGGAATCCCACTCATCATAATGACGATGGTCATACCATTATAAGTTTTTATATATTAGTTAATTAATTTGATATAAATGGACTCACTCATGAGAGATATGTTGAAAATTTAGAAGCAAAATTAGAGCTACTTCAAATAAGAGAATGTAGACTATGATTTTATGGTTTTTGTATTGATATGAATTTCCTTTGTTAAACTAAGTTGGTTAAAACACAAAGTTTTGATGATAACAAAATACTAAAGTGTCAATAAAGTTTTTTAAGTGATGATAGGTAACCTTAAAGAGCAATGCTGCAAGATAACTTATAAAAGCTTTATAATTAATGTTTAAAGCTTTTAGTAGATGAACAAGCTTTGACTAGAGTTAGAATATTTGTTTAGAGTTGTTTAAGAGGTGATTTAAGGCTTGGATAAGTTACTTAAAGTGTATCAAGTTTTACTTAAAGGATTCATATTAAGTTGAGAAGGTACCAAGTTGTTAAGGGTGTAAAAGGAAGCATAAAATTAAGGATTGAAAATGCTCTTTGGTGAGCATTATCTTTAATTGACATAATAGTGCACACTAAAAATTGTATTACTTATAAGAATCAAACCTAAATAATCATAGAACTTGGCAGTAACTAGAAGGTTAAAAATTCCTATAAAAAGGTTTTAAAACCAAATAACTTAAAAGAAGCAAGAGTAACAAAGAGAATTAAGCAATATAATGATCAAAACTTTGAGTTTTAATTGACTTACAATATTCTAGTGAGAGAAATTTTCATTCTAGTGTGAGTTATATAACTCTTGAAATAACTTATGTTATTACAAAGTTTAAGAGTGTGTTACAGAGTCTTAAACATCTAAAACTTGTAAGGTTTTTCTTAAACCTTGAAAAAGATATGTTACAGTAGGTTTTTTCTTTCACCAACTAGCGAAAAGAGATAACATAATCTAAATTCTTAAGTGAAGCTTAAAAAGTGGACTTAAGCAAGGATGACTTAATCACTATAAGTGTTCATCTCTTTCATTATTGTCTTTATTATATATCTTGTGGTTGAATGATTAGTAACTAAGGTATAATTTGGTATATCAATTGGATACTAAAAATACAAGGGTATTGGCTCAAAGAGACTAGGAATACTTCGATATTGAGTTTATCATTGTCTCTAATTTAATAACACCATGTACTAACTTTCAAACAATACTTTATAATTTAATAACATAATGTACTAAGATTAAAGCAATACTTTTGATTAAAAAGTATTATTTCTATTTCATTTAAGGTTTTATAAGGCATCCTCAAAACTAACAATAAAATAGTACGAATGGTTCTTCTAAATCAATTTGCAATGTTGGACCTTATAATTTGTTTTTAATTAGAGAATTAATAATAAAATCATTTAAGATTGAATTTGTTATTAGAGAACTTATAGGAATGGTTGTTGACATTAATCAAGGTTTTATTGTATGTGAAAGCACAAATCAAACACTGTGTATTTTGTCAAACACTTGATATGAATAAACCTCTTCATCCCTAATTCAAGACAAATTCTCAATCTTTTTCCATTATTCTCCAAAAAATACATTGCCCATCATTAACATACAGTAATTAACAATCAAAACCAAACACAAACTCTATATGAACCAAAAATATCAATCACGGATTGTTAATCATCGGAGAAAGGAGAGGAAGGAGAAGACGACAATTCCTTCGGTAAAGCCCACCGGAGAAGACGACACCAGAGATGCAGGAGCTCCATGGCCACAACACAACTCTAGATGACGGCAATGGAAGCAGATGGCGAAGGCAGATCAAAGGAGGAGGAAGACGACGTAGGTGCGGGTTGGGTGGGAGGGCTACGGGTCGTTTAAAACATAACCAAAACGATGTCGTTTGGTTTAAATCCAAATGATATCCTTTTCATTAAGTTATAAACGTTTAAACTTTCATTACAAAACAATGTCGTTTGGTTTAATCCCAAACAATGTCGTTTTGTTCAAGAAGTGAAGAGGTTCTTAAATTAACCAAAATGACGTCGTTTTAGGAAAACCAAACGATGTTGTTTTCGTTGAGTTGAAAGCCAACGATTGATAATGACTGACGGAATTTAGTGGAGAAAATTTATACTGCCGCTAAAGTAAAATTCCAAACAACATTACCAACGCATATAGTATTTCCGTCGATAATTACCGACAATTTATTTCTGGTCGATAAAATTCTATCGCTATTTTGTTATTTTCTTGTAGTGGTGGGTTTATCTAACTTTCCCTGTTAATTAGTTTAACAATTTCCACAACTTACTTGGAAGTGCCAAATTTGCATCACTAATTGAAGAAATTAAATAAAAGGACTTGGATGGCGTCTTTCTAGGTATTTATATCTTAATATAAAAATTTGTGGACAGTATATAAGGTGGACTAATTAAGCTGGGAAGAATATAGAAACCTTGGATGGCATCTTCTAAACTTGGAAAGGAACATTAAAAAAAAAAGTAGATAGGTTAGACGAATTACCTGGTCAGATAAACAACTGAAGACAAAGTTGACGATGGACAAAAATGTATGACTTGGGAAGTTTTTGGACTGCGATTGGTAGAGGATGAAGAAGATTTTCACAACCTGTTAGGAAGACAAAAAGAACTTTGTCATTAGGTTTTAAATAAGATCAAAATGATGTTATTTCTAGTGGAACAAATGACATGGTTTTCGTTAAATACGACAAAATTAAAGGAAAACGTCACCAAAGGGTTGACAATTGAAAAGGATTTTTACAAACCATCGCCAAAGAAATGTATATGTGGCAACAATTTAAGACAACCTTTGGCGACAATTATATAATTCGTCACCAATGGTTTTCCAATTGTGACACTGATTTAGGAAAAGCGTCATAAAAGACTGTCTCTTTTGCAATAATAGTAGAACATCAAATCTTATCGTATATACTACAATCTGTATATTTAAGAAATTATAATTAATATAATATTCTATAACAAAGTGTAGAATTATATATAATAAATAGAGTAATATGTTTAAATGTAATAATATGAATATTAAGATATGAGAAAATTTATCTATTATCCATACATTCATATATCATTAAATTAATTACCATATATAATGATATTAGTTACAATTATTATCTATGCATTCATGTAACATTATATTTATTACCATATATCATTATATTAATTATAGTATATTTAAAAACAATTGCAATATAGTTAAAATGGACATTAAATTTTAAATATTAGTAAATATTAAATAGAAAATGTAAATAGAATTGATAGAGATTACATTTGAAAGTAATGAGAAGTACAAACTTCATGTAAAAATACTTAAAATTTTGTGAGATCATATAAAATTATCGGATAATATATTTTAAAATAGAAAAATAAAAGTATAAATCCATGTAATATTAATTAATTTTGATTTTATAATTTTACAAAATTTTGGAATGAGATTGTTTTAGCTGAATTTATTTTAGACATAGAATCATTGTCAATAATATTAAATTTGATTTTTATGAATATAATGTTCAGTCACAAAATGATCAAGCGAAAGATAGTAAATTTATAAATATAAATAGGAGAGTTATTTTGTTTTAAATAATAAAAGAGAGTTATTTTGGCATTTGGTGACAATTTTGAAAATCGTCACCAAAGGATTTTAGAAAAGTGTTGCCAAATGCTTGCCCTTTGGCTACGATTTTTCTAAGATTGTCACCTTTTTAGAAAAGTGTCGCCAAAGGCATACTTTTAATTACAATTTTAAAATCATCGTAAAAAAAAAGAAAAAAGTAACTAAAAGACTACCTTGTTGTAGTTAACACATCATTGTTGGTTTATGCCCTACAACCAATCGCTTTGGTTGTAGTTTAGTGAAAAATTATTTAAAGACATTCTTTATGTTATACATGTTTAGATGTATATGATAAAGTCCATGAGATAATTGTATATTGCAAATGAAATTATAATGAGATTATAATTATGAGATTCATATTGCATTTATGTATTATTCCTAAATATTCCTAGTCATTGTTCTATTAAGATTTGACATTAATAGAATGAAAAAAGAATAGCACATGTTTTGTTTTTCCATATGAAGGAAGTAGTCGATATCATAGGCTAAAGTATAGAGATACTTAAACAAACGTGTGGGTGCTTGCTAGAGAACAAGTTCACTGAACAAACCTGATATGAGAAATCCATTTGGAACATTACTTGTATATCTATGGAATTCTCATTGTGATGATTGCATAAGTGATCCTTTGACTTGAGGTCATCAAAGTTATCTCGTATAGGGATTGCTATGTTTTGATACTACTCGTGATCTATTTTATCAAAGGTCGTTTAAACGGTAGTCATTGGATGTAGCAAGAACTATATCGAGATAGTTGAATGATCAAGGATTCATCACCCTAAAGTAATTAGGGAGAATGTTCCGTTGTTCTCAATTAATATTGATTCAGGAAATCCTTGTTCAAGGTGGAATGATATTTTGTAAACAGTTTACAAATATCATTAATTGAATCAATAGCTAATAACAGAGAACTAATATAATTAGACTTAAAATAGAGTAGACATTAATTCCATGCTCTATATCTAATTGGAACATTGGTTGATGAAAGGATTGAATTATACGAAAAAATCATGCACGAAACGGTTAGTCAAAATCACTTTAACATTCCTAAATATTTGGGTGGTCATGATGCGTTGATAGACGCCAATCTTGATCGATGATTATAAATTGTTTAATTAGAGAATTAAAGATAAATTAAAATGAGTTTTAATTTATTTAATTCTAATTATAAATTATATTTATAATTTATAATTTATAATCATTGCTAATATATTTGGAAACCTAATGGGTCTCACATATAGAATAGGTTGGAGAGAACAAAGTTAATTTAATCAAGTTGGAGTTGATTATAAAGTTTGAGAAATTTTATGATTAAATATGATTTAATATATTTAATAAATAAGGATCAATATAACATATTGAATCTTATTTGGGCATAATTGGTATTTAATTTGAATTATTTGTAATTATAATTAAAGTTTAATTGAAATTAATATTTAATTTCAATTAAATTATTAAAACGTCTGAAGGATGACTTAAACTTAAAAGGAATTATTTAAATTAGTAATAATGTTTTCTTAATTTAATTAAATTCTAAACATAATTTTAAAATTGTTTTAAAATTCAAAATCAATTTCAAAGGTAATTATTTTTCTTAATTTGATTAAGATTAATAATTATATTGATTCTTAATTAATTTTTGAAAGATAGTTTCTAAAATTTGAATTAATTAGTTTCAATTAGATTGAAATTAATTAATTAGAAAATTAGTTTTAAAATTAGAATTAATTAGTTTCTATTAGATTGAAATTAATTAAGTAGAAAAGTAGTTTCTAAAATTAGAATTAATTATTTTCAATTCAATTGAAATTAATTAATTAGACTTCTTGAAATTAAGAAAATGCTTTCTTAAATTATTGAGAAATTTTTTCTTAATTAAATTTATTTATTTCAATTTGATTGAGATAAATTAAATTTATGATTTTATTTCTTTAGATAATTATTATTTAATTAGAAATTGTTTCTTTATTTATGAATAATAAGTTTCTTGACTTTTAGATAAAGTATTTTCTTGATTAAATTTTGAAAAAAATCATTTATTAATTAAGAAAATATGTTTTCTTTAATATTTTAAAAGTAGTTTTCTATCTTATTAAAGAAAGGTTTTCTAATTAGTCAAGAAATAATTCTCTAAATAAATAATATATAAGAACTTTCTTAATCAAATTTAAAAGTGTTTTATTTAATTTTGAAAGTAGTTTCCTTTTAATTTTAGAAAATAGTTTTCTAATTAAGGAAAATAATTTCTAATTAGATTAGCAATAGTTTTCTAATTGGATTAGAATGTGTTACTTATATAATTTTGAAAAGAAGTTTTCTAAATTATAATAAGTAAGAAGTACAATTTATTAAAATTGTTTTCAATTCAATTTTATCCAATGGCTCAAGATAAATTAGAAATAGTTTCCAATTAGAATTGAAAATTATTTTCAAATCAAATTAAATTTCTAATTTGGAATAGGAATTTAATTTATTTAGGAATCAATAGTTTTAATCTAATTTAATTTTTCCAAAGAGTTGGAAATGTTATTTTAGATTATGAAGATCAATAACTAGAATCATACAAAACTTGATGTTTTATGCATATAATTTGATTATGAGTGTATAAGTTGCATACTTTATTTATATGGTCGATATATATATTGCATGCATGATAAATTGTATGTTTTATATGTATGATATTTTACATGCAATTTGTGTTTGATGAGATGAATGAAAATAAAATCCCCCGTTAAATATTAAGTACACGTTAAGAACGTGATTGCTTGTTAGGCACCGTTTTTGAAACCCAGCCTCAGATCATTAACGTGAACTTAAACTTATGGAAATTCCTTAAACGACACCGATTCATCTTCTTGCTCTAATACCAAAAATGTTGGATCCCGTTTGAGTCTGAAATCCAATGCTTGCGAAATCATGAAACGTGATCTTCTTCATTTCTCCTTAGAATTTTTTTCCACACTCTTCGAAAACATAAAACATGTACGCCTTACCCTGTAGGATTAATTCATTTAACCCTTATAAAGCATGAGCAAATTTCCTTATAGAGTTATCAGATTTTCGAACCAAATTGAATGATTTTGCTGTCATTAGAAAACTGAGACAATGAGGAACATTTTTCTATAAGGAAGTACTATCAAATGCCTTCAATTGCATGAATAGAATAAGTTCTTGATGTTTGGAAGGAGTTAAGCATCATTTGAAATAATTTTGAGGTTTTGCAAGATTAATTATTTTATTTGGAGTTAACTATTATGTTAATGTTAGTTGGATTTTAAGATATGGTTTGGTTGAATTAAGTAGCAAGAGTGTGAATGTATGAGGGCATTTTGGGAAGAACACTTAAGCATTAAGATTATAAGGCTTTGAAGGAGGGGCAAAGAGGTCATTGCTCACTCATTAATGGCAAACTTGTAAATAAAAGGTGATCTTGCTTTTTAAGAAGGGGGAGAAACATGAATTAGAAGAGGGAAAGGCAAGAAGAACGAAAATTAAGAGAGAAAGAGGGAGAGTTTTGGTTTTAAGAGAAAAGAAAGAAGTGAGTTAGGGTTTTGATTTTTCTAAGCTTTTAAGAGGGATTTTGAAGTTTATTGATGAAGGAAAAAGGAAGAGCAGTGAAAGTGTGGGGGAATTTGATTGAGCCCAAGTTTAATATATAATTGGCTACACTTTCATGGTTGTTAATGCACTTTTTGACTCTTAATTCATGATTTTTGTGTTTAAATTAGTCTCTTATGGTGAGCTTATGTTTTATGGAATTTGCTAGTAAAATTGTACAAATTGACATTAATTGCATTATAATTTTTGTAAGAACAATTGATACTGCAAATTGTTATTTTATATTGCAGGAGAAAAGGAGTCAAAAAGGATCTGAAGAGTCGGCATGAAGTCCTTAAGGCACGTCGCGGCGTGAAGATGCCGCGGCGAAATGTAATTCCCACATCGCGGCGCATCAATACAGATCGTACGTCGCGACGTCAACAATTCAGCACGTCGCGGCGAGCAAACCAGATCGTACGTCGCGGCGTCCCAGACATCTCGTCGCGGCGAGCAAGACAGAGCACACGTCGCGACGAATTTGATTTATTTATTTTATTCGTCGCGACGTACAACGGATACCTGGACTCTAAATAAGAGATTTCTCTCACTGTACCGACCCGACCCGTGAACCATCCTTTAAATATTGCTGAATTAGGTTAAAACGGGCATCATCTGGATCGGCTGGGCAATCATCTGGAGAGGAATCGACACGCGGGGAAGAAGAGGGAACATCGACGGGCGAAGAGAGAAGAAGAGGAAGCAACATTGTCCACCACCCAGGGTTCCCTTCGGGGTTCCCTGGGGATAATTTCACATAGGTTTTCTTCTTCATTTTCACCGCCGACGCCATCATGGATAGCTTGGATTCGTCACGAGTTGTGAAGGTTTCGGTTAAAATGCGTGGTTAGGCATTTGTTTTCTGTTGAAGATGCAGTGATGGCTGGAGTTCACCGAGCTTTCAAGGGGAGTAGCTTAATCTGTAGTTTTGCTATGATTTATAAATGCCTAGGTCTAGGGTTTGTAATTTGTAGTGAAGCTATTTGATTATAGCTAAATGTTTGACATTTAATGTGTTGTTTGGATTGGTAGTTAACATTGTCACGTTTAACTGCATTGTTATGAACAACCGAGTTGGGGTTTATTGCTTTGTAGTTAGATTAGCTTAATTAGAGTTTAATTAAGCGTTGAACAATGTAATGTGTTATGGATTTGTTTATGTATAAATTTGTGCTTAAATATATGAAGTCTCATATATGTCAACTTGTGATCTTGTTGATTCTCTTTTATCTGCTTAGTTGTGTTTGATAATGAGTTGATGCTAGATTTCATTTGACCCATTGCATTGGCAAATCCACCGCACACACTAAGATGTTTTTAACAAGGTTTTGAGCAATGGAGTTCATTGATCAAATCCTTGGACTTAAAGAATCCTTTAACGTTCTAGGGCTCAAGAGCACCTAATGGGGTCTTGAGAAATGGAGTCGAGAGTGACAGGAGTCCATTAATCAAGACCCTGGACTTAAAGATAATTCTTTAAGGTTTATCATTTCAAACTTAGTGATTTTCAATCCACTGCACACACTAAGATGCGCTTAATGGGATCTTGAGCAATGGAGTTCATTGATCAAGATCCTGGACTTAAAGAATCCTTTAAGGTTCTGTGGCTCAAGAGCACTCAATGGGGTCTTGAGAAATGGAGTCAAGAGTGACAGGAGTCCATTAATCAAGACCCTGGACTTAAAGATAATTCTTTAAGGTTTACCATTCACACTTAGTTTTGAATTGTGATAGCCAAAGCTTGTTTTCAAGAGGATTTTATCGCTTGTTTTAGTATTTTCTTTTTTTCTATTTTCAAAAATCCAAAAATACTTTTTACATGCTTTTAGTGTAGTTAATGTTTTCAAACAAAACCCCTTTTTCCTTCTCGATTTCACTTGCATTTTCGACATATAGGCTAGCTTAGGTCCATTTCATTAGGTTCCGATTAAGTGAGACGACCCGAGGTTGCATCCTATACTGCAATCTTGGAATTTTTTATTTTTGACCGGTTTCCAAGGATCGATCTTAAGGTTGAATCGACAGAGCCGCGACCAAATTGGCGCCGTTGTCGGGGAACCGCGAATTGGTTCTCTAAGTTAGCTTTTGTCATTTTGTTGCTAAGTGAAATTAGGAATCTTCTCTTTTAGGTTGCATTCTAGATAGTTTAGTTTCATATATATTGATAGTTTTCCTTTGTCTTTGATAGTTAGCATTTTACAGATTACACCTTCTGTGAAAGTTCAATTGAGCCTAACTCTTACTATTTCTCGCGACAAACATTTCGGTGAATCTGGCTTAGTGGAGGCCGACAAGGACATGGAAATGGATGAAGTTGTTTCACCACAACATGGCCATCTGTCGAAGGTTTATCGGAAGTATCAAGAACCTCCATAACTCCCAGGTTGTCTCTTTCTTTCACTTGTTTACTTACTTAAGCCTCGTGATTTCTTGTGATATATGTTGGTGCATTAGTTTGTTAAGTAAGTGTCGGGAGAAACAACCTTGTAGGAAAATAGTTTAGCTTTTAGTTTAGTAAGTAGCCTTTCCATTCAATAATTTCCCCTTTTGAGTTCTATCTCTTGCCTCCTATTGTTGTGTGGAATTGCCCTTTTGCTTCCTTCTCTTATGCTTATCCTTTGCTTGTTCAACATTGAGGACAATGTATTGCTTAAGTGAGGGGAGCTGTTTCCCATCTATCTTTCTTGTTGCATGCTGTTTGACATCTTATTTATGAATGTGTTAGCCAATCTTGCATTATGTTGGTAAAACTTGGTAAATTTAAAATTTGTTGTCATTCTCTTTGTTCCTCGTCATGCATGACAGTCACACGCCGCGGCGAGGCTCACATTCATCACCTGTACGTCGCGGCGTGCATGCTACACGTCGCGATGTCCACCCATTTTTGCAAATTGGCTCTGTCAATTCGACCTTAAGATCGATCCTTGGAAACCGGTCAAAAATAATAAATTCCAAGATTGCAGTATAGGATGCAACCTCGGGTCGTCTCACTTAATCGGAACCTAATGAAATGGACCTAAGCTAGCCTATATGTCATAAAATGCAAGTGAAATCAGTAAGGAAAAAAAGGGGGGGTTTTGTTTGAAAACATTAACTACACTAAAAAGCATGTAAAAAGTATTTTTGGATTTTTGAAAATAGAAAAAAGAAAATACTAAACAAGCGATAAAATCCTCTTGAAAACAAGCTTTGGCTATCACAGTTAAAAACTAAGTGTGAATGGTAAACCTTAAAGAATTATCTTTAAGTCCAGGGTCTTGATTAATGGACTCCTGTCACTCTTGACTCCATTTCTCAAGACCCCATTGAGTGCTCTTGAGCCTCAGAACCTTAAAGGATTCTTTAAGTCCAGGATCTTGATCAATGAACTCCATTGCTCAAGATCCCGTTAAGCGCATCTTAGTGTGTGCAGTGGATTGAAAATCACTAAGTTTGAAATGATAAACCTTAAAGAATTATCTTTAAGTCCAGGGTCTTGATTAATGGACTCCTGTCACTCTCGACTCCATTTCTCAAGACCCCATTAGGTGCTCTTGAGCCCTAGAACGTTAAAGGATTCTTTAAGTCCAAGGATTTGATCAATGAACTCCATTGCTCAAAACCTTGTTAAAAACATCTTAGTGTGTGCGGTGGATTTGCCAATGTAATGGGTCAAATGAAATCTAGCATCAACTCATTATCAAACACAACTAGGCAAATAAAAGAGAATCAACAAGATCACAAGTTGACATATATGAGACTTCATATATTTAAGCACAAATTTCTACATAAACAAATCCATAACACATTACATTGTTCAACGCTTAATTAAACTCTAATTAAGCTAATCTAACTACAAAGCAATAAACCCCAACTCGGTTGTTCATAACAATGCAGTTAAACGTGACAATGTTAACAACCAATCCAAACAACACATTAAATGTCAAACATTTAGCTATAATCAAATAGCTTCACTACAAATTACAAACCCCTAAACCTAGGCATTTATAAATCATAGCTAAACTACAGATTAAGCTACTCCCCTTCGGTGAACTCCAGCCATCCCTGCATCTTCAACAGGAAAGAAATGCCAATCCACGCGTAGTAACCCGAAGCCTCATAACTCCCAACAACTCCAAGATATCCATGGTGGACGGCGATGGTAAAAATAGAAGATAAAAAACTAATGCAGAATTTGTCCCCAGGGAACCCCGAAGGGAACCCTGGGGGTGGACGATGTTGCTTCCTCTCCTTCTCTCTTGCTCGTCGATCTCCTCTTTTTCTCCCCGTCTCTCGATCCCTCTCCCGATAAAAGATTTCTTCTAGCCTAATTCGGTAGTATTTAAAGGATGGGTCACGGGCTGGGTCGGTACAGTGAGAGAAATCTCTATTTGGAGTCCGGGTATCCGTCTGCACGTCGCGACGTATAAATAAAAATTCGTCGCGACGTGTCTCTGGCTTACTCGCCGCGACGTGTTGAATTGTTGACGTCGCGACGTACGATCTGTGTTGATGCGCCGCGACGTGTGAATTACATTTCGCCTCGGCGATGCCGCAGCGAGGTGATTGGTTCACGCCACGACGTGCCTTAAGGACTTCATGTCGTGTTGACTCTTCTGACTCCTTTTCTCCTACAATATAAAATAACAATTTCCAGTATCAATTGTTCTTAGAAAAATTATGATGCAATTAATGTCAATTTGTACAATTTTACTAGAAAATTGCATAAAACATAAGCTCACCGTAAGAGACTAATTTAAGCACAAAAATCATGAATTAACAGTCAAAAAGTGCATTAACAACCATGAAAGTGTAGCCACTTATATATGAAACTTGAGTTCAATCAAGGAGCATGAGAGCTTCCATTCAAGCCAAGAAACTCTTCATTTGGTGAAGGATCAAGGTAAGAGTATATTTGACTTGTTGGATTTTTAGAGAGATTTTGGCTCTTATAGCTTAAGAATGATATGGGTTTAAGTTTTCTAAGATCAATTTTGTGATTATGTGTTATGGGTTGTCCAATTTGAATTCCTATTGATTGGGAATTTTTCCATTGTGAAGGAAAGTAGGAGAGGCAAAAAGGAGCAAGAGTAGAGGCTTTTTGAACAAGAATAAGCAAGAAAATTAAGGTGGGTTTCATGTTTATAATTTGAGTGATGAGCCATAATTGTTTTATTTTGAATCAAGAGAGTAAATTGATTTCAATTTTTTCATTAAATATTGCTTTGATTGCTTTGATTGATTGAGAAATCGCTATATGAAAGGGGTTTTTCGAAAAAAAAAGTACATTTATTGTTCTTTAAAGTAGTTTGAAAATGTGCCGTAAGTTTTCGTATATGAATTTGTGAATGAATTTTGAGTGATATGGGAATGATTTCAAATTGTTTCAAAATTGTTGTATTTTGTGGCTTTTGGATGATTTGAATAATGCTTATATGATTGGTATGAGATTTTGGGTGATAAATTGTGAAATGTTGATGTGAAGGTTTATGAAATGTGTCATGTGCATGACAAGCAAGTTTTTGAAATGTGCCATTGGGCAATCCATTCTCAAGTTGTGAAATGTATGTTGTGTGGGTTTGGTTAGGTCCCTTAAGTATGTCAAGTACACTTGTCAAAAGGCTTCTTCCGCTTGTCCGCTAGTGGTATAGAGCTCCTTCAAGGACTTCCCTAAGTTCACGGCTACACAAGACTGCTATGCAAAAATGTGTAGTACGTTCTGATTTTGGACCAACCCAAACCATTCTGATGTGTTATGTGTTCATGATGTGTGGCAAGTTTCAATGAAGTCATGATTTATGATGTTTATGAATTTCTTGATAAGTTGTGAAGTTTGAAAATATGTGACATGGATTTCAATTTGAACTTTACAATAGAAATAAATACTTCAATGGGTTTTGCTTATTTCTTGGTTATAAACTTGTTACCCACGAGCGTTAAGCTTACCCCTCTCATTCCCATCTCTAGGTGATGAGAAAGAGATCGGATGAAAGAAAGTCAAGACATTTGTTTGATTATGCATATGTTGTATTTTTAAGTTGGATGGATGTAAAAATAAGACTTTAGACATATGTATAGAATTATAGGATTTGATATCTTTTGTTGTATTTTGGTATTTTGGAGATTGATGATGTAATATGGCTTGGAATGCCATTAAAATTTGTAAACATTTATCTTATGATGTTAAATGTCATATGAGTTTGTATATGGATGATTGCCAAATTGAAATGTGAATTTGTGTATGGATGAGGTGGAGTTGTAATATGAATTAATTAAGGATGTGATTAAATTAGAATTAAGTACAATTGAAGAAGTAATCCCTTTGAGTTGAATGAACTTTGAGTATGAGATTGTGTATGATTTTTGTGAAAGAGGAATGTGCATGCGCATGTTCTTCATTGTTGAGTTTGAAATTGGTTATTTGCTGTGGAATAGCATGTTGGAGATTTGAAGGGTGTATGAGATGAATTGGTTGAGTTGGAGCTCAAAAGTTCTGAAAGGTACTTGGTAGTGGGTGAATATGAAGGGAATTGTGTTTTGGCAAGCCTTCCTAGGTGTAGGAATGGTGTGCAGAGATTCAGTGGAAAACCTGTATTGATCTAGATAGAATCAGCCAAAGTGGTCTAATAAAAGTTGTAGCTTATATTTCTAGCTTTCTAATGCTATAAAGTATGACATCTTTTGATATCGAGGCTGGAAGTTATGATCGATTGAAGTCTTGATGTTGTTTAGGATGAATTTTTAGGGGCAGTCACTTTGATTGAAATTTTGACCTTTATAAAGGCGAAAATTGCTCTTAAGATCTCATGAAAAATGTAGGTTGCCTTTTTATCTTTCAGTTGATATAAAGTATGGAATTTTTGGACATTGGAATTGAGAGTTACGATTTTTAGAAGTTTTATTACTGTTTAGGATGACCATTTTTCAGGCAGCCACTTTGTGGTAGATTTTGACTCCTTTAGAGGCCGAATTGGTTTTTAAGTCCTTCATGGAAGTTGTAGAGCTTCTTTTTAACTTTTCATTGATACCAAATTTGCAAATTTTGGAGTTTTGGGTCATAAGATAGGAATTTTAGAAGTTAGGTTGCTGGAGAAAGAGAAAAAAAAGTTCCAGTGTCTTCGCACGCGTCGCGAATGTGACACGGTTGCCTCGCGACTTGGTCACGAGGGCGACCTGGTAGCGATCGTGACCCGATCTCTTTTTCATTCTTTTGCTTATAACTTTTTCATCTGATCTCCGATTGACCCGATTTTTGAAGCGTTGGATTTCTAAGACATTCCTTTACCTCTCCATAAAAGTTTGTAGGCTTTGATATTAATTTGAAAAAGATTGATTGAATCAAAATGAGATGATCAGTTAAAAGAGTATGAGTTGGATATATTTTTGAATATGCTTCAATATTTTGGTGATATCTTGAGCTATAGAGCTCTGAATGAGGTAGTTCTTGTTTCTAAATAAACTAGAGACATGAAGTGACAATTCATCTAAAGGAATTGAATTTTAATTCGATTCTTAAGACTTTCAGTTTCTGGTGTGAAGTTGGGTATAGTGCACAGTCTCGGTTTATTAATAATCCGAAAGTGTTTGGGCCATAACTTTTAGAGTTCTAAACCAAATCGAATGTTGTTGGTGTCATTAGAAGCTTAATGAAAAGTGGAACAAATATTATGAAGAATTCCTTTTTAAATTCCTTTTTGAGATGTTCCAAAATCTGTTCGGAAGTAAGTGAAACGAATACTTTTGTTGACGTTTGGCTTGGTGTGGGCGCATACCATTTTGAAGAAGGTAATAGTGATTCTTGTGATTTCGCTGTGTGAGTTCGCCCTTTTTGGCTTGAGATGTTATGAGAATGATGAGGACCCGATGATTACTTAACTTTTATGTCTATGTCACTGTATTTCATACCCTTGGTGTTAACCCATCTAATCCATTCATCTCTATTGAATCACTTAATTTCTAGCATTGATCAAATTCACCTGTCAAATAACATCTTCGGCCTTACTCATCATAATACAAGAGTGATGACCTTTTTCTATCATCTAACTCCTCATACAGTATTCGAGAAGAAATCACTAGGGCAGTGATTGTCGTACTTAAAGTCAAATAAAACTATACTTGGATCTCATAGCCCTATGAACTTCAAACTATATGCCTTAAGCATATTCTTGACAGCTAAGACCATCAATTCAATGCTTACTTTGACATTCTTAGTCACTAAAAGATCTTTCGATGTAGTCCTACTAGGATGCATAACTTATGTTACCATTTTTACTTTTCTAGCAATCCTTTTGCTCAAGCATCTTTATTGATTTCACATACTTCTTATTTCACTCACCATGTATCATTCTTCTTATTTGAACTCAAAATTCAGGTATGTTTTCAATCTCTTAATAAGATTCACAACCTCTTAATCCTTAATTTGGGATAGAACAAACCCCCTATTTTGTGCTTCTTTTTGCATCAGTTCTGATAACCTTAATATCGAATTTCTACTTAAGGTATCCAATATATCACTTAGCTTTACTTGGAATTTCTCACTCGAACAATCATAGCCTTTCAATATTTATATCAATCTCTTGAGTCTCATAATTAATTCTCCCAATTTAGTGATTGCCTCAAACTTTTACGATCTATACTTGCATATGAATATCTAAGATGTTTCTGTACATATACTGTCTCCAAATTTCAAAACAATCATCAATGTAGCAGTTCTAAATCATGTATCAAATAATCAACTCATAAAAATTTAGTTGTCTCCATACATATGGAATCACTTTGTTACTCTGCATTGGATTTTAGCCAAATGTCTTATACAATATCAGTGCATACTATAAAAATCTCCAAATCTATATGATATAATTTACATCAGCACAGTTCTTTCAAAATTCTCTTTACTTACATTACTCATACGCTTTACACATTTTTCTTCATGTATTTAAACTATTATTCTCAATTCTTCGAATACCTTTAATGAATCATCAAATCTTGGACCACTTTAGTCCCCAATACCATAGTGCTATCGGGCATTTATGAACTCAAGCAGTTATTATCAAATTCCATATGCCTCCTGATTAGCCATCGTGATTCCTTAAATAACTGATTTCTCAATGAGGTACATTGTCTCACTTTCTTTTCAATTTCCCTAATTGACTTCCTTCCTTGAATTATTTTCTCCATTCCTTGAATTTCCTCAGATCTCGCTTGGACTTATTCTCATGTTTGCTCATTCATACTAATTTCTCCACAAATTGCAAATTATTTGCAGACTTAACTTCTTGTGATTTTAATACATTCATCAAGTCAGATTTGTATCTTCCCCAACATACTTTTGTTAGATCGCTTATGGCCCGATTATTCACAATACATTGCGGGAAAGACCATAACACAACACGATGTATAACCGAAAACATATAGGATGCGCAAAAGACCATAACATAACACTACTCACGAATTTCCTCTACCGATATCCAAACAAGTATGCATGATCCAGACTACGGCTATCGTGTGCTAGCACATCCTGAAATTCTTTCCGAATGCCGCACAATTTTTCTCTCGGATGGTGGCTAGGGTTTTGTATCACAATGATGTGGCTTAACCCTTATGAGACCTAAGTTTCTCTATTTATAGAGAAAACCTAATCCCATTAAAACCCAATAAGTTTCGGCCCATTATATCTCATATAATAAAAGCCTGACAACTTAATTCAATCTAGCCCAATAAATATATCCATCTATATTTATTCAATGCCTAATAAATTAGGCCCCAAGAGAATAAGCCCAAATCACATCACTCTTTGTGTGTGACCCTGTAGGTTCATTTGATGTTAGCAATGGGCTTGATCACACTTCAAGGCCTATAAGTCATAAGTGAACTCTAGTAAGACATTATGACTACCCAAATCAAATGAGGATCGATAATCCGATTTAACCTGTAATCATGGTTATAAGCTAAGTCCCTTTGTAACACGATATCAAGATTAATCACAAGGCATGGTACATGTCAACTTTTGATTAATCATAGTTTCTTGATCCCCAAGTTGACTGATTATAACAAATGACATTGATGACTCTTCATCAATTCATTTGAGCACGGCCATGCATTTCTTCAGTCACACTTGTCAAGAGGCCCAAACGATATCTCTCTCATTTACGAGAGGTACAAATCCCATCTATGTCATTCACTTCCCTCGTCATTATTCATTTGATGTCCAACATAAGACTAATTATTATTCAGTTAAGAATAACTTCGTCTAATATCAAAACAACGAATTCCTCATGTAGGGAACCATGATGACTTCAGGTCAAAGGACTAAAGTCAAACCATATTGAGAATCACTAATGACATGAAACCATGTAGTGTTCTCTTTGTGGGTCAGTCCAATATATGTTCTCTAACATATATCTATGTTTCTGATTTGATAACTTATATCCATGATCAGTAAAATGTGATCATCAATCAGAACATATACTAGCCTTGATTCATTATTGTTCCACCAATAACAAACGACTAGGGACAGTTTAGAATAGTGTTTATAATGTTTATGGTTTTACTATCAAGTCACATACTTGATGACATAAGCCTAATACTATTCATGGAACGTAAATCACATTACATAAACGACATACATGTATATATAAAAGGAATACCTCATAATATATTATTAACAAGTCATAATATTAATACGTGAATCACAACTATCCATTGGCCTAGGGCACACTACTAACAACTTTCACATAATATAATGTGAACCTATATACTCCTCATACTAGCAATTCGTGTCTCCTCAAATTCAAGAATCCACTCATATGACCCTTTATATCAGACAAAATACATACTTTTTCAATAACATAATCTACCTCTTTGCTTGAGTCTCTGTTAGGGAGTGTACTCACTTTCAAATCATTACATATTCCTTCCTGATCAGTTCTTCCATTGATCATCCTTAATATAAACTATCTGATCTGCTTATTCTTCTTCGAAATAAGGTTTCTTGCTATGATCATCTATACTATTCATGCAATCTTAATCAATCACCTATCATCATCATCACATTATCAACTATTCTTAATACCTCAGGAAGACCAATTTCTATCATCCTCACAAGGTCATAATGTTCTAATCTCCACAACTCAATGGAGTAATGAACATATTTATTGTCGCATATGCTTGGGTGGCATCATCAAATTCATCCCATTTTGTCCACTTACTAATTCATGTCTTACATGCTTGATACTTTGGTCTCCATTAATCCCAGACAATATTCTTCTCTTGATCTTCGAATTTATTCCTTCTTGTAACATTTTTAACAAATCTCAATCTATCCTCGCATGATCATTATGAGCACCTTTATATGTTACTCTAGTTCCCCTCAGAATTTAATATATGGGAACTATGACTAACAAATATCCAATAAGTCATAAGTTTCTTCCTCCATCATCTTCACACATACATTACCTACGTGCTTAATATACTCACTTATGTATGATGATGGATCATCATATAGATACTCACAATAACAATCAATTTAACCTTCTTGGACTTGTACAAATATCACTATCATTCATCTTCCCATTATCCTTCACATTGCATCTTACATATGTATATTCTCCATTGATTCAAACTTATAGATGTATAATCATCATAAAAATTCTGATCTTAGTTCCGCTAACACATCCTTATGGAGTATCATAACTCTTTGTCAGATTCATCAACCAACCACTTAGGTTCCGATTTCATCTTCTTAAGATCATAGCAATTTATGTTTTCCTCATTTTCTACTTGTACACCTTAATCTCATCATTTCTACTTGTCTCCATTTCCTTTTTTAGTCACTTCATGAAAATAGTTCCACATCTATATCAATTCAAGTACGTATCAACAAACTTTCCTTATGTTCTTACTTTCTGACAAATCATTCTTCTTCCTACTATTTCTATCAGCTTAAACTCTTAACAATTTCTTATATGAGTAACTTATACACATGCGCCCATGTAAGATCCTAATACTGGCGGTTTGATACCACAAATGTTGGGCACCGTTTTCAGAACCCAACCTCAAATCATTAACGTGAACTTAAACCTATGAAAATTCCTTAAACGACACCAATTCATCTTCTTGCTTTGATACCACAAATGTTGGGCATCATTTTCAGAACCCAACCTCAGATCATTAACGTGAACTTAAACATATGGAAATTTCTTAAACGACACTGATTCATCTTCTTGCTCTGATTTCGCAAGCGTTGGATTCTGGACTCAAGCGGGATCCAACATTCATGGTATCATAGTAAGAAAATGAATCGGTGTCGTTTAAGGAATTTTCATAGGTTTAAGTTCACGTTAGTGATTTGAGGTTGGGTTCCGAAAATGGTGCCCAACATTGTTGCCTTCCATTGTTATAAGAATAAACCAAAGTTTTGTTTATTGTAAGGCTTGTTGAGTAAACTCAAGGTCCCTTTAACCCGAATATGTTTAATCTTATAATATTGAGTTTTAGTTAACTAAATTTGTGTGATTTGGATGAGCAAACTCATGATCACATGAATTTAGAGGCAGGGTTAGGAATTTTATATAAGATATGTTTTGGCAAGAGTTGTCGCCTAACAGATCTAGGAGTCATAAGAGATGTGATTAATAAAGTTGTTATCTACCTAATTTAAGTCTAGTTGGTTTGTTGAGTAAACTCAAGGTCAACTATATTTGAATGAGATCCTAGCCCACCAGAGAGATTAAAGTAATCTTTCTGAATAGTAGTGAGGGCTATTATTTCGAATAAAATAGTGGGAGTAACTAAATGTATGATTAAAGTCCTAATCTTATTTGGTAGTCATGGCATATAATTGATTACTTGTTTTTCCTTACACTTATATTTTGTTCTCAGTAGAATTTACCTTATTTAGTATAGTTGATACTAAGTTAGTGAACCCAAATTCTTGGACATAGGATATGTTTGAGAAAAGTTCTCAAAAATTAGATAAAAAATTGTATGTTCATTATGCAATTTTGCTATAATCCCTATTGAGGATGTGGTGACAGAGTTGTAGAGATATGTCAAAATCATATAGATTACAAAATGTATTGACATTTTGAGTTGACTAATGTCTTGTAAACACTGATGACAACATGTAAGATGTATGTCAACACCACGATAACAAAATGCAAAGGGTTGCATGGAGTAAGGTTAAAAGGTATAGTGCCTTGTTGGAATTATTCCACTTAATTTAGCTTACTAAAAGCATAATTATGGACTACAATTAAAGGCTTTGCTATAGTATGATAATAGTTGTCATTAAAAGAAAAAAATTGCATAACTTTTTTTACTTATATGTGATATGATAATGATCATATGTATTTCTAATTCATGCTTATACGTATTTGATACTGAATTAAGATTCAACATTATTGCAATGTTCAATGCATGATTAAAAATAGATTGTTAAGTCAAAGTAGTTGATCCAAGTTTATGCAAATAGTTTGTATATGTGTTGGATCAAAGGAGACTTATGCTTAACATAAATGGCAAGAATATAAGGTAAGATAATCGAGACAATCCTTTTATACCATATTGGTTAAATCAATAAAACGAGAATCATAAAGTTACATACAAAGATATGTGTATCCTTTTGATTATGAATCATATGGAACTTGTGAAACTTGTAAAGTTGAAGAATAACTAAATCAACCTTTGGTGAAAGGATGATGATGGTATTGAATTGTTAAATTTTATACATGTGATGTATTGGATGGAATAACAATTCATAAAAGGATTTTATTTTATTTTATTTTATTACTAATGAATTTATGTGTTAAAATTTTGAAAAGTTCAAACTGTTTAAGTCTAAGTAGAAATTAAGCATTGAGAATGTTGAAGTACGTCGATAAGATCCTCGTGGCAAGTTTAAAATTTTCGGTCTAGTAAATACCTTCATAACAAAATTCCATAAGGGTATGGATTTATGTAAGGAGTAACATACAATATGAGATATTGTAGGATGCAATATTATTTCTTCTATAGTGATGCCTAGGACAATAACTTACCTTCTATTGTTCCAGTTGAATCAATTAACAAGATTGCATATTAGATATGAAAGGCTAATTCTTTGAAAGGCTCAAAGTTAATGATTCAATGATGCGATGCTTAGTTGAAGCATATATATAATCCATTAAGTTTAGAACTAAATGGGTAATAAAAGGTTATAAGATATCCAAAAGGTTGAATATAATCTTACAGACCCATTGAACAAATTGTTTGATTCAATGTATACTTATAGGAGAACCGTTCTCAAGATAAGTAATGGGAGTAAGAAGGAATTTGAAAGGTTTAAATCTCATGACTATACATCTAATTGGAACTAATGCCTTTAATGATACATTTGATGTATAGTTAAAAGGCTACGAGATATTGAAAGATTCACTTTCATGATGAATTCAAAGAGTTTGTTTCAGAAATGATTGTGAATTTATCACTTCTATAAGAAGGTTAGTGGGAGTATACTTGTCCTATTCAGTGGGAGTACGTGAAGACATATTGCTCACAGAGAACAATAGTTATAATTTTCAATTGTTAAACACGTAATTGTCCAAGAACAACTCTTGTTGGACATGAAAAGGTAACAAATTAATTCTGGGAATTAGATCTATAGAGATAGATTAGATGTTGTTAACTTATTTTAAGTCCAAGCACATAGATAATGTACTAAAGATGTTTAGTATTTAAGATATCAGATACTTAAGAAGTATCAAAGATATCCATTACTCTATGTATGAGTTTATATTAGAGTTCAAGATGATAGGGATATAACTTTAGAAGTAAATCCTAATTAAGGTTTTTTTACTTAGAACAATAACATTTAGGATTGGAAAGGTTCCAATGTAGCAATTGGTTGCTAATTAAGCTATAATACATTTTTCATTTAGTGGAAATGATTAATTGGATCAAAAGTTCTTTAGTGAGCTTGATAAAGTTTCTTTCCATTGTTCAAAGCAGTAATGTACTGTAGAACATTAGAGCCATTGGGCATGCATAAAGAACTAATGTCTCATCAAAGATTCAAGAATGTGTTTACGCAATTTTCTTAATTATGATAATAATTAATATGGGAGTTGTAAGATTTAATCAAGTGCTCACTATAGAGAATCTTGTGGAATTCTCTCATTAAGCCACCATCTATGTAGTAGAATAATCGTCATATGGTGATATGGTATAAGATACTTAAACGATTGGCTTATTGCAAGTAGAAGATTGTTGCTTTATGCCCTACAACCAATCGCTTTGGTTGTAGTTTAGTGACAAATTATTTAAAGGCATTTTTTATCTTATACATGTTTAGATGTATATGATAAAGTCGATGGGATAATTGTACATTGCAAATGAAATTATAATGATATTATAATTATGAGATTTATATTGCATTTATATATTATTACTAAATATTCTTAATCATTATTCTTTGAAGATTAGACATTAATAGAACAGAAAAATATTGACACATGTTTTGTTTTTCCTTATGAAGGAAGTAATCGATCTCATAAGCTAAAGTATAGAGATACTTAAACAAATATGTGAGTGCTTGCTAGAGAACAAGTTCACTGAACAGACCCGATATGAGAAATCTATTTGAAAAATTACTTGTATATCTATGAAATTCTCATTGTGATGATTGTATAAGTGATTCTTTGACTTGAGGTCGTCAAAGTTATCTTGTATAGGGATTGCTATATTTTAATACTACTCGTGATCTATTTATCAAAGCTCGTTTAAACGGTAGTCATTAGATGTAGCATGAACTATATGGAGATAGTTGAATGATCAAGATAGGATTCATCACTCTAAAGTGATTAGGAAGAATGTTCCGTTGTTCTCGATTAAAATTGATTCAAGAAAATCTTGGCCAAGGTGGAATGATATTTTGTAAACAGTTTACAAATATCATTAATTGAATCAATAGCTAATGGCAGAGAACTAATATAATTAGACTTAAAATACAGTAGACATTAATTCCATTCTCTATGTCTAATTGGAACATTGGTTGATGAAATGATTGAATTATATAAAAAAATCATGCATGGAAAGGTTAATCAAAACTACTTTGACATTCCTAAATATTTGGGTGGTCATGATGCGTTGTTAGACGCCAATCTTGATCTATGATTATAAATTGTTTAATTGGAGAATTAAAGATAAATTAAAAGGAGTTTTAATTTATCTAATTCTAATTATAAATTAAAATTATAATTTATAATCATTCCTAATATATTTGAGAACTTAATGGGTCTCACATATAGAATAGGTTGGAGAGAACAAAGTTAATTTAATCAAATTGGACTTGATTATAAAGATTGAGAAACTTTACGATTAAATATAAGATATTTAATAAATAAGGATCAATATAAGATATTGAATCTTATTTGGACATAATTGGTATTTAATTAGAATTATTTGTAATTCTAATTAAAGTTTAACTAAAATTAGTATTTAATTTCAATTAAATTTTTAAAACGTCCAAAGCTTATTATAAATAGGCTTTAGCTCTATGAAGCTAGCACTTCATGCTTAATCATCTCTGTAAAAGTTATAGAGTTTTCTTATCCTGTTCTGTGGATATCGTTAGAGGCCGGACACTTGTGCTGCTACAATGGTTGAGTTGGATCGATTTTAAAAACGGTTCGAGGGATACATCAAGATAAAGATCAAGCTTCGGAATAAGGTATGAATTAAATTTTCACTTTATTTTGATTCCTGTTAATTATTTTATAGAATTAAATATATTTTGGTGTTTGAGAAACTAAAAGTTACAAAAAAAAAATCATGATTATTCCGTTGCGGTTCAGATCAGATCCCAACCTGATTTCCCAACAATCATATCATCTCAATAATAGTCCAATGAAAGGAACTATAGCCAATTATGTTACTGCTATAATTTCATTAATTTCATTTCAAGTAATAAATTTTCTGTATACACCACGTGAACAAAGCATTCACAATCGCGATGCATGGACATGGTATACTTCCTATTGTTGTATGTATCTACTGGATCTTTACAATTGCAAGTCGTCTCATCTTGTTGATGACACGAGGAGTGTGATTCCACTGTGAACACCTTTTTAGTTGGCTTTGCCAAAACTTCTAGGAAAAGGGATTACATCCCTAATATCGTTCAGACCAGTCGCATACAGAAGCATCAAATCGAATCCAAGAGCGAATCCCGAGTGCTTCACTGTTCCGTGCCTTCGAAGATCCAAGTACATTTCGCATTGCTCGCCTGACATGCCAAATTCCTTGATCCTGGAAACGCCACTCGGTAAAGCAAAAAAATTATTAAGAAACTTCTGTATTTCGAAGTTGGTGACGGCTATAAGATTGAATGGCCATTGGTCCAAGGCTTAGGTCAACTTGGAGGAGATCATACTATGGCTTAAATTGTAACTTCTCATATGTCCAGTATATAATTTATACCCCTTCCCAACCAGCAAATATTACAAATCTATGTTTTTGAGTAGAAATTGGTTGACCTCTGACGTTCTCAGCATGGCAATGGCCACGGGAACTACTAACTCAAAAGATTCCTAGTCTTGCCTATTTGTTCATTTGATGTGGACGTTGATCTGCTTGTGTATAACACCTCTTTCTCTAATAATTATTCGTAATTCAATAAAAATAGCGGTTTTAGTAACTAATGCATGTAAGTTGAGCATCACCTTGTGTTCAACGTATCAATGCGTTCCTCACTTTGGCTACCAGAGATTAATACGCCCACCTGCAAACAAATGCATTCAACTACTATAATGGAACTGCCATTTCTAAAAGGACGATAAAGCAAGATAAGATGACCTATTTAGAGGGGTTCATGCTCCTTTTCAACAAAATTTTGACCTTACCTTTGGTACAACCAGATCAAATGCAGCAACTGTTACTCCATCATTTAGCCGGACATGAAATGGCTTAACTTCTTTTCGATAATTGTACACAACGACCGGAGTCTTATAGACCTCGTCAGCCAAATAACTGTCATTCCATCAAATATTGTTGTTAGATTTCCGCATTTTACATGTGACCACTAATTCCGATAATCATCCACGCAATACCTTAAATGTTCAGCTGTTAGAGCACCTCCCCATTCAAGTTCCGTTTCAAATGCTTTATCAGTTTCCTGAATGTAAAAAACCAAGGATGTACTTTTAATATAACTCCACATACATGTTTCCGAGTTATAAGGAGGGGTAATTATTTACCTTTTTCAAGATATCAATTGCTTTCCCAGTAGGAAATCTTTTCCCATGGAGTAGCTGTCATCAGTTTGAGACGATGGATGCTACTATTGTCAATCCTTTTCGTGATAAATTCCATGTCTTCTGAACAATTATCCAAAAGCCACTTACAGAGGAAGTTGACGTAATCATTTGCACAGTTCATGGCATCCTGGAAACCCAGAAACACAAAACAGAATAAACTATGCACATTCCTAAAGTATTGCAGTGAACTGATTCGTTATCATACCTCTAACTGTGAAAAGGCAATTTGAGCCTCAACCATCCATGTCTCTGCTACGTTTTTTGAAGTTACAATGCTATCATCTTGAAATTTGGGTCCGAAGGAGTAAACATTTCCTAGAGCACATGCATAACTCTCGAGACAGAGTAGACCGGAAAGATCGACTTTATCAGGCTTTGATGGAGTTCCTGATTTAAGTTTTTCTTGCATTTCTAATTGTGTCGCTAACTGAGTTGTCTTGAGCAAATCCTTAACAGCTGCAGCCAGTGCCTCCCTATTGCTTTCACTTCTTATGAGTTCTTCAACTAGTCTGTTTTTCTCGTTTATAGCAGCCTTTACAATTTCAAGGTTGACATCTCCAGTATCCTTAGTTGATCTTGTCTCTTCCTCTTTATCAGCATCGCCAAGTTGAGTTGTAACCTGAAATTTCTGTGCGTAACCTACAACAGGCGCTTGCAAACAGAGGAACCCATGATTTTGGAAGAATGCATGAGTTGCAACGATCAGAGCATTTCGAACTCGCATGACAGATGCCACCTAAAGTAAAATAGGTTCAATTGAAGTCCCAAGTCTAATTAAATCAAGTGCAAGTTGAAGTAGTATCATTACAATAACAAGTTTGCGAGCATCATTTGTGATCCTCGGAGAAGTTTCGGAATACTAGAATAAACGTAAAAACTTGCCGTGGTTGTTCGGGGCCGAAAATGAGGAAAGTTTCGCAACTTTTCCAAAGGCAACCGTTTCTTTGACAATGGATACTTTTCATCCTCCACTTTCCCTACGTAAAGAATTTTTTCTGCTTGAAGTTCAATAACATGATTCCCATGCACTGGCGTCCCCTTTATTAGGACACCTTTCGCTAACAGACTTGTTCCGGTAAACAGCAGTTGGCCGGGGCAAGCAACGGAGGAGTCCACCACAACCTGATAAATTTGTTAAGTGTATCACCACGTTGAAAGCATAGAAATTTCCATCTCTATGGAAAATCCAAAAATATCTCATCTTTATCATCACGAAAGTCAAAGATGCAGGTGATGCAGAGAGTTAAGAAAAATCGAATGAAGATTGGAGAAACTGGTTTAATTCGGTCGTTAATGACAAGAATGTATATTTTCACAGTTCCCGGAGAAACCAAAAGTCTTATGCAATTAAAGTACCAGAAGAGTTGCAGCACAAGAACCGTCACTAACACACAGGAAAGCTGTGGAAGGGGAAGGAGGTGTAGCTACTACAGCCTCCAACTTCCCGCCAATCGGATGATTTCCAGAACTGCCTCCACCACCTCCACACAAAATCTTATATATTGACCTAAACAAGGGTATTCTAGACTGAAGAATCTCCGCACAGGTTACATTTTTTTGGTCATTACCTTGTGTGGGTACAGGATCTTTCTTCACCTCCTTGAAAGACTTCACCCACCCTCCAATCACTACTCTCTGACCCGCCAACGCCACCCCTCCGTCGCTTCTCTCTAATAAAGTTTTCAAGACTATCCTGTTGGAGTACTTGTGCGGAAGAAGTGATGGGGACAGCGTTCCAGGCTCTTGAGACGCCATACGAAACAAAGAAAGAAAAGATAAAAGGGAAGAAGTGGATTATAGGTGTTGCTGAATGTGGAAGGGGATAGGATGGTGAAGAGGGAACGTGCATGGTGGTTATGAAATATAAGAATAAGATGGGATGCTTTGCTTGAGAAGTCGAATATTTGAGAATGGCAGAGGTTAGGGGATAAGGAAAGGGATTGTTTGTTTGACATTAAAATAAGGGATTCATTGAGAGAAGAGGGAAGCAGAAAGAAAGACAAGACAAGAGGGGTGGTGTGGGCGACATTGCACCACGGGCAAGGTTTGGTATTCTTCAAGGATGGGTATTCGCGGGAGTTTTAAACTACCAACTGTATCTGTTCTTTCAATTTCTTATTACAATGGATCCTCGTTCATATGCGGCCCATATCTTAGGTCCACTGCTCTAAGCATCCATAAATCCATTGTCGTTTGAGACGTCTCTGCCCATTTAAAGCCATACCAACGAACGATACGAGGCCGAACTCCAACTGAAATCCCCGTTTACCCTGCTAAATATCCCAATAATAGACAAAGGCCAGTTACGAAGAATGTGGAAATGCAAGTGGGCAGTTGTGTCAAATGTCCAACTATCCATTTGGTTAGGCTTCAGCAGGCAATCTGTCGACTTTAAAGGTCTGGGCCACCGCAGATTCTTTCCCAGTCTATCTCCTGTGCTCATAAATTGACCACAATCTCTCCCTTGTTTCTCTGTCTCATCGTCTCGTTTCCTCTTTTTTATCCTTCACAACATTGAAGGTTTTAGTCGTCAACTAAAGATAACAATGGCAAGCATTAAAATATGCTACTTGTTACTCTTCCACCTTTATCCTTGCAGCATATGTTGGTCTTATTCAAGGTTATTTATAAAACCCCCTAGCTAGTTCTTCTCTTAGTACTCCCTAATTTTCCTTTGGTTTTTGATCCCTTGCTTGTATATATGGAGACCGCAAGTTCTGTATCTTGGTTGTATGGAACGAAGCATTTGCTTGGTCGGCCAGGCTGCTCATTTATTCACCTCGTGTGAATGCTTTTGTACATTTACCTCACTTTACTTGGACTCATTTCTAGGAGTCTCACATTTTCTTTGATTGCCAGGTGGTTAGGTTAGTTTGTCTTTGCAGCCAGCCAAGTTCACGCGTCATTCACTACCATTCAGCAGATAAACCTCTCACGATCGTAAAGACTTAAACCTAAGAATTGCTCCATATATATGATTACTTTGTCGTAATAAAGACTGACATTAGAATCTCGACATTCTTTGTTTATACCACCAAAACTCTCACCAAAAGACTAACTTAAGCGTTTGGAGGGCTGCATTATCCGTGAATCACACGTTAATACAATACTTAAAACGATATAAGAATGCACGAGAAGGGGGTTGAATTGTATATCCCCTTTTTGAAAAATCTTTCAAAATTGTTTGTTAGAAATAAAATTTTTCTGAGACTTCCGATAGATTCTAATTAATCAAAACTTTTGAAAAACCTTGTTTACTTAATTAAATCTCGATATAACTTGAATCTAAATATAGAGATATAGAGTGAGAGTAGTTGACACAGAGATTTATCCTAGTTCACCCCAAAACGTGAGCTACGTCCAGTCCTCAGAGTTTCTTATGAGATTTCACTATCTCTTCAATTCTACAAGAATTCATGAGCCTCTTCAGTCACTACAATCAAGATTCTTTCACACTTACCTCTGCAGCTATCTGTACTACTTTTTCTCGTAAAAGTGTTTGAACACTTATTCTGATAAAATAGCTCTCGGTAATTCGCATAATAAACTCGTAGATGTAATTCAATTTAATTTTTCAACTCGACTAGCTTTGCTAACTTTTCTCACTTTGTCTAACTTTGCAATCTTCGACTTCGACTTGTATTTATAGCCTTCGCCTCCAACCGCTTCTTGATTCTTGCTTTCAATCTTTAAAGAAACAGTTATTCATTGAGTTCAGAATTAACTCGAATCAATCATTCGCCTTCTTTTGAATTCGCATCTTCTTTTCTTTGTTTGTATTTTATCGTTTGTGTTTACTGCGTCGTCTGCTCGCTTACTATTTAGCGTTTTAAATTTTTCTATTCGTGATCTGCTTCTACGCCTCTTTTGCTTATCGTCTGCGTTTGCTATTCTTTTCCGTCTGTATGACTTCGTCTGTATGATTTCGTCTTTCTGACTTCGTCTGTCTTCGTCTGTCTGACTTCGTCTGTCTGGCTTTTCTTTTTATTGATTCTCTTTTTGTTATACATCAAAATCATATCTAAGTAAAGTCATTTGGACTTAACAATCTCCTCCTTTTTGATGATAACAAATTATATACAAAAGAAAACAAAATACAATGTTTTGAAAAGAACACAAAAACTTATCTTCAGAACTTCTTCTTTGACTTCTTCCTTTCTTCGTCTACTTCAGTCACACCTTCTTTTCTGATCATCCTCTTCTCTTCTGCTCATTCTTTTTTTTCTTGTTCATTCTCTTCTTTTCTGCTCTTCTCCCTCTATTTGTTATAATAAAAAATGATTAACGATGATGTCTCTTTAGCAGTTTTGGCATCATTTTCTTCAGATCATTCATCGTCTCCTTGATCTCGTTGACTTCTCCGCGTAATCTACTGAGTTCATCTGGTGAGTCAATCGATGAGGAGGCTTGATCAACATTTGCTGAGGGAGGAGTGAACGGTATTATCGTAGTATAAGCATCAGAGATCGAAATGTATTCATCATTGATCTCAATAGTTGGTGGACGAATAAACGTATCAGCTTTAGGTATATCTAAGTCAAACGGAAGCAGCGGCAGATCAAGAATCGCCTTTCTTGCGAGGTAATGCTTCTGCTTGAATAGACAGTGTATTAGACAAAGGTCTAATACGCAGAACTATCTGAACAAGGAACTCAATAAACGTCCCTGTTATTACTCTTCCCCCCACTGGACAGTCTTCTTGCTTGTCAGTATAATTGCAACTCGCTTCATCTTTATTCTGTGTAGAAGCGCATGCTTCATCAATTCTACACACTTCTTCTGCTATTTGATATGCGGACAGATCATCACAAACTTCTTCAGGAAATAGCTTCGACTTTCCCTTAGTCAAATTCAAAGGATATCTTGGCTGGATATCTGGTGCAACCTTTATTTCGGTCTTCTCTGTAATCGGAAAAATGGTACACGACTTACAGGAAATTTTTGTAGGGTATGACTTGGTAGCAGCATCCCTCAAAGCATCGTAGAAAATCTTTTCATCTTCTTTCAGTAAGTCCCATATGTCACTATTTATCGACATAGGTTGTACGACAGCCACTGTCTTCTTTACTGGTTGACTACAGATTGCAATAGCAGCTCTCCTTCTAGTAACAACTTCAACCATTTTGATCTTCAGCTTATGTTTTCTCAAAAAATTGTGATAGTTGAATACCATCAGACAAGGTTCATCATTATCTGAGTCTGATTCTGTTGTTGCCTCTAGTTGTGCTTCAATAGGATTCTCCTGAACCGGGCTTTGCTTCATTGGTTCCTCCTGTTGAGCAATGGGGATTTCCTGAACTGTGCTATGCTCAGTTTCTTTTTCCTTTCGACTATCTTCCCCAGCAGTTGACATGGTCGTCTTCCGACTAATCTTTTTAGTCTTTTCTTCTGCTTCAGTCAGTCTTGAAGATTTCTGTATTTAAGATTTTTCTCTCTCAGATTCTGATTTTCTCTTCTTCTCAGTCTCTTTGGCTTTTCTGGCTGTATCCTCTTCCAGAATAGAGACTAAAGATCTTATTGCTCTAGGTGCACGAGCTTGAGAGGATTGTTCCTGACTCTGTTCTCTGGCAATCTTTTCTTCTTGTTGCCTTAGAGTCCGAATCCTTAGTGATCTCTTCGCCTTCTTTGTAACTTCACTTAAAAGACTTTCTCCTTGTCTTTTTGGCGCACCTTCTTCTGTCCTCCGAGGTTGACTTACTTCGATTTTAGGACTCGCCTGTTTTATCAGCGGTCTTCCTATTGTTCTTCTTATTTCATCCGCAGGCGATCTCATACTTTGTTAAGTTCGAGAACTTGAAGCAGGAGTCTTCTTTGAAACACGCTCCCCCTTAGTTCTTGTTCTCCTTGAAGAATCGGCTTCTTCTTTAATCACTGTCCTCAGACCCATTCGTCGTATTGTCATTGAATCAATCTTACTTTTCACTGGTACAATCCTTCTATTTCCTTTGTGTAGAAGAATTCCGGATTCCTTAAAAATCCTAGTAAGAAGCATACCGTAAGGATAGCTATTTGTATCCTTCATCCCCTTAATCATGTAGTGAAAGATTAAGAAGGGTAAATCAATAAGATTGCGATTCAGCAGGAAAAACAAGCATTGTTCATCCAGGGTAGTCAACAAATGTCTTGAACCTGCTCTGGGTAAAATGCAATTAAACAAAATCGCATAAAGAACCCTAGCCTTTGGAACCAAACTAGAGGTCTTCCTCTCCCATGGGTCATTGGCTCCATATAATTGTCTTCTGACTTCTTCATCTTTCATACCAACCTGGGACATTCAACCAGCCTTGGTAGATAGAGTCTCACCAACCGATGGACAATCAGTCACCTTCCTTATCAACTCCTTAGTCACGACAACAGATATACCGTCTACTGAAGATACGATAGTGTTGTCTACAAGTTGAGCATTCTTCCAGAACTCGAATACCTCATTGGTATACACCGGTTTTCGTACCTGGAAGAAATTTCTCCAACCAACTCTTTCAATCTCTGGCTCTACGTCCATTCCATCATACCTCAATGAATCGAAATCCACATGCCTTCCAAATATCATAACTGCCTCCATTGTCTCATAATGAAAACTGTTTCTGGAAAGCTCTTCGTCTAGGGTAGGATGATTGGGAGAAATTTTGAAAGTAAGATGAACCGACTAGAGATGAGAGCAACCGCAATGATTTCAGCTTTAGGCTACTTATAGGAGTATAGTCCAGTGTATTCTAGAATCATTAAGATCCTCGAGATTATCATATTTTTCCCTCCAAAAATTCTTTGTGAGAGAAATTACCAACTGTTCCTCACTGTTTCTAACGCCGTTAGTTTTGACGTTACTTTAGCCTGACTGTTCGCTTAACATAACCATGTTAAGGTTGCGTCTGATCTTCTGGAACCATTCTTCACTCAGTGGTTTGGTGAAGATGTCCGCCCATGATGCTCTGTTTGATGAATCAGACGAACCACCTTCCTCTGAACATAGTCTCTCAGGAAGTGATGTCTAACCTCGATGTGCTTCACTCTAGAATGCTGAATCGGATTCTTTGACAGATTGATTGCACTTGTGTTGTCGCAGTAGATTGGAATCTCCTCTTCTTGAACTAAATAGTCTTCAAGTTGATATTTGATCCATAACGTCTGTGAACAGTAACTTGCGGCAGACATATACTCTGCTTCGGCGGTTGATAGAGCGATTGAGTTTTGTCTCTTGCTTGACCAGGGAACTAGGTTTGCGCCAAGAAAGTGACATCCTCCACTTGTGCTCTTTCTTTCGATTCTATCTCCGGCATAGTCCGCATCCCAATATCCGATTAACCTGAAATCTTTACCTTTCTCAAACATTAAGCAAAGATCAGTAGTACCTGCGAGATATCTCATAACTCTTTTAACATCAACAAAATGAGGCTCTCTAGGATCGGCCTGAAATCTTGCACACAAGCATACACTGAACAAAATATCAGGTGTACTTACTATAAGATACAGTAAAGAACTGATCATCCCTCTATACAGGATTTGATCCACCTTCTTACCAAGTTCATCTTTGGACTAAAGGCTTGAAAGGTGCATCGGAGTCGTCATAGGCTTCACATTATTCATATCAAATTTGGACAACAGTTCTTTCACATACTTTTGTTGATGAATGAAAATTTTCTCTTCGGTTTGTTTAACTTGCAACCCAAGAAAGAACTTTAATTCACCCATCATGCTCATTTCAAACTCTTTTTTCATTAGACTCTCAAACTTCATGCATAACTTGTTTGAAGTAGCACCAAAAATGATATCATCAACGTAAATCTGAACTAAAATAAAATCATTATGAAAGTTTTTCCTAAAGAGCGTCTTATCGACTTAACCTCTACTGAAATCATTTTCTAAAAGAAAAGTACTCAGACGATCATGCTAAGCTCTAGGAGCTTGTTTCAGGCCGTATAAGGCTTTACAAAATCTATAGACATGGTCTGACTTTTTAACATCCTCGAAACCAGGTGGTTGCTTAACATACACCTCTTCGTCTATAAAACCATTCAGAAAGGCACTCTTCACATCCATCTGAAACAGTTTTATATCATGATGCATCGCGTATGCTAGCGGATCCTAATGGCTTCAAGTCTTGCTCTTTGGAGCATATGTCTCATCAGAGTCTATTCCTTCTGCGATTGTAGCCTTGTCTACTAATCTAGCCTTATTTCGACTTACTCTTCCCGATTCGTCTAACTTATTCTTAAAACCATCTGGTTCCTATAATGGATTTCTTAGGGGTTTTGGAACCAAGGACCGAGACATTATTCCTAGTAAATTGATTCACTCCTCTTGTATGGCTAACACCCAAGTTTCGTCTCAAGAGCTTCTTCAACCTTCTTAGGTTCTATTTCGTAGATAAAAGCCACATTAGCTTCTCTTACGAATCTGGACCTTGTTCTAACTCCTTCTGAGGTCTCTCTGATAATCAACTCTTCTGGATGAGAACTTTTATACTTCCAGTCTCTTTTCAGTCCGATAGTTTCTGGAATATCTTCAACTTTATCTACATGAGTTCCTGATGATGGAGTTTCTGTTCTATCATCTAAGTTCTTGGAAGGACCTTTACTCTCCATGTCATCTTCCTTATGGGGTTGGAAACTATCATCAAACTTGACATGGATGGTCTCCTCAACTGTCTTTGAAGTAAGGTTGTACACCCGAAATGCCTTAGATGATGATGAGTAGCCTAGAAAGATTCCTGGATAGGTCTTTGAATCGAATTTATCCAATAGTTCCTTTGTATTTAGAATAGAGCATTTGCACCCAAATGGATGAAAGTAAGATATATTTGGTCTTCTTTCATTCCATAACTCATAAGGAGTCTTCTTCAACATGGGTCGCAACAGAATTCTATCCTGAATATAGCATGTTGTATTCACAGCTTCTGCCCAGAAGTACTTAGGAAGATTCATCTCACACAGCATGGTCCATGTCATCTCTTGAATCGTCCTGTTCTTCCTTTCAACAACTCCATTCTGTTGAGGAGTCCTAGGAGCAGAGAAATTGTATGAAATTCTATTCTCCTCACAGAATAATCTAAACTTCTCATTTTCAAACTCTCCACCATGATCACTCCTGATACTGGTTATAGACATTCCTTTTTCATTTTGTAACTTTCTGGATAAGGTCCTAAAGCACTTAAAAGATTCATCTTTGTGTGATAAAAATAATATCCAACAAAATCGAGTAAAGTCATCAACAATAACAAGTCCATATTTCTTTCTGCCAAGACTTATTGTCCTTGTTGGACCAAATAAATCCAAATGTAACAACTCTAAAGGTCTAGATGATGTTACAAAACTTTTAGAAGAAAAAGAAGTTTTAACTTGTTTTCCTTTCAAACAATTTTCACAGAAAAACTCTTTGTCAAAACTTATTTTTGGCAATCCTCTCACCAAATCATGTTTTGCCAATTTTGAAATATGTTTAAAAGAGACATGACCTAGCTTTTTATGTCATATTAGTCTTTCTTCTTCGGAAGATAGAAAACATGAAATATTTTGACTTTGAAAATCTTCTAAATCAAATTTGTAAAGATTGTTTCTTCTCTTGGCAGAGAAAAGTATAGACCCATCTTTGTTTCTGACATCGCAAAGATTTTGATTGAATGTGGCTGTGAAACCAGAATCACACAATTGACTGACGCTAATCAAGTTATGCTTCAGACCATCAACAAGCAGTACATTATTTATGCATGCAAAGGAATCTTTACCTATTTTACCGATTCCAATAATCTTGCCCTCCTGGTTGTCTCTGAAAGTTACTGATCCTCCCTTCTTATAATGAAGGTCTAGGAACATAAACCTTCTTCCCGTCATGTGTCGCGAGCATCCACTGTCTAAATACCAATGGTGCTTGCCATATTTTCCAAGGAAGGATATCTGCAGGAGAAACTATTTTATTTTTTACCCAAATTTTCTTGGGTCCTTTATGGTTAGTAGTATGCATATGATGAGGTCTTTAATGCATATAACTAGTACGTTGATTAAAACGAGATTTATTATGGTTTCTCTTTTGAAAGAAAGGTTTTTTATGAGACTGAGTCTTGTTACTTGTAACCCCTAATCCGGTTTTATCACTCGGATGTCTACATTTTCCAAGCATCTCATTCGTTTTCTTAGTGCTCTCTGTGAAAGTAGCTAAATCAGCTAACAAATTCTTAATTCTTAGTTTAAGCTGATTGATCTCTTCTGATCTGTCTACAACTTTATTCTTCTCTTAAATTGCTTTTTCGCATGGATATTTTCTCTCTATTTCTTCCGTATGTCTAATATTTTCAGATACTTTTTCTTTAACAAATTGATCTTTGTTTCGAGAATAGCATGAGAATCTTCTAATAGTTCTGAGTAGGCATCATACAAGTTATCGTAGTCAGATTTTACCTCCTCATCACTATCTTCCTCGGTCATCAGGCAAATGTTTGCATGTTCAGACGATTCGGAACCTGTATCTGATTCTGATGAATCTAGGTCCTCCCACATTGCCATCATGCTTTTCTTGCCTTCTCTACTCTTCTTTGGTTTCTTCTTTAGAGTCGGACATTCGGGCTTGTAGTGTCCAGGCTGATTGCACTCATAGTAAATGACATATGACTTTTCTGGTTTGGCTTCATCTTTTCCATTCTTCTTAAAAGTCTGATTCCCTTTGGACTTCTTCTTCCACATGCGTCTTATCTTTCTGGAGATGAAAAATAATTCGTCATCTTCATCACTTGACTCTGGTTCTGATTGACTGGAGTCGTCATCCTTGATTCTTCAATCTTTAATGCTTTTGATGACATCCTCCTTCTTTGAGTCTTGTGATTCTTATGTCCGGCCTTCGGCGCTATTGACTTGTCCCATTTGGGCTTGTCTTCAGCATCGAGTTCAACTTCATGAATCTTCAAGGATCTAAGCAACTCGTCAAGCTTTAACACACTCAAGTCTTTGGCTTCTTGCACCGCAGTAACTTTAGGTCTCCATCTCTTCGGAAGACTTCTTAGGATCTTTCGAACATGATCTTGATTGTTGTACGTTCTTTTAAGAGCTTTCAATCCATTGACAATTGTTTGAAATCTTCCAAACATTTGATCAATAGATTCTTCATATTTCATCTGAAAAGTTCATACTGGTGCACAAGAATACTTATCTTGGATTCTTTAACTTGGCTTGTGCCTTCGTGAGGAATGGACAATGTGTCCCACATCTCCTTTCATGATTATCGCATCCGTGGACTTTGTCATACTCGCCTCGCTTAGGGCACACGCGTCGAAGAACTTAGCCTTTGAGTTCAATTGTATTCTCGCCTTTTGGTCAGCCGTCCATCTGACTCGTGGAATGGAATTGCCATCTTCATCTACTGGTGCATAAGGTCCGTTCTCTATTACGTCCCAAAGGTCGACATGAGTAGATTCTATGAATAGCCGCATCCTATCTTTCCAAAGAATGATAATCCTCTCGCTGAATCTTTGGAGGTCTAGTGATTGAGGCTCCTTCTGCGATGTATACATGTGATTCTGCCATTATCTTTGATCCACACTTTGTTAAAGTGATCCTTGGATACCTCGCTCTGATACCAATTGAAGTGAATCACACGTTAATACAATACTTAGAAAACGATATAAGAATGCACGTGAAGGGGGGTTTGAATTGTGTATTCCCCTTTTTTAAAAAATCTTTCAAAACTGTTTGTTAGAAATAAAATTCTTTACAAAACTTCCGATAGATTCTAATTAATCAAAACTTTTGAAAAACCTTGTTTACGAATTAAGTACTGATATAACTTGAATCTAAATATAGAGATATAGAGTGAGAGTAGTTCACACAGAGATTTATCCTGGTTCACCCCAAATCGTGGGCTACGTCCAGTCCTCAGAGTTTCTTCTGAGATTTCACTATCTCTTCAATTTTATAAGTATTCTTTGCGAGCCTCTTTAGGTCTCTAAAATCAGTATTCTTTCACACTTAGCCTCTTGAGGCTATCTGTACTACTTTTTCTCAGAAAAGTGTTTGAACACTTGTTACAGTAAAATAACTCTCAACTAATTCGCACAATAAGCTCGTAGATGTAATTCAGCTAATTTTTCAACTCGACTAGCTTTGCTAACTTTTTCTCACTTTGTTTAACTTTACAATTTTCGACTTCGACTTTTATTTATAGCCTTCATCTCCAACTGCTTCTTGATTCTTGTTTCTTGAATCTTTAAAGAAACGGTTATTCAGTTGAGTTCTGTAACTAACTCGAACTGACTCCTTCGTCTTCTTTTTGAATTCCGCATCTTCTTTTCTTTGTTTGTATTTTATCGTCTGTGTTTCTGCGTCTGCGTCTGCTTTTACTATTTCGCGTCTTCGTCTGCTTTACTATTCGCATCTGCGTCTACGTCTGCTTTGCTTATCGTCTGCGTCTGCTATTCTTTTTCGTCTGTATGACTTCGTCTGTCTGACTTCGTTTGTCTTGCTTTTCTTTTTATTGATTATCTTTTTGTTATACATCAAAATCATATCTAAGTAAAGTCATTTGGACTTAACACTATCGACCCCCGGCGTGCCTTGTGCTGTTTTGCAGGTATTCTCTTGCTAAAGACAACCAATCTCATGGATCCAACGAAGGCGTCCCCGCTCACTAGAATCGAGTAGAACCGGTTACGCCCACCGTGAGGCCCGACATCAGGGCACCACGTCCGTAAACACTCGAGATCGGTCAGCTGGCGAGCTAACCTCGATATAGCTGTCGTTTGGCACTTGTGCTTTCTGATGGATAGGTTTGCAATTACCTGCCACTCTCCCGCCAATACATCATGATTCCTGCACACAATCTTCGCACCCGAATGATCAACCATAACCTCAGAACCCATATCAAGAAGAACAAAGCGTAGCTCTGGAGGACAATGCTGAGACCAATACGAATCCAAATTTCCAGCACCCCCTAGATGCAAACAAACCTCCCTCACCCGAAAACAGATTGAGGAAGCGGCTGATCTATTGATTCGTCAAATTTTACAGTCTCAGCAGGAACAACAGCAGACACCCTCACGACAGATTAGTATGATGGTCGATCGCCATTCTGCTGAAGCCCTAGAAAAAAATGTGGACGATCAGATCAATGTGGCCATGAATTCTCGTCCGGATCATCCATCAGCACAATATAACTCTCCCTTCATCCCGGCAATCTTGGATAGCCTCCCAACGGTCGGTACCAAAATACCGACCCCTGAAAAATATACTAGAAAGACCGATCCTCTAGACTATCTACAGCACTTCCAGTCGATGATGAACCTACATTGCGTCCCCGACGCCATTCAATGTAAGGCATTTTGCATCGTCTTTCAAGAAGGAGCCCGACGATGGTTCAATAGTTTACCCCCATGTTGCATTACTTGCTTCGAGGATTTTTAGCTGCTCTTCCTCAATCAATTTGCTACAAGTAAACGACCACAGAAGACCGCCTTGGAAGTAATGCAGTTGACCCAAGGAAGGAACGAAAGTTTGCGGGAGTTCATCACTCGGTTTAATAATGAAGCTGTCGAAGTCCCTAACCTCACTTGCTCGTCTATGTTGGCGGCACTGATGAGCAACACAAGGGATGAAGAGTTTAAGAAGTCACTGGCCCTCGATCAACCCAAGTCTATTCAAGAGATAAGAAATCGGACGGACAAGTATATCCAGCTCGAGGAAGTGTTGAAAAACACAAAACGTAGAGCAGACGATTGTGGGCCGAGTGTCAGAGCGGATGATTCCTACAAGCGACAGAAGGATCAGTCGAGCTGGAGAAAGCCGACCGATCGACAGGGACATCGACGAGAATTCTTCATCCCGCTCAACGGGCGATATGCGGAAGTATTGGCGGCCATGAGAGTAGATGGGGAACCCCTCCGAGAATCCAATAAGTTGAAGACTCCCCTCAAGAAGAGGGATCCTAATTTATATTGTCGCTTCCATAGAGACATCGGTCATGACACGGAGGATTACTGGGACTTGAAAAAAGAAATCGAACTCCTTATCCAAAGGGGAAGGCTGGGTCGATTTTTGAAGTACAGAAAGAATGTCGATCGAGACAATGAGAATAAGAGCGGTCGGTCCGAACACTGGTGACAGCCTTGGAGGCGAAACGATAGGAATGATGGAGGGAGGCAGAATGGGAATACTGACGATCAATGCCAAGCGAGGGACAGTCCAGGGCAAGAGGCGACAGAAACACCGAACAACAAGACGACCAACCGGTTAGGGTCATTAACATGATCTTTGGTGGTAGTGCAGCAGGCAGGTCCACTGTTAAAGGAAGAAAGAGGTATGTCAGGCAGGTCGGTGAAGACTTGTCAGCCAAGAGAAAGAAGCAGAACGATGGGATGATACCATTTGACAAATCTGATCTAGATGGTGTTAGTTGTCCTCATGATGACTCGCTCATAGTAAATCTGAACATGGATGGTAACGAGGTGAAATGGGTAATGATCGATACGGGCATCTAGGTCGACCTATTGTATTATGATGCCTTCAAGCAGATGGAGATACTAGAGGATCGACTACTGCCTATATAAGGACTTATCAAAGGGGTAACTGGAGCATCAGCCTACCCATTTGCCCGAGTCTTTTTGAAAGTAAAATTCGGACAAAAGCCGTGTCAGATAAAGAAGGACGTTGAGTTCCTGGTTGTGAAGTTTGTAGGGGTGTACAATGCGATAATCAGACGAGCCACTCAAAATGCCCTCAGAGCAGTTGTCTCCATCTACTACCAAGCAATGAAGTTCCCAACATCCCATGGAATCGGTGTTGTCAGGGGTCAGTAGAGAATTGCTAGGGAATGCTACTTAGCGGAAACAAAGACATTAGACGGCGCAGTAGTCTTGACAAGCTCTCTTGACGTGAGAGCTGATGAAGAAACAGAGAGGATGAACCCCGTAGAAGAAACGCAGCAGGTCATAATGGATGAAGCAGACCACTCAAAGTTCACAAATCTAGGTTCCGAGCTTCAGAAGGGCCTAGTCAAAGAAATCACGGATTGCTTGGTAGAAAATAGATCTGTCTTCGCCTGGGTACCGAGCGATATGCCTGGAATTTCTCGATCGATCGCATCACATTCTCTCGGTATCCGAAAAGATTGCAAGCCAATTAGACAGAAGAAGTGGTGGCAAAGCAAAGAGAGGCAGGAAGTGATTGAGAAAGAAATAGAAAAGTTGCTTAGTGCTGGGTTCATTCGGGAAGTCAAATACCCTGAATGGTTGGAAAATGTTGTACTTGTGAAGAAGAAAAACGGAAAGTGGAGAATGTGCATTGACTTCACCGACTTAAACAAAGCGTGCCTAAAGGACAGCTTCCCTTTGCCCAAAATCAATCAGTTAGTAGACTCCACGTCAGGGCATGAACTTCTCAGCTTCTTGGATGCTTTCTCAGGCTACCATCAGATTCAAATGAGTCTCGAAGATGAAGAGAAGACAACTTTTATAACTGACCAGGGCACGTATTGCTACCAAGTAATGTCGTTCGACTTGAAGAATGTAGGGGCCACTTATCAGCGGCTCGTCATGGAAGTTTTTAAGAAACAGATTGGTCGATCAGTTGAGGCCTATATGGATGATATGGTGGTCAAAAGTAAGACGACCACTAAGCATGTGGAAGATCTCAAAAAAGTCTTCCAGACCTTTAATAAATTTCAGATGAAGCTGAACTCGAAAAAATGCATCTTTGGTCAATGGGGAATGGATATACTAGGACCTTTCCTTCTCAGTCCTGGACAGAAGAAGTTTTTTATAGTAGTAGTGGAATACTTCACCAAATGGGTAGAAGCGGAAGCGGTCGCTACAATTACTGAGCAGAAGATGGAAAATTTTGTAAGAACAAACATACTAAGTCGCTTTGGGATGCCTATGGTATTGGTTATAGACAACGGTCGGCAGTTCGACAACGACGAGTTTAGAGATTTCTGTGAGCGACTAAAGATAAGGCTCCAATTAACTTTAGTAGCTCACCCTCAAAGCAACGGTCTTGCGGAGAACACTAACAAAAAGATAATGAGTGCCCTCAAGAAGTGCTTAGATGGACGTAAGACTTGGGTAGATGAAGTATTGTAGGCGTACAGAACTACCCCAAATGGAGCCACAGGAGAAACACTGTTCAGGATGACCTTTGGGGTAAAATCCCTAGTTCCAGTAGAAAGGGTGTTGCACAATCAAAGAGTGTCGAGTTATGAAGAAGAGCGGAATAATGAAGTCCGTCGGGCAGAACTTGTGCTTCTCAGTGAAGACAGGGATAGGGTAGTCGCTCGTTCAGAAGCCATCGGAAAAAAAGCAACAAGGTTTTACAACGAAAGGGTAAGGCCGAACGACATAAACATTGGCAGCTATGTTCTAAGAAAGGCCGAGGCGGATGGGAAACATCCTGGAAAGCTCCGACAGGCGTGGGAAGGACCCTATCAAGTGGTCAAACAAGCTGGACATGACTTTTACATCCTGCGCAGCATTGATGGCAAGATTCTACCGAGGCCATGGAACTCTCAAAACTTGAAGACATTTTATCAATAGACAAGCTTTGTTTTATTTATTTCTTTATCTTGTACTGTATTGCTGCTTATGCATTTGTAGTGGGTACCTTTTTCTTGGCCTTGCCAGTCAGGTTTTTTAACGGCCCACCTCCTTATCATCATTAATAAAGGGTTTCAAGTTTCTCGGTAGACAAAGCCTCACCAAAATAAGCTTGAACAACAAAACAGACTGATTACCGTCCATATTGCTCGGCCAGGTTGCCAAGACGAGATCCTTGAAACTAGGCGATACCAAGAAGGTTAATCTCAGATCGCTCGACCTCGACCACTCTTGGCCAGGTTGCCAAGACAAGATCCTTAAAACCAGGCGATGCCGAGAAGATTAATCTTGGATCGCTCGGCCTCGACCACTCTCGGTCAGGTTGCCAAGACAAGATCCTTAGAAATAGGCGATGCTGAGAAGATTAATCTCGGATCACTCGACCTCGACCACTCTCGACCAGGATGCCAAGACAAGATCCTTGGAACCAGGTGATGCTGAGAAGATTAATCTCGGATCGCTTGGCCTCGACCACTCTCGGCCAGGTTGCCAAAATAAGATCCTTGGAACCAGGCGATGCCGAGAAGATTAATCTCGAATCACTCAGCCTCGACCACTCTCGGCTAGGTTGCTAAGACAAGAACCTTGAAATCAGGCGATGCCGAGACGATTAATCTCGGATCGCTCGGTTGGTTTCTTTCGCATCGATCGCTCGAAGGATCTTTCAACGCCCCCCTAAAATGAAAAAGCAGACCTTTGTATGAAACTAATGACAATCTAACTTACGTTTGCAAAATTGAGAATATAGTGAAGGATAAGAATAAAATTTTTTATTTCTTCATATTTTTCCTAGTCACAAGCTCGACCAGGTGAGCTTTAAGGGTCCTATAGTACAAGTTAGTGGGGATCTTTAGGATGAGAAACAGCTGGATCGGCAGAAGGGGAGGTTGCCAAAGCAGCCGAGGCAAGACCAGAGTCTGCAGGAAGAACCGAAGAGACACCCCCGTGAGATCGCTCGTCCTCCTCATCCGAGCTAAGGTCGAGCTCCTCATCTGGAATCGACGTTCATTCTCCCTCGGCTATCTCCCTCACTTCCTCTAGAGAAAGGCTGAGAACGGTGGGAAGCATCAGCTCGGCATAATCCTCAAATTAAGGACCATCCGACCCGTCAGGGATGCAAACATTGTGGCAATTCTTCAGGATCGAAAGGGCCAAGTCACAAGCGAACTCTAAGCACTCCACCTGTAAGAACCGCCTTTTCCATCGCTTGATCGCCTCAACTCTCTGCTTTTTGATGGAGTCTTGCAACTCCATCAGTCTATCCTCGACCCTCAGTTTATCCCTCACCGCTTCATGACAGTCCTCGAGGAATTTTTATCGAAGCTCCTGCTCCATCTCCATCTTCCTCTTCAAATCCTTACATTCCTTGGCCAGCCCGTCCTTCACCGCAATCACCTTGCTCTTTTCCTCCTCCCCCGTATTGAGTTGAGCTTTCAAAACACTCCTCTCCTCCTCCCAAAATTTCTTCTCCTCTTCCAAGCAAGAGAGTTGAGCCCGGAACACGTCTCTCTCTTCTTTGGCCTCTGAAAGCTCGGCCCTCAAAGTGTTCACTTGCTCAAGAAGGTCGTGGACTTCTCGGTCCAACATTCGGGCAGTCCCGTCGAGCTGTTCGACATATTGGTGCATTGCGGAGGCGAACGCCAGATCCCTCGCACAGCTACAGACGAGACGAGCCGCCAGCTTCTGATTGCCTAACGAGTCTATAAGCTTCTCGTCTGCAGGGGGAACGACCCTCTGAGCAATGTGAAGAGCCACATCAAAGTCCCCAAGCGGCACAGCCTTATCCAGACTGATCGCCGGCTCCCACTTCTTGGTGCTTGCCTCTGGCCCTTTCCCCTTGCCCTTATCCGAACGGGCAACACGCTCTTCCCCCTTCTCTCTCCCCTTCTCTTTCTTCCTGCCTTGGTCCGATGGACAGGACGGTCGATCGATAACCCGAACGTTCTTTTTCCTCTTAAGAGGTGGCTCAACCTCTTCCTCCTCCTCTTCTATGACCGCTAGGCCTTCACCAGTCAACCAGGTCATCACTGTTGAATGCTCGGGTACAGCTGTCAGGGCGAGCGCTGCAGACGACTCGGGAATAGTAGGACGAGCGACCTCCTGTTCGGAAATAGTAGGCCGAGCGACATCCACGCTGGCCTCTCCTTTCTTGTCCTGCCCCTTTGTCTTCAAAAAAGGCCTGACAGCTTTGCGTTGGCCTTTGGTAGGGTTGGAGGACCCGGCGAAATCGTTGAGCCTTGCCATGGCTGCACAGCAATAAAAACAGGTTAGAAATTGAAACCAATACTTACAAATATAGTAAATAGTTCAACCACGAGGAGTCAACCAGAGGGGCAGTTTCTTCTCCTAGCTTGCTAATTCGGGGCGGGGGGTCGATTAGGAATGAATCGACTGAGGCCCCCCCCGTGATATCTCAGAATGAGACGATCGAAGTCATACCGACCGAGCCCCTTAATGCGATCGACTACCTCCCACTCCTCTCTAGTAAAAGACAAGCTCGAAACGTAGTTCCATCGCTCGGCTAGAGGATATCTCCACGGTTAGGACTCAAAGGAAGATCCCAGAGGCCTCACGAAAAAGTACTTCGTCCGCCAAGCTTTGATTTTTGAAGCCATTCCGGTTGGGTGATATCGAGCATCTCTATACTGCAGATGAGGGACCCCGGCCTCAGCGCCTGAACTCTGGTTCATTCTTAAAAAATAGCGTAGGATGCCGATCGAAGGCGGACAGCCGAACTGATGGCACAACAAGGCCAAACCGTTAATGAATCTCCATCCATTCGGAGGAATTTGGCTCGGCCTCAATCGGTAGGCGACGCACACCTCGTCAATGATCGAGGCATACGGAAGCTTCATACCACCGACCAAGAAGAAGCTTTCAGAAACGACAAAATACCCTCCCAAATTGCTGTGGATCCGTTCGTCCTCAGAGGCCAGCCTAGGTCCCTAGGACGAAGGGATATTGTTCCTAATAATCGACCGATTTAACTCCCCCGTGGTCATCGTCGATTTGTCTTTCGATGGCTCGTCAACGACCAGCCCATCCTTCCGATCACTCGCCGTGACTCCGTCAATACCTCTCACCCCCGGCACCACCACTACTTTTGCCAATACTTCAAGCGGCCCGACTAGTTGGGAGGCCCTCTCGGCAGTTTCATCCCTAGGGCTAACCCCACTTCTAGGATTGGTTGACAACATGCTTACAAAGAGGAAACTTAGAGGAAGAAGCGAGGAAAAAGCACGTACCTAGTTGGTGATTGAAGTTGGGAATTTGAACGGCAGTTGAAAGAAAACTCCGGAGATTGTAGGCAAGAAGGTGCAAATGAAAGCAGAATGAAAGCCGGAGAACAAAACAAGCTTGAAGAAAATTTGTAGTCTGTCGATCCTGAGTATTTATAGAAGATCGGTCTAATGGACGTTCCAACCAACGCTTGACGCATGGAGAAAATCCAAGCCGAACTCAGACACGTGGCAGAATCTGAGCTGAGGTGAATTAGGGTTATTAGAAATCAGGAACGGCGCAGTAGTTAAAAGGACACACCTGACAGCTACACAGCAGTCAAAAGGATGTACGTGACAGTCTGTCAGAGGGCGCGAACCGTCAGCAATGATTACACCTAGTGTTTCATTTAAGCCTTGACGTTCAATCGATCGGCCCTACCACTACACTCGCCCTATTGAACTCATCGTTGCACCCGGTCGACCTGCCATATCGCTATAGTCAATCGATTGGTTCTGTCATTACCCTCGATCGGTCCACCGTGTCATTACATCTGATCGGTCGATCACATCACGATAATCGATCGATCGGGACTAGCACGAGCTGCCTTGGAGACACGCTTTATGATCCTTATGTACTCCTTCGATCCTTCTCTTAGGTCAGACTCGAGGAGTAGGGAGCTTATGGTTAGGTCAGCTGTGCTAGGCCCAGACCCAGGTCTACGTGTCCACGACCCATTCGCAGGTGGAAACCTCCCATGCATACGTAAAGACCTAAACCTAGCATTTATTCCATATATAAGGTACTACTTTTCCATGATACAGGTACGACATTAGAACCCTGACATTCTTTGTTTATAGCCACCAAAAGACTAACTTGAGCGTTGGAGGGGCCTGCCACCTATCAACCCCCGACGTGCCTTGTGCTGTTTTGCAGGTATTCTCTTACTAAAGATAACCAATCTCATGGATCCAAATAGTAGCGTCCTGCCTCACCAGAATCAGGCAGAATCACCAAGAATGTCCTTTGAATATCAAACACTACTTTATATAGTTTAGTTCATTCTTATATATTGTTCCATTATTGCAGGATATAGAAATCAAGTACTTGCTCCTTATCATCGAGTCACCAACTCATCACAAGGGATACCTTTGCTGGTAAGAGAATGACAAGAGACTTGCTTAATATGGGAACTCGGTATCAGTGTTGTTCAGGAACTGGAACTTAAAGCAAGAATAGAATAAGTTACTTAAATTTAAATTTATGTCATCTTAATTAGCTTCCTCTGTGAACTATTGGAGTCTGCACGGTACCAGTGAAGCACAAATATCCAGAAACTCGAGGAGATTAATGATAGGTTCCACAGCTCCTACTTGCACTTATAATAAATGTCAAGGTTGCAAGTATAAGTTGTTGGGCGCAATAGATGTGTTTTGTAAAAAGAAAAAATAAAATTAACAAAATGGACACAGAATATTTAACATAGTTCACCTTTAATTTTGTATTACGTCCACGGACAAAACTTAGAATAATTCTTTTACTATTATAAATTGTAGGTATACAGAGATAAAATCAAAATAGTGGCTCATAAGGTGTTTCCAAACCTAAAAAATACTAACCTCACTATTTTATAACTCACCAAACCTTTAGGAAAAATTTTCCTAACTTCATAGCAAAACAATGCTCTAGTTTTCCTCCCTATGTTTTGTTGTGATTTTTTTCTGAAGCAGGGAGTGTCTTATATAGGCACTCTACCGAGTGAGACAGCTGTCTTCTTACATTTCTTTCAACTATAGTGTCGTATTTGCTTATAAAATATGGCGTCCCTCCATATGAAGAGGGACTCATTTCTAACAAATCTTCCCCTCTCGATTACATGGAGGGTTCTATCAAGCCTATTACTGATCAACAATACTCGAACTTGTCTTTTGGTAAATTCTTAGTTAACATGTCTGATCCATTTTCGTTAGTATGGATATTTTCTAACTGTAATTGTTTCGTCTCTATCACATCTCTGATCCAGTGGTATCTCACATTAATGTATTTTGATCGTGAGTGGAAAGAGGCATTCTTACCAAGGTGAATAGCACTCTGACTATCACAAAACAACTGATACTATTCTTGCTTGATACCAAGTTCATTAAAGAACCTCTTCATCCATAGCAACTCCATACAAGTTTCCGTTGTTGCAATAAACTCCGCTTCAGTTATAGAAAGTACAATACACTTCTGTAACTTTGACTGTCATACCACAGCTCCCCCTGAAAAAATAATCAAGTAACCTGATGTAGACTTTCTCAAGTTAACATCTCTAGCCATATTTGCATCTGTGTAACTAGCTAACACAGGTTCTGCTATTCCAAAACATAAGTATATTTTTGATGACCCTCGAAGAGACCTGAGAATCCACTTAACTGCAACCCAATGTTCCTTTCAAAGATTTAAATGGAAACGACTCACAAATCCAATTGTATGAGCAATATCTGATTGTGTACAAACCATGGCATACATCAATCTTCCAACTGCTTAAGCATATGGAATTTTGGACATTTCTTCCTTCTCTTCATCTGTAGAAGGGCACTCTCTATAACCCAATTTAAAGTGATTAACAAGAGGAAAACTAACCGCTTTAGCTTTGTCCAGTTTGAATCTTTGAAGTACTTTATCAATGTACTTCTCTTCTGATAACCATAGTTTCTTGGCGCTTCTGTCTTTGATAATTTGCATGCCAAGAATCTGCTTTGTTGATCTTAATTCTTTCATGGAAAAAGACTTATCTAGTTGTTTCTTCAAATTATTGATTCTAGAAACATTCTTACCAACAATCAACATATCATCTACATAGAGCAATAAAATAATGAAACCATCATCAGAGAAGTTCTTCACAAATGCACAATGATCTGAAGTAATCTTTTTATAGCCTTGCTTCCCCATAATAGACTAGAACTTCTTATACCACTGTCCTAATGTCTGTTTTAGACCATATAGACTCTTCTCTAGTCTACAAGCATAGTCTTCTTTTCCTTTTTTATGAAACCCTCTGGCTGCTCCATGTATATCTCTTCTTCCAAATCCCCATGTAGGAAGGCAATTTTGACATCCATTTGTTCAACCTACAGATTAAAACTTGCAACTAACCCTAGCACTTTACGTATGGATGTCATTTTCACCACCGGTGAAAATATCTCGTCAAAGTCAATACCCTTCTTCTGGCTGAATCCTTTGACTACTAATCTTGCTTTGAATCGAGGATCGCCGTTGTGTTTTTCAAGCTTGATTCTGAACATCCATTTATTCTTCAATGCTCTTTTGCCTTCTGGTAACTTCACCAGCTCAAATGTTTTATTCTCATGCAAGGATTTCATCTTGTCTTGCATAGCTTGTTTCCATTTCTTCTTATGTTCATCATTCATGGCTTCATCAAATTTTTATGGTTCTCCCCCGTCAGTTAGCATTACATATTAATCAACTGGATATCTAGTAGATAGTTTTCTATTTCTACTATATCTTCGTAATGAGACTAGAGAATCTTCAAATGCTGGTGGTTGAATGTGAACACCATCATCATCCTCTGGTTCAACATCATTGGGGGCATCTACATTATCAACTTCTAGCTGATCATTCAGCACTTCATCTCCAACTTGTCTAGGCACCACTGTTGGAGGATTCAATTAGAAGCTTGTTAAGTCATCATCAGAGCTCAGAACTTCCTTCTCCGCCTTATTGATATCTTCAATAGTTTGATCTTCAATAAGCATAGCATCACGACTCCTGATAAGTCTTTTCTGCACCGAATCATAAAACCTATAGACAAATTGATCTTGACCATATCCAATAAATACACACTATCGTGTCTTGACATCAAGCTTTTTCCTTTCATCTTTAGGAATATGGACGAAGGCCTTGCAACCAAAGACCCGCAAATGATCAGAGGAAACATCCTTTCCTGACCACACCTTTTCTAGATCTTCAAACTGGAGAGGAACACATGGTGAACAATTTAATTTATACACAGCTGCAATTCAAGCTTCACCCCAAAATGCCTTAGGCAACTTTGAATGTGAAAGTAGACATCTGACTCTTTCCATCAAAGTCTTGTTCATCCTCTCAGCTACGCCATTTAATTGTGGTGTTTTTGGTGGTGTCATTTGATGTCAAATATCATGCTCTTTATGTAGGAAAATCCCGGTGTGAGCATCACATGCCCACGGTGCGGAAAATAAAATTTTTTATTCTGGGACCTTCCCGAAAGTCAGGATCCATGTGTCTATACAACAAACTCAAACCATAACTGCCAAAGGAGACCGTCTCTAACGGTATCCACGCAGAGATCGGAGAACCTAACCGGGACAAACCCTTTGACTCGGGAATAGCTAGAACAAATTAAAGACTGTTAGATCTTACCTTTGTTCTTGGAGAGCTATGGAGGAACGATGAAGGAAGGAGAAGAGATGAAGAAGCTTGAAGATGAAGATGGTCGTTGATGAGAAAATCACATTTCTCTTAGGTTTTCCAAAAACCTCTCTTCTTTTTATCAAAACCAACGACAATCCTATTCCTTACTCATCAAATGCCATTTGTCTTTAACCTTTTAAAGACCATTAAATGCTTAGATGAGTGGGCTTCCACGTTAGGCACTTTATATATATATATATATATATATATATAAAGTAAAGACAAGCTTCCTCTCCTCCTTCTTACACGTTGCATATATATATATATATATATAAATTCTTTAATTAATTAATCATATATATATATGTATATAACTGCTGAAGCGGTCCAGTCACACTGGGGTTGGTCCTACTGGCCTACCGGGTCCCGGTATGGAAAAACCCACCGAAAATCTTTCTCAGCAATATCGATGTCGCGATCTCATCGGGACATATCTCGATCTCATCAGGATCCATTTAATCTGTTTGCTCTCCATATATTGGAACTCTGTCCAAAACTATTTTACGAATTCTCCGAGACACTCTTATTCGTGTGACCCATTAGGTTCCCGATTATGTTGGCCACTTAGATTAACACTTAATCCAAGCAAGTCATGAGAGGTATCTAGCAACACATCATGACCCTCAATTGACCGGAAAGTAATTGGTTTGATGAATGAACATGTATTCATCATGAACCATATCACGAACCTTTCCATAGACAATTACCGTGCAATTCGTCCTTTCACCATGCTATACCCCACTTGGTTATGAGTATGGGCAATGTGTCGACTCTTTACTAGGTCGACTACGTCAAATCTAGTCAGTGATTTTAGTTCTTGTCACGGGACCCATTACTTAATATGTCAATGAAGACATTCTTCATGACATATATGCTCCGACGAGAGACTTCCAAGTAATGACCACGACAATAAAGCCATGGGTATCATCTTACATTATCACGAAGTGGTAAATCCTCTATTGGCTACTCGATTACCTTGAATACCTCAAGTATACCCAATCACCACCCTATGGTGACCTCTGTAAAGCAACAAGGAATGGAGTCAAAGCGGTAATCGAGATCAAAGATATCCTCGAGCACCTCAAGTCTAAGGATACTTGCACCATTACTATGATGAGATTATCAACGACATTGGAATAGGAAATCCATGTGATGATCTCATAGCGAGTCATCGATGTACTTACTACCTCTAGTAAGCATCCACATCTCGACCCTAAATATCTCATATTTACGACTTTTGAGATCCACCGCTGATCAAATTAAGGAGCTTGAGATGTGCTAGTCTCTCGGATTACCGATGTCCGGTCTCAATAATCCTATGACTAGGGATAATTTGAATCTTGACATAATTGCACATGATAGGAATCTCGAGTAGTATGATCACATCACAATTTCCTTCATGCTATGTAATATATCATGGACTTCATTAATTTGCTTATAGATCAATATCCATTCATAAATAATGAGCAACAAGTTAATGAAATATGCCTTTCTTTATTTATTCATAAAGTATGTACCTGACTTTATACAAGATCTGCTTAAAGGCGATTGCCTTGAGAACCTATCTTGTAACATCCATCTCCTGGGGAAGGATATTTTAGTAAATTGGGACGGGGGCGGGTTAGGAGTATTAAATTATAACTCGGCATGAACATATGTCATGCAGCCTCTATAAATGGTGAGTTTTGCACGGGCATATAGTCATACATGCATTCATGACATTTCCTACCTAAGTGTCTAATTGTGATCTTTTGTGAAATTGGTGTGATAATGGGATTTGGAAAAATTATTTGGAGTGTGCCATAGAGTGTTTTACATTTTAGGATTTATGGAATTTTTCTGAATTATCAGGAGAAAATTTTCAGACCGCAAAATCGCGATCAGGGCCTAAATGTGTTTTTGTTGTGGAAAATATGGTTTCGTGTTTGAACAATTATTGGGAGAGGATGTCATATGTTTTACAATTTTGGGCAATTTAGGAAATTTTCAAAAAAATGATTCGGAAATTTTGAAAATTTCGGATCGACAAATTCAACCGACTAACCGAGTGAAATTTGTTTTGTAATCGAAAAGACTATTAAATGGCATTGGATTATGGAATAAATAATTGTAGGAATTGTTATAGAACCTTTAGCATGTCTTGGATTAAGATTAAATTGGATTAGAGGTATGATAAATTATGTTAATTAAGTTAGTTTTTCTTTGTTTTTTCATTTAGGACAAGTGTCCCTTGCCATTAAATGATTTTGTCTTTTCCTCTAAGCATTCTCGGATATTCCTCTAAGTGTATAAGTATATCACCTTGAAAGTTGAAAAGGGGTTATTTTGAAAGTGAAATAGAACATCATCAGAAAACAACTTATCCTTCACTCTTACCTCCATCGATTTCATCCTTTCACTCATCCTTTCTTAAAATTCAAGGCTTTCTCTTCTATACAATTAAGTTCTTGCCTTGCATTGATGATGATGTATTTACTTAGAGTTGGAAGAAGTGGTTAGCAAGGGTATTTAAGAAGGAAGTAAAGATTAGAAGCTTGATAGGTAAGGTTTTTTAAGTTTTCAATGATGTTTTTAATAGGTATTGAATGCCATGGTAATTAGAAGCATGCATGGGAATCCTTTGAGAATTTATTTGATCATTATAAGGGTAGGTTTAAATGGGTTTAAATATATGCTTGTGTATGGATGAATGAATGAATAAGGTTTCCATTGATTTGGCTTGGTTTTGGATTGAGTTTGCAAGGTTAGATGCATGGAAAAGTAATGAAAGTTAATTGTGTATGTTCTGCCAAAGTTTGTTTAAGTATACAAATAAATGTTGTGATAAGTTTGTGGCTGAATTAGAAGTTTAAGTGGATGCTTAGTGATGTGTTATTGATATTAAAAGTGATAGGAGTTAGGTTAATGTTGAAAGCTGGAAAATGAATCTTTGACCTATTGTAATGTTTTGATCATAACTAATTGTGTAGGTGAGAAAATGAGGTGAGGTTTGTGCCCAATGAAACTTTGGGATGTTGGCTACATTTTTGTGTGAAATAGGTGTTGTCAAATTGTAACTCTAATAGGTTGAAATTTGGCATGGAAAGTTACTGTTTTATTGCCTGTGAACAGTACCCGAAACCATAACCTATGAGCTTTATTGATTTGTATAAAGTAATTGAGATGGAATTTGGGAAAATGGTCTTCATGGAAGTTGTAGAATATTGAGTTAGCTTTCCATTGCCACTGATCTTGCTAATTTTCGAGTTGTATATTGGGAGATATGAACTGATTCCTATGGACAGGTTTTGGGCATGTTGATGAAACCTAGCTTAAGTGTTGATTTTGTGAGCTTTCTGCTTGCGAGCAATTTTACCAATTTTTGTGGACTGAATTGGTGTGAGTGATATTCTGAAAAGTTGAAGAGGAAGAAATTATCTTGAAAATGAGATATGGCATATAATTTTAGAGGTCAGAGTTGGGAGTTATGATTTTGCAAAACTGATCCTGCATTAGGTTAGGAATTGCTGATCATGGCAGTAACTTCCATAACAGTTTTGAAATTGTTAAAATCGAATTGGAGTTTGTGTTCTTCATGAAAATTGAAGTTTGAGATCTTATCTTTTCAGGGATATAAGGTAATGATTTTGTGACATTTGTGCTAAGAGAATTACTGTTTGAAACATCACTGTCCAGATTGGTTGATTTCAGAGGGCTGATGCTTTGGTGAATTGTTTGACCTAGTTAGTAAGTAAATTTGATTTTGAGTTGTTCATGAAAGTTGGAGATAACATTGTGAACTTACTGAGAATATTTATTGTGTTATTTTTGACTGAGGAAATGAGTAGTTACTGAATTTGTAAAGTATTGCACTGTTTGAGAGGTTTTGTGTAGACAGTAGCTTTGATGGGATATTTGACACCCTTAGGGTGAAATTGATTTTATGGTCTTCATGAGAATGGTAGAGCTTTTCATTATCTTTCCAACAAGCTATGGTTTGTATTTTTCCGATTTGTGTGCTAAGAATTATTGTTGTTGGAAATTCGGATTGGAAATAGGAAAAAAAGGGAATGAAGTGAGGTTGAACCTCGCTGGATCGCGAGGGCGACGCCGCCGCGAGGCGAGATAGGTTAGTCGATCGCGAGGGACTCCTCGCCTCATGACGAAGAAAGTGAGTCGGCCTCGCGGGCGACATGTCGCCTCATGAGGCAAAGCGCTATATATATCTATATTTTATTTTTTTTATTAGTTGGCCTAATTGTTTCTTTTGTCAATTTCTTTTCCGTCCGACGTCCGATTGACCTGATTCTTGAGGCATCGGATTCGTTGAATATTTAATTTCATTTTGTAAAAATTGGGAATTTTGACTAAAATTGACGGGACCCCGGTAGCGGAGCCTTTAATTATTGTTTTGTTAAATTAGGGACCTATAGAGGTCCGAATTGCGCCGTCGGCGCCAATAGGTTTCTAATTTTTAGGCGGATTTTATTATGGGAAATTTGGATTTAGGGCGAAAAATTCATGAACATGCATATTTCACCTACATGTGCACAAATTACATCTCAGAGTGACTCGTTCTTTCTCTCGCTCTTATAGAGGCCCAGTGGGCGTCGTCGGACCGACGGGCGGAAACTTCCCAAGATTAGCTTCGGAGTAATAGGTGAGTAACCTAGTTGGTTCCTCAACCTTTATGTGTTTAAGATTTTGCAATTATGCCATGTGGAGATAATGGGGGTTTATGTGTGTTTGATTTTGATTGATTTGGACCATAGGTGTATCAAATATTTGGAAACTTGTTATTGAAGTGCTATTTGTGTGTACTGTTTGTGAATAAGTACATTGGAGATCTCGGACTAAAGGTCCGAGGAATGGGAAATAAATATTGAAGTGTTAAAATTGTACATTTGATACATTGGATGTGACTTTTAATATGATATGGTAGGATGCAATAAATTGTAAATGTATAGATCAAACACGGATCAAGGTCCAAGAAACGAAAATTGGTCATCGAACTATAATCGATCAGAATGGGAATTAGAGCATATGCATTCATGCATAATGGCATGATCGAGATAAAGCGGTTGTGAGCGGGCGACCGTATCGTGGCATATCACGCCTAACGATATGAGAGCTTTCACCAACGCACAGACCTCGGTCCAACGTATTGAGCCTCGGGCTCGATGTATCGAGGCTTCAAGCCCAATGTTTTCGAGCCACCGCTTAACGCAATGTGCCCATCACCGGACAGCCAGCGGTATACGGTCACAAACAACGTAATGAAAATGGAAAGGGTCTCATGTGCATTGCATATATGGTATGATTAAATGTGGATCGTATGAAAGGCGTCGCCTTACATTTGTAATTGTGATTGTATGTGATAATTGGTAAATTGTGTGTTTATGCATGAATTGGGTGAACCATCGATGATGGTTTCTCACCGAGTTCGCAAACTCACCCAACATTGCATCTATTTTTCAGAAATGGAGAGTACCGTTGGACACACGGAGTACGATATCGCTAGCAAGACAGCAGTATCGGGTCGGGATCGATGTCGTCTCAGATCTGCATTAGTGTATTCATTTGGTATTTAGTAGGCCCAATTGTTTACATGTAATTATATAGAGTAATCGAGCACTAATGAGTGCTAATAATGAGTGAAATTGTTTTATCGGTGAAATGGTTTAATATTTGAAAATGTTTTGTTATAATTGGGCCAAGTCAATGATTGCTTTACGACTCTACTTGCTTTTGAAAGAAAAGATAATGTCATCGCGACTCTAATGTTTTTCAAAGAAAAAAATGTCATACGATTTTTGGTTAACAAGGTAATGATCGTTTAGTACGCCACCCTCGCGGGTCACGGGCTCGGATATCACCATGGATATCGGGTTCGGTCTCGTCGGGAGTGGGTGCTATAACTACTCTAACAATCTCCCACTGACCTAAAGCCAATCGCCTTGATATCTAATACCATAGGCAAGTACATGAGAATCAAAACTCTTTTGTGATAATGGCTTTGTCAACGGATCGACAATATTCGCTCGGTGGAATTCTCTCGATCCGACATCACCTCGTCCAATGATCTCCCGATCGATGATATCTGCGAAATGCGTGTTTGAATCGTTGATGAGACCTTGGTTCTTTCGCTGCAAGAATAGCCCCATTGTTGTCACAATACAATCAGTATGGGCCCATCATCGCTAGGAACCACACCAAGTTCAAGAATGAACTTCGATCCAAATCGCTTCCTTTTTTTACGAAGCGGCAATGTACTCTGCCTCGATCGTTGAATCGGCGGTTGTCTCTTGTTTGGAACTCTTCCAACTAACTACCCGCCATTCGGTGTGAATACGTAATTTGATTGGGATTTGGAATCATCCTTATCGATTGAAAATCGGCATCTCAGATACCCGCTCACTTTGAGATCTCCATCTCTATATATCAAGAAAACATCTTTAGTCCTTCGCAAGTATTGAGGATATTCTCGATACCACCCAAAGGACCCTCACCAGATCCGATTGGTATCGCGCGTAACACTTAGAGCATATGATACATCGGGTCTCGTACATAGCATAGCGTACATGATAGATCCTACCGCAGATGCATACGGGATCATATTCATGCGCATCCTCTCATCTTGTATCTTAGGACACATAGATTTCGAGAGTGTTATCCCATGAGTCACGAGAAGGTACCCTCTCTTGGATTGCTCCATGCTAAACCTTTTAAGCATCTTGTCTATGTACGTTGATTGTGAAAGACCAAGCAACCTTTTTTATCTATCTCTATAGATTCTTATCCCAAGGATATAAGTTGCTTCACCAAGGTCTTTCATTGCAAATTGTTTGGACAACTAAATCTTGACTGATTGTAGCATCGAGACATCGTTTCCTAGCAATAATATGTCATCTACATACAGCACAAGGAATACGATTGCAGTCCCATTAACCTTCTTATACACACAGTGTTCATCCGGATTTTGTGAGAAACCAAACTCTTGATTACCTCATCAAAACGGATATTTCAACTCTTGGATGCTTGTTTCAATCCATAGATGGATTTCTGAAGCTTGCATACCTTTTCGCCATCATAGGAGGTGAAGCCCTCAAGTTGTTTCATATACACATCCTCAGCTAGATTTCCATTTAGGAAAGCTGTCTTCACATCCATTTGCCATATCTCATAGTCATAATGAGTGGCAATGGCTAGAAGTATCCTAATGGATTTAAGCATTGCTCTCGGAAATCAAGGTCTCGTCGTAGTCAACTCCTTGTCTTTGACGAAAGCCTTTAGCCACAAGCCTTGCTTTATAGGTAATCACATTACCATCCATGTCGGTTTTCTTTTTGAAAACCCATTTACACCCTATGGGTTTGATTCCTTCGGGTGCCTCAACCAAAGTCCATACTTGGTTTTCATACATGGAATCCATTTCAGCCTTCATGGCTTGAAGCCATTTCTCAGACTCTGAACTCTTCAGAACCTCTTCATAGGTAGTAGGCTCATCATCTTCTATGAGCAATCCATATCTCTTGGGAACATAGCGTATCCTACGTGTCCTACAAACTTCGTGTGTTGTAAAAGGTTGAACTGTTACTTCATCTGTATGAGTGACAGTTTCAGTTCAGCGATTGATTCAAGCGTCTGCTCGAGCATCCCGAACTTCTTCAAGCTCAATTTTGCTCCCACCGCCTTCTTGTAAAAGAAACTCTTTCTCTAAAAGATAGCATGCTTCGAAACAAACACCTTTTGTTCCTCAGTAAGGTAGAATTGATATCCCATTGTTTCTTTAGGATATCCTACGAACAAACACTTGTCAGACTTTGCATCAAGTTTATCTGACCGTGTCCGCTTCACATAAGCAGGACAACCCCAAACTTTCAAATGAGTAAGATAGGGTCTTTGTTAGTCCACATCTCATATGGAGTAACATCAATCGCTTTTGATGGAACTCTGTTTAACAAGTAAACAGCTGTCTCAAGTGCATACCCCCAAAAGGATTTTGGCAACTTTGCAAAGCCCATCATTGATCGTACCATGTCTAACAAGGTTCGATTTCTCCTTTCTGCCACACCATTATGTTGTGGTGTGTAAGGAGGAGTCCATTGAGATAAAATCCCATTATCTCTGAGATAATCCAAAAACTCTTGGTCTAAGTATTCCCCACCACGATCGGATCGTAATGTCTTGATACTTTTCCCAAGTTGGTTTTCTACTTCATTTCTGAATTGTTTAAACTTTTCAAATGCTTCAGATTTGTATCTCATCAGATACAAGTACCCATATCGAGAATAATCATCGATAAAGGTAATGAAGTAAAGACAACCACTTCTGGCATGGATGGACATCGGACCACATACATCTGAATGTATTAGGTCTAATACTCCGATCGCTCGTTCACCCTTTCCTTAAAGGGTAATTTAGTCATCTTGCCTAATAAACAAGATTCGCATGTGTCATATGATTCATAATCAAATGACCCTAAACTTCCACTCTTATGGAGCTTAGCTATCGTCTCTCATTTATATGGCCAAGCGACAATGCCATAAGTAAGTTGATTTTAAATTATCTCGTTTATGTCTTTTCGTGTCATTGACATTCATAATTGGATGTGACATATCTAATATGTAAATTCCATTGCATAATGTACCAGTACCATAAAGAATTCCATTCAAACTAATAGAACAACCATTGTTACTAAAAGTCAAATGGAAACCAGCTCTATTTAAACAAGAAATAGACAATATATTCTTTGTTAATATAGGTACAAAATAACATTCATCCAATTTAATTACAAGCCCAGTGGGGAGTGACAAAAAGTAAGTGCCTACGACTAATGAAGCAACTCTTGTTCCATTTCTCACACGCAGGTCTAGTTCTCCTTCACGAAATGCCCATCGTCCCCGAGGCCTCGCATATCATTGCATATGTGTGAGCCACAACCGTATCTAATACCCATATGTTATGGTCGAAACAGATAACCTCAATGACAAACATACCGAAGAAGTCGAGGCATCGATGCCTTCTTACGCTTCAATTCTTCCAGATAGACTTTACGGCCCACTTCCAATGGCGGTCTTGCCACAATGGAAGCAAGTTCCTTTGGTGCGCCTCTTTGGTTTTCTTCTTGCTGCACTTCCTTTTGGTTTCTTAGACCTTTTCTTCTTCACTTCTTTTCTTTGAACCGGAAGAAGAGTCCACCATAAGCACTTGCTTGCTATCCTTCTTGATAGATTGCTCATTGCCTCGAGCAAATTGATCAACTCGTGGATTGTCGTGGATATTTGGTTCATCCGATAGTTTAACACAAACTGTGAATAACTATCAGACAATCCAACTAGAATTAAGTCAACACTTAATTCATAATCCATAACAAAACCTAAGACGGCCAACCTCTCAATATACCCATTCATCTTCAGTGCATACTGCACTGTAGATGAACCTGGAGTCATCTTAGTAGTGGAGAGTAGCCTCGAGGTCTCGAACCTTTCAGACCGAGCTTGCTCATCAAATAGCTCCCTAAGATGAAACACTATGGTATTAGCATCCATAGACTCATGTTGCTTCTGCAGCTCTGGTGACATCGAGGCAAGCATAATGCAGGTAGCCATGTCACTGTCTTTAAGATGCTTACGATATACTTTCTGATCCTCATCAGAAGCATCAGCAGCAGGTGGATCAGGAAGTGGATCATCTAGACATATCCAGCCTTCCTCGACCGAGAAAATTCTCGATTTCTCGACCAATCTAGAAAGTCAGTCTAGTTAATTTGTTCGAGTCCATAAGCGAGCGCAAGTTCACACTGGAAGTCATCTTCAATCAACCTAAAGGGAGAGAGAGAAAGAATGTTATAATAGAATTACATGCATGACATGCATATGGCTCCCACTAGTTTTTAAGAATCCATAACCCTCAGTACGAATCCAAGAAACATTATGACAAAATGTCCTAGTGGGTCGATATCCGACATTACTAAAATGACCTTAGGTTTACCCAACAAGCCACCTTAGGTCAATCGGTAGGTATCGGTCATACCAATTGCATCATAGATATCCGACATTACTAAAATAACCTTGGGTTTACCCAACAAGCCATCTTAGATCTATCGGCAGGTATCGGTCATACCATTTGCTTCATAGATGCAACTATCGACTAGTGCTATCAACTCGTGATGTATGCACATACATTGGGTTATCAACTCTTGATGCTGCACATCGATGCACACGCCCAATTTACGCCTCTGTCCACGTTGACCTTGAGTTTACTCAACAAATCAACGCTTCTAGTGAAAACCCACCCATTAATCCAAAATATTATTTTCATGGTTCGAACATATCCAGATAGAGTGAGCTTGGGTTTACCCAACAACCCAACTCTATAAGAACTCTGGTTCTCCCATATTAATGGAAGGCGTTAGTTTTCATATGATGTGTGAGGTTTTCAAGTCTCATCTTCTTCTCCTCCAAGCCGTGGATTCTAGTTACCATGACTATATGGAATGATTTAGGTATTTCATCAATCACATTGAGTCTATACCTAAAATCATCCATCATCCCACCTTGCATGTTGTAAGTCGACTTGTGTATGTGTAAGTCGACTTATGCTAGTGTGTAAGTCGACTTATGCATGTGTAAGTCGACTTATGCAGTGTACCAACAAGTCGACTTGTACCATTGTGTAAGTCGACTTATCGTCTTGATAAGCAGACCAGACAAGTCGACTTATATCTTTATTAGTCGACTTATCCATGTTGAATTGCTATCTAATCGGCTAATTTCTCAATCCGTGCAGTTCCAATTCACAATACCAAATGTAATATCCTTTATTATGATGTACCAATGAAACACTTTCATTGTTCCATGCTTACCATATATAGTCAAACTATACATGAAAAACTTGAGATCAATGAATACACTCTTATTCATTCAGATCTCCAAATAATTTAAGAATATCAAACTATCACCCTAAGTATCTCTAGGTAGTCTAAACTTTATCAAGATTACTTCGGCACTGGTCACAAAATTTGTGACGGCCAAAATAATCAAGACAACGAAATGCACTAATGAGATGCTAATGTGACACATTTGACATCCAAAAAATATTTGGAAACCCAATTTCAAGAAATTCAATTTGGAAAGAATAAAAAATCAATATAACACATTTTTAACCACATTAAAAATGATCCAAGGCATTGGAATTGAGAAATACACAATTTATCATTCCAAACAAAACAGCTCCAGCAACTTTCTCAAAACTGCCAAGCTCTGTGTTTTGCTTGAAAACTCATTGAAAAATTTTCAATAAATTATGAGAAAATTACAGAGGTTACAAAATGTTCACAAAATGTTCCATGAATTTTTTCAGGATTTATTTCCAACAAAAACTCATCCAACCTCAGCAACAAAGCCAATGTAGAATCTGTGTTCCTCAACACAGTTATTCCCAGAAGCATACAATAAATTCTCAAATAAATAGTAAATCACCTCGAAAACATTTTTCCATTCTCATAGACATTCATAAACATCTTAGAGACATGTCGGTGAAAGAAAATCGGAAAAAAAAAATTCTACAATTTATTCTCGAATTTATAAGCATGCTTGTTCATTGAATGTGCACAAAGACAGCAACCAGAACATTGGGGAATAAATTAGTAAAACCATATCAAATCACATTGATAAATTCCGAGCTTCCAAAGACATATGCAAAAACATCTTGTGAACATATCTGGGCAAGAAAATTTCGAAAAATATATTTCTATACTGAATTCGAAATTCACACAATCAACATGCATCATCGTCACAAGCAATAGGCAACTTCGACCTAGTCATGGTTTCTTCGTTATATACGACACAAGTGGCTTTGATACCACTGTAGGAAAATCCCGGTGTGAGCATCACATGCCCACGGTGCGGAAAACAAAAATTTTTGTTCCGGGACCTTCCCGAAAGCCAGGATCCATGTGTCTATACAACAAACTCAAACCATAACGGCCAAAGGAGACCGTCTCTAACGGTATCCACGCAGAGATCGGAGAACCTAACCGGGACAAACCCTTTGACCCGGGAATAGCTAGAACAAATTAAAGACTGCTAGATCTTACCTTTTTTCTTGGAGAGCTATGGAGGAACGATGAAGGAAGGAGAAGAGATGAAGAAGCTTGAAGATGAAGATGGTCGTTGATGAGAAAATCACATTTCTCTTAGGTTTTCCAAAAACCTCTCTTCTTTTTATCAAAACCAACGACAATCCTATTCCCTACTCATCAAATGCCATTTGGCTTTAACCTTTTAAAGACCATTAAATGCTTAGATGAGTAGGCTTCCACGTTAGGCACTTTATATATATATATATATATATATATATATATATATATATATATAAAGTAAAGACAAGCTTCCTCTCCTCCTTCTTACACGTTGCATATATATATATATATATATAAATTCCTTAATTAATTAATCATATATATATATATGTATATAACTGCTGAAGCGGTCCAGTCACACTGGGGTCGGTCCTACCGGCCTACCGGGTCTCGGTATGGAAAAGCCCACCGAAAACCTTTCTCAGCAATATCGATGTCGCGATCTCATCGGGACATATCTCGATCTCATCGGGATCCATTTAATCCGTTTGCTCTCCATATATTGGAACTCAGTCCAAAACTATTTTACGAATTCTCCGAGACACTCTTATGCGTGTGACCCATTAGGTTCCCGGTTATGTTGGCCACTTAGATTAACACTTAATCCAAGCAAGTCATGAGCGGTATCTAGCAACCCATCATGACCTCCAATTGACTGGAAAGTAATTGGTTTGACGAATGAACATGTATTCATCATGAACCATATCACGAACCTTTCCATAGACAATTACCGTGCAATTCGTCCTTTCACCATGCTATACCCCACTTGGTTATGAGTATGGGCAATGTGTCAACTCTTTACTAGACTGACTACGTCAAATCTAGTCCAAGTGATTTTAGTTCTTGTCCTAGGACCCATTACTTAATATGTCAATGAAGACATTCTTCATGACATATATGCTCCGGCCAGAGACTTCCAAGTAATGACCCTGACAATAGGCCATGGGTATCATCTTCATTATCACGTATGGTGAATCCTCTATTGGCTACTCAATTACCTTCAATACCTCAAGTCGTATCCAATCACCACCCTATGAGCGACCTCAGTAAGGCAACAAGGAATGGAGTCAAAGCACGAATCAAGATCCAAGATATCCTCGAGCACCTCAAGTCTAAGGATACTTGCACCATTGCTATGATGAGATTATCACCGACATTAGAATAGGACATCTATGTGATGATCTCATAGCAGTCATCCAATGTACTTACTACCTCTAGTAAGCATCCACATCTCAACCCTAAATATCTCATATTTACACTTTTGAGATCCACCGCTGATCAAATCAAGGAGCTTGAGATGTGCTAGTCTCTCGGATTCCGATGTCCAGTCTCAATAATCCTATGACTAGGGATAATTTAGATACTGACATAATTGCACATGATAGGAATCTCAGTAATATGATCACATCACAATTTCCTTCATGCTATGTCATATATCATGGACTTCATTAATTTGCTTATAGATCAATATCCATTCATAAATAATGAACAGCAAGTTAATGAAATATGCCTTTCTTTATTTATTCATAAAGTATGTACACAACTTTGTACAAGATGCGCTAAAGGCGATTGCCTTCAGGGCACTACTCTAACACTTTACAGTAAGCATCAAATAATCCAATGTACTCTCCACCATTATCTATCCGAATGCACTTCAGCTTCTTCCTAGTTTGTCTCTCAACTGAGGTGTGAAATTATTTGAACACATCTAGCACTTGATGTTTAGTCTTCAGAGTATAGGCCCACATTTTCCTCGAATGATCATCAATAAAAGTCACAAAGTATTGTGCGTTACCAAGTGACTTTGGCAATGGTCGACACAAATTTGAGTGAATTAGATCTATAACATTCTTCATTCTAGATGGAGGAGAACTATGGAAAGAAACCCTGTTTTGTTTCCCTACTAGACAATCTACACATTTCTTCTGATGTATCTGATTTAGACCAGATAGCATATTCCTTTTTACAAGTTGAGTCATCCCTTTTTCACCAATGTGACCTAGTCTTTTATGCCACAAATCAACTGTATTATCATTCTTGACTGTGTTGACAACATCACTGGAGAGCTTTGCCTGCATCATATACAGTCTTGAGTGCTTTTAACCTCTAGCCACTACTAAGGAGCCCTTAGTAAGCTTCCATTTTCTGTTTTCAAAAGTATTTCGGAAACCTTCATCATCTGGCCTGTTTACAGAAATCAAGTTCAGACGTATATCAAGATCTACTTGACATCTTTCAGCAATAGTCTTGAACCATTCGCTATCTCTGTTACGGTCTAAACAAAACAATATAAATTAAATTCTATCTAGACCAATTAGAGGCAAGCGCACCCCATCAACAAGTAATATAAAACAGTAAGAACTGGATATCGTATCCCAGGGAATTTCAACATGCAAGACCATTAAATTAAACGATAAAAAATTACTCAAACGATAGAATTGATTGATTTGAAAATAAAATAAATTTAGCAAATCTAGGAAATATGAAAATTGCAAGGTATGAATTAAAACGACTAGATTTAATCAAATGACAAAATTTGGTAAAGGTATTAGATTTCAATTGGATAGGACACTAAAATAAAATTGTAACAGTGGATTGATTTAGGAAACACTTCACTTAAACAAGTAGAACCCAATTTTCATGGTATTCCCTTCTCTTCTAAATCTGAGCCACCACTTGGTTCATAGATAATTCGGAATAAAAGGCGTTAAATTCAAGTCTAAAATTAAGTTCGTTAATTCTAGGTATCCTCACACAAGATCCTAAGATTGGTCTACACTTTAGTCTCAAGTATGTCGTATGATTAATTTTCTGACAAATTAAATCTCATTGGTTATGGTATTAAATCATCTAAGGTCTTAATTTAGGTGATCAAGCTAAATTAGGACTAAATATTCATTCAATCAAGCAAAAATCAATACCACATAAAATTATCCTAATCTAATATCAATATTAACCTTAACCGAAAAGAAAAACTTACTCACACATATTTATCAATGTAACATAAATCATAGTCATAATATATGGTTGCATTAATTAAATCCAAACAATTAAAATAAATTAATAAATTAGCAAAACAAATTAAAAACACCCCTTTTTTACGACTGTATTTTCTCACGCCACTAGCTTCAACACATTTAATCTCCACCAGCAGCTCACGTAATCTACTCTCCACTAGTAACTCACGTAATCTACTCTCCACCATGATGTTCACGTAGTCTCGTTAGTTCTCTAGCTACTACGTGTGTCTCCACCAGTTTTTCCATCCTCCACACTCTCTCCACCAGCTGCTCCTTTAATGTTTGCCACCTCCTGCTTTATTTTGTGTGTCTCCACCAGCTCATGCTTCAACGTTGTCTCCACCAGCTCAAGCTTCAACGTTGTCTCCACCAGGTCATGCTTCAACGTTGGTGTGTGTAGAATCTCCACAGCTGCAACCGCCTTCCTCTCTACCAGCCAATGTCTCAAGCCTTTTCTTCTACCCAGCTCCTTTCGTGTAAGGAGTGTTTAGTGGTATCCCCAAGAATTACGTTGGTGGGTTGAGAATTTTACTGGAGAGGAATTCACAAGGTGCGTCCCCCACAATTGGAGGCTTGTAAGTGGCATTTTTATTTTCTTTCATGCATCACTGGAGAGGTGTTATTGGAGGCCAGCTATTAGTCAATAAAGGCTGCTGTCTTTTGATGTATGTAAGCTGTTTTGCATGAAGAGTGGAAGGGTGGCGTGATTTTGGAGGCTGATGCATGCTTTTGTGGAAAGTGGAGGCTTTCTTCTTTTTTTAAGCTTCAACGAAGGTTGTTTTCTTGAATAAAATGGAGTTTGATTTGTCTTGTAATAGAGGCTATTTTTGGAGTGGAGAATGAGTTGTACATGGGCTAAAATAATTAAAAGGTGGAGGCTGATGTTGATCCTTAACTGGTTGGAATAGATTTTGCAAAGTCCAATTCGATAGTGCATAAAAACTAATTGGTGGGGATTTAGGAGCTGCAATTTTATCAGTATCTTCGTCTTTGAGTTAGCTTCAATATGATACTTGAATCACAGGATTTCACCATCTGAGTCAAAAGTTATGATCAAAATATCGTCAAAAGATCGCTCTGACAATCCAAAATTTGCTGCAAATTTTGGGAATTTATTTGAAATTCCATCTCAGAAAAATCTGCAATTGGTCCCAAAAAATCCATCAGTGAGTCAAGAATTTAAGTATGAAATTTCAGAATTGTTGGATAAATCAATCTCGAGATAAAAATCCCACAATGACTAAATGTTAAATATGTCAGAAACCAAAAAATAGTGGAATTCGAGTCTATTTGTTTCATTTATGTATTTTACGTCAACGAACCTCGAATAATGCTAAAACATGATAAACTAGCCATATATGAACATAAAATTAATGTAAATGACTTTGAATTAAGTTCTAAATATCCACTCAAAATGTCCATTAACAACACCCCCACACTTGAATTGTTGCTTGTCCTCAAGCAACTTACTTAGGTCACAACCAACATATTCTGTCATTTTATTTTCAACAAAAATGAAGTGTTTTCAATCCCATAAAAATTTGACAAACTCGAGTATCAAGCTACAGCACATATCATAATATTTTCAACAATGCACATAAACAAAACCAAAGGTAGATATCTTTGATCAAAAGTAAGCACAAAATTTAAATGAACTTTCCTCACGATATTCACTCATGTCGCTCAAGTGTATAAGGGTTGTGTTTCACTCAAAACTTCCTCTAAGAGATTACACTACCATAGACTTGCAAATTCACCTATTTTCTACTACATAGAGTACAAGCCATGATGGATCAAAAGAGCTTTTACTCAGGGTTGTAATGGGGTTTAGGTTAAGGTGAGGTAAAAAGGTCAAAGGTGACTCATAAGTATTCTCAAAGTACTAAGTGACATGGCACAATCAAAAAGAACTGCTGAGACGTACATACAGAAATACGGGACTACAACTACTCATCACCATCAAACGCTACTGTTTTTATTTTTTTTCTTTTTTTTTTCTTTTTTCTCTTTTTTTGTTTTTTTTGGTTTTTTTGGAACAATAAACATAAAAGAAGATAGTAGTAGCAAAAATCAACAACAACTGAGTAGATATACCTCTAAAACATCTCAGAATAACATGTAAAATAACAATTCCTAAATCAAGGAATCAAATACTTAGTACTTCATTCAACTTGTGAAAGGGTAAGGCTAAAAGTTTTCAAGTTTCAATGCAATGCGATTAATAAGCAAACAACAAGGTTAAAGGTTCAAAGGGGGTAACAACGGAAAAATGACTTGGTGGGTCATTTAAACTAAAGGTTAAAATCAAAGAAGGCCTTTATCATGTCTATAAAGCATGTAACTAGTAGTATCAAACAGGTTCAGAGAAAGTTATGAAGGAAATCCACATAGGGAAGAATCACATATGAAAAAAAAAATGACTATGAGATACATTCATATAGCTCATATAGCGCCCCCTTACCGTAGGGTACACACCGGGACGCCCGTAGGTCATTCCGATACATATCCTACGACGAGGGTGCACTACGATCAAACAATACTAAAATCCACATGGCATCAATATAATAAAACCGCAATATCAAAACCACTAAATTTTAAAACCAATAATGCTTTTCTCATTACATAACATCAAATAGAAATATAGACCAGTTTATCAGTTCCTTACCATCTAAACACAATACTCCCAAAAAGGAAACTGATACAAAAGTCTATACTATGCTATCCTCAAAAATCAATCTCAGCTGACCGACTTGTATGCCATCGCTTCTCTTGCCACACGCTCACACGGTAGGAGAAGTCTAACTCTGGAGCTAGGAGTCTAATCTATCAGTCCTGAAAAAAGAATTGCAATTTTGGGTGAGTTTGCGAACTCAATGAGAAACCATCATCGATGGTTCACTCAATTCATGCATTACGCAAATTGCGTATAGTACATCACAGCAACATTCAAAATCTCATATAGCAGTTTACAGAATACAGGCAAACTCGCAAATCTGTTATCACAATTGTATCATGCAATACATATGTGACTCTTTTCCAGTTTATTTCAGTGTTGTGACCAAGCGCTTATTCAGTGACAGTATTCAGTGGACGCGTCAGGGAGTAGGAGAGCCCTCATGCAGGATACACTAACTCCCCTCGAGCTCAAGGCTTGGTACAGTGACAGTGTTCAAGCTCAAAGCTCTTCTCAGTAATAATAGCGACTCAGATCACAATGTTCATTATCTGTTCATGCAATTATCCATGTCATGCATATGTCCAGTAAATCACAGTCATATAGCTGTAATAGCCCATTTGTCACAATTTTTCATAATCATGTAGCATTCAAATCCAATTTATCAAAAGCATGCACTTCGGTCCTAAGCATTCACATATTCATACAATGCACATTTGCAAACAGTTCACATAGAGCATTTATCAATCAGAAATTGAGGAACCAACTAGGTTACTTACCTGTAACTTTCGAGCTACTGCCTGGAAGTTCCAGCAATGTCTGTAGAATAACGATCTAACGGTGCCTCTATAGCAGTTAAATAGTTACCCATTACTAAATGCTCAGTCAAAACAATTCAGTGCTTCATATGTTTAATGAAAATATGTACGATGCATATTCATGATTTTTCGGTGCTAAAACCCAATTTCGCTATCTCTTGCCTCATAACCACAATTCACTATTCACTATATCAAGAGTATCCATTGATTTCATAAGTCTCCAATTTAAAATTCAATGATCAAGAACTATCCTTAGGTTGCAATAGGAAACCATAATTGAATTTCTTTCAGTGATTGAGACCATACTAAATTAAATTCTAACTCTCATTCATTTCCTCAATTGTAGACATCTTTCTCTAGTTCCTAACGAATCAAGAATCACTTCAATTGGAGGTCTATACCATAAATTATGCCCCAAAAATCAAACTATTTCACTTCAGAAAACTGTCCCTTGCCGCGATCAAGGATTTCACGTCGCGACGTAAATCGACGGGCTCGTCGCGATGCACCGCTCTGCTCGTCGCGACGAGCGCGCTCGTCGTGGTGAGTACGCATTTACTCGTCACGGCGAGGCTGCTCTCAGGCGTCGCGACGTGCAGCTCCACCGTCTTCTCCGATCGACTTTTCATCCTTTCTCTCTCTAAAAACCAGTATTAATAACTCTTAACTACCCATTTTTACACAATAAATACCATAAATGCATCAAACAACTATAAATAACAACATTAAAGCCATTAAACTTACCAAATCGAAGCTCAATTCCTTAAACCCTAAATCTCCGAAAAATCTCTTAAACCTCTAACAACCACGGTGATCTTCCATAGCCATACCAAACATCATCCTCTCCAAGATTCCTAACAGATATTCAACCACAATGAAGGAGAAACAAGCAAGAATCTCCAAGGGGAAAAATCGAAATCGTCGAAGGGAAGAGAAGAGTCGTGCCCTAGGGGAAGAGAAGATGATCTTTTGTAATATTCAAACAATAAGGTACATAAAGATTGATTTAAACCTATAGATCATAGTCCCCAAATTCTTTTCATTTCAGTCTCTAAATTTCAATGGCTCAATATTTTTATTCCTAACAGCACAAATCAAATTTTCCATACCATTTGCCCATCAATTTCGGAATCGAAATCTAATTCATCAGTCTCTAAGTCATTTTCTCGGTCCAGACCCAAAACTCTAAAAATTCTAGAAAAATTCCTATAAATCCTAAAAAATATAAAACACAAGATTCTATACTCCAATTTCAAATTTCAAATCCCAAAAATTCAATTCTCACTCCAATTCAACTATACAAACCCAATTATTCCATAATTTCAATTAAATCGAAGTCAAACATAATTAACTCAAATTCACCAATCATGCTCACAATTAAATACTGGAAAATATCATGAATGCATGTACCTATAAATGCACGTGCAGACAACTTATTCCTCTATAATTAGAGGTCAATGAATGATCAATTAATAAAATGCAGTATGCAATCCTACCCAGTCCCAATTTACCAATATGCCCATCACCTCGATAACGGGATGTTACAGCTCAAAACCTCACATATGTTTAAATGAAAATCTAGAAAATTTTCATACACTGCCTCATCACTCAGCATCAGTTATTGACTAAGCTTATGCAATTGATTACTTTAATTAATTCACGTAGTTCACTATCCTCTCAAGCTGCCTATTCCAAGTTCTTGTATACAGCTCAATTTTCCATCCAACTACTTTGACAGAATCGTATGGTCAAATTCATCACAAATAAAGTTCGCTACAAAAAGAGTCGCAACCATTCAAGTGTGTATCTCTCAACATCAACATTAATATCATCAACATGCACATAAACTCAATCCCCCCACACTTAATATGAACATTGTCCCTAATGTTCAAGTAGTCAACAATCAAATACAAAGAGGGGAAAGAGAAAGAAGAAACTTCCCTAAAAAAATCAGCCAAGAACTCTTTATCACCAACCACACAAACCTAAAAAAACTCAAAACAACTAAAAAATGAATTAAACTAGAAAGAAATGCAAAGGAAAAACAAGAAAAGAAAAGAAAGAAAATTACAGTCCTAATAAAAGGTGTGCACTACGATCAAGGAGGTGAAGTGTCACGAAGAGACAATCGCTCCTTAGAGTTATCCACAAACCTGGGCATATACAATTTAGGTCGTTGTCCATTTACCTTAAAGGAATTTTCATTTTCTCGTTTTACCTCAAAGACCCCAAAAGGAAGGACTTGGATCACCGTGAATGGACCATACCATCTCGACTTAAGCTTCCCTGGAAAAAGATGAAGACGGGAGTTGTAGATCAATACCTGGTCGCCTACCTTAAAGTCTCGGTGGAGGATCTTCTTGTCATGCCACTTCTTCACACGCTCCTTATACAACTTTGAATTATTATAAGCATCCAAACAAAATTCTTCAAGCTCATAAAGTTGCATAAGTCTCTTAGTACCTGCAGCAGACAAATCAAAGTTAAGAAATTTGGTAACCCAATATGCACGATGCTCTAACTCAACTGGAAGATGATAAGACCTCCCATTTACTATCTTCAATGGTGACATGCCTATGGGTGTCTTAAATGGCGTCCTATATGCCCAAAGTGCATCATCTAGCTTTAAAGACCAGTCCCGCCTAGAAGCATTAACAGTTTTCTCTAGTATTTTCTTTAATTTCCTGTTTGAGACTTCAACTTGTCCACTAGTTTGGGGTGGTATGGAGTAGAAACCTTATGGGTTACCCCATACTTAGCTAATAACGAATCAAAAAGTTTGTTGCAAAAATGTGACCCCCCATCACTAATGATAGCCCTAGGTGTGCTAAAATGTGTAAAAATATTCTTCTTAAAAAATTTAACGATACGTCTAGACTCATTTGTGGGCAATGCCTCTGCTTCCACCCATTTGCTAACATAATCAATAGCAACCAATATATATTGATTAGAGAAAGAATTAGGGAATGGTCCCATGAAGTCTATTCCCCAAACATCAAAAACTTCACAAACAAGAATGTTAGTCAATCGCATGTCATGTCTCCTACTAATATTTCTGACCCTTTGACACCTATCACAAGATTTGACAAATACAAATGCATCCTTAAATAAGGTAGGCTAATAGAAACCACACTTTAAAACTTTATGAGCTGTCCTAGATGCATCATAATGTCCCTCAGCCTCTCTAGAATTACAATGATATAACACAGAGGACATTTCCTCTTCAGGAATGTAGCGCTTAACAATACCATCCACACAAATCTTATAAAGCAAAGGATAATCCCAAAGATAGTATCTTACCTTAGACAAAAAAAAATTCTTTTGAGCATAAGAAAGACCAAGGGCATAGATATTACTAGCAAGGTAGTTTACATAGTCTGCAAACCAAGAAGTGACTGTCATAACCATCAGATGCTCATCAGGAAAAGTCTCCTGAATGTCTTTCTTTATTGCACTCTCCATGGCAGCTTCATCTCACCTTGATAAGTGATCAACTACAAAATTCTCGACTCCCTTCTTATCCCTCAGCTCAATGTCAAATTTCTGCAAAAGTAACACCCAACAAATTAGTCTTGGTTTAGCGTCGAGTTTTGTCATCAAGTATTTCAAAGTTGTATGGTCAGTATACACAATCACTTTAAATAAAACCAAATATGAGTGAAAGTTGTCAAAAGCGAGCACAACTGCCAACATCTCTTTTTTGTGGTGGTGTAATGGCGTTGTGCACTATTTAGTGTCCTAGTTGCATAAAAAGTTGGATGAAAGATCTTACCTCGTCTTTGGCCTAAAACAACACCCATTGCATAATCACTTGCATCACACATTAATTTAAAAGGAAGAGACTAGTCAGGAGATAGAAGAATAGGTGCAGTCACAAGCATATCCTTTAACAATTGAAAAGATGTCAAACATTTATTTTCAAATTAAACACAACATCTTTTTCAAGCAATTCAGTCACAGGTCTAGAAATCTTAGAAAAATCTTTAATGAACCTCTGGTAAAAACCAGCATAACCTAAGAAACTTCTAATGGATCAAACATTGTTTGGTGGTGAAAGTTTCTTAATGACGTCAATTTTTGTCAGGTCTACCTCTATACCCTTGCTATAAATTTTATGACCTAAAACAATGCACTACTGTACCATGAAATGACAATTTTCCCAATTAAGCACTAAATGGGTCTCTACACACCTAATTAAGACTTTCTCTAAGTTATCAAAGCATGCGTTAAATAAAGTACCAAACATAGAGAAGTCATCTATAAAAATTTCAATGCAAGATTCAAGCATATCAGAAAAAATAGCCATCATACATCTTTGAAATGTAGCCGGAGCATTACATAACCTAAAGAGCATGCGTCTATAGGCAAATGTACCATAGGGACATGTAAAAGTTGTTTTCTCCTGATCTTCCGAGGCTATCGGAATCTACAAATATCCATTATATCCATTTAAGGCACAATAAAAGTCATGTCCAGCTAATTTCTCAATCATTTGATCAATGAAAGGTAAAGGAAAATGATCTTTCCTAGGGGTATCATTCAACTTCCTATAATCTATGTACATTCTCCACCCAGTTACCTTCCTAGTGGCTATTAATTCATTTTTCTCATTTTCAATCACAGTGGTGCCTCCTTTCTTTGGCACCACATGCACTGGACTAACCCAACTAGAATCAGAAATGGGATAGATAATACCTGCATCTAGAAGCTTTACTACCTCCTTCATGTGTGGGTTAAGTCTCCTTAGGGGCTGTACTATTGCCTTGCTTCCATCCTCCATGAAAATGTGGTGTGTGCAAAATGAAGGGCTTATACCCTTGATATCTGTAATGGATCGCCCAATGGTCTTTTTATGATCAGGTAGTATCCTCAATAGCTGCTCCTCTATGGCACCTAACAAACAAGAGGAAATGATAACTGGTAAGTGCTCAAGTGGGTTAAGATAAACATACTTCAAATGACTCGGAAGGGGTTTAAGGTCAAGAGAAGGGGGCTTTTCAATTGAAGGCTTTGGAAATAGCTTGGTTGGACGTTGGAGAGGCTCGTATGTTCTCTAATGTGTCCAATATGCCTGCTCCAACCCATCTTCAATATCCTCCAACTGTTCTTGCAATTCTTCTCCTAACTCTTCAATCATTCCTTGTGCTTCCCCTTCCAACAAATCTGCATAAACAATAGAAGAATCATTAGTATCAGAAGAATAAATATCAATAAAATGGAAAGAGTCAAGAGTAAAAGGATGCTTCATAGCATTGAGCACATCAAACACTAGTTTTTCATCTTGAAGTCTCAAGATGAGCTTTCCACGTTGCACATCGATGATGGTCCGTGCAGTGGCCATGAAAGATCTCCCAAGAATGATAGGGATGTCTATATCTTTCTCAATACCAAGGACTAAGAAATCCACCGGGAAGATGAACTTCTCGACCTTGACTAATATTTCCTTAATGATTCCCCTTAGATAAGTGATTTACCTATCTGCCAGCCAAAGCGAAATAATTTGTGGGTTTGAGCTCTACCAATCCTAATTTCCTGAAAACAGAAAGAGGCGTTAAGTTAATGCTCGCACCCAAAAGCCTTATCTATATGTAAATCACCAATAACACAAAGAATAGTAAAACTCCATGGATCTTTAAGCTTCGGTGGTAACTTTCTCGACAATATAGCCAAACACTCCTCATTCAGCTTCACCATGACATACTCCTCAAACCTCCTCTTATTAGACAAAATTTCTTTCAAAAACTTAGCATAAGAAGGCATCTACGCTATGGCCTCAACAAAAGGTATGTTTATATGCAACTTTTTAAATATCTTGAGAAAATGACCAAATTGCTTATATAATTACGTACCTTTCAACCTTTGAGGATAAGGAATTTGAGGTCTTACCGGATGTACGATGGGGTCAGCAAATAACCTTGGATGATCCTCCTTTTCAGTTAGTGCTTCCTTGGCCTCCTTGCCACTTTCCTGACTCTCATCTTCTTCACTCTTTTCCACTTCTTTATCCTTCTGCTTCTCTTGAACTTCTTCAAGCTGTCTACCACTCCTCAATAAAATTACCTTTGCATATTCTCTCGGGTTGGCCTCAGTAGTGCTAGGCAATGAACCCAAAGGTCTTTCCTTCAACAAACTTGCAATCTGGCTCATCTGATTCTCCAAATTCCTAATAGAAGATTCTTGATTCTACATCCTAACCTCGGTAGTAGAAATGTACTTCAAAAGTAACTCTTCAAGATTAGATTTCTCTGGTGGTGCAGGATTAGAAGCCTTGAAACCTGGAGGTGGAGGTGGTTGTCTTTGAACATTGGATGACTATGGTTGTGCCACTTAACCGTTCCACTAAGAGAAATTTGGATGATTCATCCACCTAGAATATGGGTCCCCTCGATGTTTTTTATAATTGTCCACATAATGGTCCTCTTCAATCTCTTGAGTAAAGGATTCCCAACTTGACACTCAGAAGATGCATAGGAATCTCAACCACAATGCTCGCATAAAGCACATCTCCTTAATGAAGAACTAGCTCCTCCTCTCACACTGTGCATCTGATTATCCAATTTCTTCGTCAAAACATCCATCTGAGCAAATAAAGCGACTGTATTGTCTACTACACGAGCTCTTGTAGGTCGTTTGGGATGCCTTTCTGTATGATATTGAAAACTGCTAGTGTCCATCTCGTCAATCAATTTGTAGCCTTGATCTGGTGTTTTTCTCATTAAACTACCTCCTGCTGTAGCATCTATGGTACTCCTGTTCGATGGGTTCATTCCTGTATAAAAAGTATTGACCTTCTGCCATATAGAGAACCCATGACTAGGACACTGTGCCAACATATCCCAAAATTGTTCCGACGCTTCATATAAACTTTCATTTTCATATTGAGTAAATAAAGTGACCTCATTCTTCATTTTTGCAATCTTGGCAGGAGGGAAAAAATTTGCCAAAAATAATCTCAGCATCTCATCCTATGTAGTAATCGATCCCAACTACAAACTAGCCAACCATGCTCTGGCCTTATCCCTTAGAGAAAATGGGAATAACCTTAATCTCACCACGTCTTTCGATACTCCATTCTGCTTGAACAAATCACAAATATCCAGAAATGTCTCCAAATGGGTGTTTGGATCCTCTAAAGGCAATCCTCCAAACTGAGATGCTCTCACCATGGATGTAATGCTGTGAGGAATCTCAAAACTCGTTGCTGTGATCGTCGACCTTATAATGGGAGGCATGGGTCTATTGTTATGCCCCATAGTCAAATCCATCATAGTTAACTCTCTTCTCTCTTCAGTATGTGGCATCAACCTTTCTTCGTGCTATTCCATCTTTACGAATTGCTCTTCTCTAGTCCTTTCTTCTGTGTTACTACTTTAAGCCAATCTGGTTTCCTTATATAACCTGCGAGCAATTTTTTCAATCTCATTATCTAATAGCAAATTCTCAGGATTTTGACCACAAGTGAGCATAAACAAAATGGAATAAATAAAAAACAAATAATAACAGAGCTAATAATGAAAAAAAATAAAACACACCGACGTAAAGCAGTCAAGCAAACAACTAAAATACGCAAATAAACAACAAAGCAAGAATTAAATCTGAGACAATTAATACCTTCTAATCTAATGAGTCACAATAAGGAATTTATTTCCTGGTAATGGCGCCAAAAACTTGTTGCGGTATAAACAAAATAATGTAAATTAAATTCTATCTGGACCAATTAGAGGCAAACGCACCTCGTCAACAAGTAACATAAAACGGTAAGAACCAGATATCGTACCCAAGGAAATTTCAACACGCAAGACAATTAAATTAAATGATGAAAAATTACTCAAACGATCAAAAATTGATTGATTTGAAAATAAAATAAAATAAAATAAAGTAAGCAAATCTAGGAAATATGAAAATTTCGAGGTATGAATTAAAACGACTAGATTTAATCAAAAGACAAATTTTGGTTAAGGTATTAGATTTCAATTGGATAGGACACTAAAATAAAATTGTAACGGTGGATTGATTTAGGAAATACTTTACTTAAGCACGTCGAACCCAACGTTCATGATATTCCCTTTTCTTCTAAATCTAAGTCACCACTTGGTTCATAGATAATTCGAAATAAAAGACATTAAATACAAGAAGCCTAAAATTAAGTTTGTTAATTCTAGGTATCCTCACACAAGATCCTAAGGTTGGTCTAAACTTTAGTCTCAAGTATGTCGCTTGATTAATTTTTTGGCAAATTAAATCCTATTGGTTGTGGTATTAAATTATCTAAGGTCTTAATTTAGGTGATCAAGCTAAATAAGGACTAAATATGCATTCAATCAAGCAAAAATCAATACCACATAAAATTATCCTAATCCAATATCAATCTTAACCTTAACTGAAAAGAAACACTTACTCACACATATTTATCAATGTAACATAAACCATAGTCATAATATATGGTTGCATTGATTAAATCCAAACAATTAAAATAAATACATAATTAAAAATAAATTAAGAAAACAAATTAAAAAAAACCTTTTTTCATGGCTGTGTTTTCTCGCACCACTAGCTTCAACACATTTAATCTCCACCAGCAACTCACGTAATCTACTCTCCACCACGATGTTCACGTAGTCTCATTAGTTCTCCAGCTGCTACGTATGTCTCCACCAGTTTTCCATCCTCCACACTCTCTCCAACAGCTGCTCCTTTAATGTTTGCCACCTCTTGCTTTATTTTGTGTGTCTCCACCAGCTCATGCTTCAACGTTGTCACCACTGGCTCAAGCTTCAACGTTGATGTGTGTAGAATCTCCATAACTGCAACGTTATTCACTTCCACAGCTCCATGCCTTCCTCTCCACCAGCCAATGTCTCAAGCCTTTTCTTCTCCCCATCTCCTTTCGTGTAAGGAGTGTTGAGTGGTATCCCCAGGAGTTGTGTTGGTGGGTTGAGAATTTTGATGGAGAGGAATTCACAAGGTGCGTCCCCCATAATTGGAGGCTTGTAAGTGGCGTTTTTATTTTCTTGCATGCATCACTGGAGAGGTGTTATTGGAGGCTAGTTATTAGTCAATAAAGGTTGTTTTCTTTTGATGTGTGTAAGTTGTCTTGCGTGAAGAGTGGAAGGGTGGCATGATTTTGGAGGCTGATGCATGCTTTTGTGGAAAGATGAGGCTTTCTTCTTTTTTAAGCTTTAATGAAGGGTGCTTTCTTGAATAAAATGGAGGCTGATTTGTCTTGTAATGGAGGCTATTTTTGGAGTGGGGAATGAGTTGTACATGGGATGAAATAATTAAAAGGTGAAGGCTGATGTTGATCCTTGGCTGGTTGGAATAGATTTTGTAAGGTCAAATTCGATAGTGCATAAAAACTAATTGGTGGCGATTTAGGAGCTTCAACTTTTACCAATATATTTGTCATTGAGTTAGCTTCAATATGAGACTTGAATCACGGGATTTGTCCATCTAAGTCAAAATTTATGATCAAAACATCGTCGAAAGGTCATTCTGACAATCCAAAATCTGATGCAAATTTCAAAAATTTATTTCTCCTAAATTCCAGCTCAGAAAAATCTGCAATTAGTCCCAAACAATCCATCAATGAGTCAAGAATTTAATTATGAAATTTTAGAATTTTTGGATAAACCAACCTCGAGATAAAAATCCCACAATGACTAAAGGTCAAATCTGTCAGAAATCGAAAAATAGTGCAATTCGAGTCTATTTGTTTCATTTACGCATTTTACCTCAACGAACCTCGAATAACGCTAAAACATGATAAACTAGCCATAGATGAACATAAAATGAATGTAAATGACTTTGAATTAAGTTCTAAACAACCACTCAAAATGTCCATTAACAGACTCTAAAGAAACATCTCCTTTGTCAAAAACATTTGACAGATTTCCATTTTCCATCTTAACAACGCCATAATTCCCAGGTGTATAAGAAAAGAAAAATTATTTGTGCGATGTAACATGAACAATAACTCCACTATCAACTATCCAACTTGTTTCTTGCGACACTAGGCTGACTATCTCTGTATCATTGACAAGGTTGAATACATCAACAATGTTACTTTGTTCATCATCACTACTTTCGTCTGTCTTCACATCTTTGCCTTTTTCCTTCTTCAACTTTCTGTAAAATTTCATGACGTGGCCGCCTTTCTTCTGGCAGTAATGGCATTTCATATTTTTATAACTATTTGACTTTCCTCTACTTTTGTCTCTGGACTTTGGACTTCTGGATTGATTCTTTCCTTTGTTTTCTGTAAGTAGAACATCTGAATGTAATAAAGAGGCTGTATACTGTGATTTACATCTCATCTCTTCATTTAGTATACTGCTTTTAACAGACTCTATATTTAATATGTCATTTGATTCAATATTTGTCAAAGACACCTTCAAAGTCTCCCAAGACTCTGGTAATGAAGTTAATACCATTAGAGTAATTACCTTGTCTTCAAACTTTATGTCCATCTTTGATAACTGATCAACCATCCCTTTCATATTATTTAAGTCAATTTTTTGCGTCAACTTTTAGAACGGATCACGCCAAAAAATTCATTGTAATTTTTTCTTCTCGGTGATATGCTTTTTTTCAAAAAATACCTTCAATAAAAACACGGCTCTAATACCACTTGTTGGGCGCAGTGGGTGTATTTTGTAAAAAAGAAAAATAAAATGAGCAAAATGAACATATAATATTTAACGTGGTTCACCCTTAATTTTGGGCTATGTCCACGGATAAAACTCAGCATAATTCTTTCACTATTACAAATAGTAGATATACAGAGATAAAACCAAAATAGTAGCTCATAAGGTGTTTCCCAATCTAAAAATACTAACCTCACTATTTTGTCACTCACTAATCCTTTAGGAAAAATATTCCTAACTTCAAAGCAAAACAATGCTCTGGTTTTCCTTCTATGTTTTTTTGTTGTGATTTTTTCTGAAGCAGAGAGTGCCTTATATAGGCACTTCACTGCGCAGCTGTCTTTTTACATTTCTTTCAACGATGCCGCATTTGTTGATCAAATATGGCGTCTTTCCATATAAAGAGGGACTCATTTCCAACACAAGTGTAGAGCCGAGCAAGTTCCAGTGGAGGGCAATGAGCCAATAAATAGTCCATACCACTACAGATGTGTTTGCCATAGGTGATAGACATTTATTTATATGTAAAATTCCAGATGATGATTGTGGATTAAGAAATTATGTAGTAGCGTCCAAAGAACTTCCAATATTTATCTCATCATCGTCTTATCTCTTCACCAAACACTAATTTGTTTGCACAAGCAGCGTCAACTATAGGACGTATGTGTTAGTAGTGTGCCCTAGGCCAATGGATATTTGTGATTCATGTATTAACATTATGACTTGTTAATAATATATTATGAGGTATTCCTTTATATATGCATGTATTTCGTTTATGTAATGTGATTTACATTCCATGAATAGTATTAGACTTATGTCATCAAGTATGTGACTTGATAGTAAAACCATAAGTGTTATAACACTATTCTAGACTGTCCCTGGTCGATCATTATTGGTGGAACAATAATGAATTAAGACTAGTATATGTTCTGATTGATGATCACGTTTTACTGATCATGGATATGAGATATCAAATCAGAAATATAGATATATGTTAGAGAACATATATTGGACCGACCCACATAAAGAATACTACATGGTTTCATGTCATTAGTGATTCTTTATATGGTTTGACTTTAGTCCTTTGACCTGAAGTCATCATGGTTCCCTACATGAGGAATTTAGTGTTTTGATATTAGACTAAGTTATTTTTAACCGAATAACAAATAGTCTTATGTTGGACACTAAATGAATCATGCGGAGGGATGTGAATGACGTAGATGGGATTTGTACCTCTCTTAAATGGGAGAGATATCATTTGGGCCTCTTGACAAGTGTGACTGAAGAAATGCATGGCCGTGCTCAAATGAATTGATGAAGAGTCATCAATGTCATTTGTTATAATCAGTCAACTTGGGGATCAAGAAACTATGATTAATCAAAGGTTGACATGTACCATGCCTTGTGATTAATCTTGATATCGTGTTACAAAAGGACTGAGCCTATAACCATAGTTACAGGTTAAATCGGATTATCGATCCTCGTTTAATATGGGTAGTCATAATGTCTTGTTAGAGGCCGCTTATGACTTATGGGCCTTGAAGTGTGATCAAGCCCATTGCCAACATCAAATGAGCCTATAGGGTCGCACACAAAGAGTAATGTGATCTGGGCTTATTCCCTTGGGCCTAATTTATTAGGTGTTGAATAAATATATTTAGATATATTTATTGGGCTAGATCGAATTAAGTTGTCGGGTTTTTATTATATATGATATAATGGGCCGAAACTTAATGGGGCCTAAATGGGATTAGGGTTTCTCTATAAATAGAGAAGCTTAGGTCTCATTAGGTTAAGGAAGAAGAGACTAACCCCTAGCCGCCATCCGAGAGAAAAATCGTGCGGCGTTCGGAAGAGTTTCAGGACGTGCTAGCACACAACAACCGCAGCCTGGATCGTGCATACTTGTGTGGATACCGGTAGAGGGCATTCGCATTTGCAGTGTCTTGGAATCCAAAAAAGAAGCAACCAATTCACAAAAATAAGGTATTTTCGCACATCCTTGGTATTTTCGATTATACTTCATATTGTTGTATGGTCTTTTTCTGCAGTGTATTGTGAATACTCGGACTGTACGCGATCCAACAGTGGTATCAGAGCCAAGTTCTTCTGTATAATCGTTAATATACTTGTTTTTGATTACATGTGTTCACGATTTTGGCTTCTGTATAATCAAAAATATGCATGTTTGGATTACGTGTGCTCACGGTTTTTTTGTTGTGTGATACGAAAGTGTTTTTATTTCATGCATGTTCTTTTCAGATCTGTTGATTATCTTGGTAATGATGAGAATATATGACAAGCATAAAGGTTTTGACCGACAGGTGGTGGCTGCTAGGGTTTCCACCATGTAAGACATGGATCTGGAATAGGAAACCGCAAGTATTCATGTTGGACAAGGATACTCCAGTCGACTATCATCTCTTCCAGTCGACTAGAAGTGTTCCAGTCGACTGGTTGGAGAGCGGAGATGAGCGTTTCAGCGAAAACGTTCGTTCCAATCGACTGATATTGGTTCCAGTCGACTAGCATCTCTTCCAGTCGACTAGAAGTGTTCCAATGACCGTCGAGAGCAGATGAGCGTTTCAGTAAACGTTTGTTCCAATGACCGAGATTGGTTCCAATGATCGGCATTAAATCGACCAGTCGACTATCATCTCTTCCAGTCGACTGACAAGCCCAGCAAGGGGCTACTTCCCTTACGCTTGATTGTTCGTTATGTGTTATATATTCTGGGTGATGTTACATGTGTTTATTTATATTTTTTGAATATTTATATTCATGTGTAAGTTACTATTCTATACTTCTAAAATATATATACTCAAGTATGTTGTAGTATAGGATTAGAAATAGCATAGTACAAACACCCTTACTAATAGGATTAGTAGTCTTCATAATGTACTAAGAACAACCCTCTTCATAATTTCAAGTTTATATGCCTTCCATAAATCTTTACCAATGTTTATCTCTAGCTTATCCTTATGTGGGTTTTTTCCAAAGCAAGGCATGTAGAGATCATCTAGGGAAGACATTTGAATAATGGTACTATTCATAGGTAAAGTATGGTTAAACTTGACTAAGCTATCAAAACGGTTTTGGACTTAGGGCATAAGATTGGGTTTTTACATACATGCAGTACATAAGATGTATTTTAACATAAGCCCATCAAGAGTTACATGTGATGTAATTGAAAAGAGTTTTCTACCTAAATAACTAAGTTTTGAGTGTTAAGCCAAAGCTTTCTTAGGACTTAGTAAAATATGGATCTTGTTTCTCCCATTTTTCAATTGAGGGTTATTTATTTGAGTGGGAGCTAATACCTCATAATATATGAATGTTGACCCTTATTGCATAATTTTTGTAGATTATGGCTACTCCATCCACAAACCTTTCTATGCGATCTATCTTAGAGAAAGAAAACCTTAATGGAACAAATTTCCTAGATTGGTATAGGAACTTGAGAATTGTTCTCAAACAAGAAAGAAAGCTTTATGTCTTAGAAGAGCCTATCCCTGAGGAACCACCAGCAAATGCACCTAAGGCTCAAAAGGATGCTTACATGAAGCATATCAATGACTCTACGGATGTGTCATGCCTTATGTTAGGCGCCGTGATCTCTGACCTTCAGAAGGACTTAAAGGAAATGGAAGCCTATGACATGCTTGCTCAACTGAAAGCTATGTTTCAAGAGCAAGCACGCCAAGAGAGGTTTAGAACCACTAAGGCATTGAATTCATGCAAGATGACTCCTGGCACACTCGTGAGTGCTCATGTTCTCAAGATGAAGAGTTACATTCATCATCTTGAGAAATTAGGTGCACCTGTTAGTCAAGAATTGGCAACTGATTTTATTCTAGCATCTTTAACTGATGAAAATGATCAGTTCATTCTTAACTACAACATGCATAATATGGAGAAGTCCATTGACGAATTGCATGGGATGCTAAAAACTGCTGAAGAGAACTTAAAGGGAAAGGTTAAGACCACCAATGAAGTTCTTGTGGTTCAAAAGGGAAAAGCTTTCAAGAAGAAGGGCACAACAAAGGACAAAGGTAAAGTACCCAAGTCCAAGTCCAAGCCCAAGCCTAAAGCTAAGACTAAGGCACCCAAGGAGGGAGTTTGTTTTCATTGCAATGAACCTGGTCATTGGAAAAGGAACTGCAAACTCTATTTGGAAGAGCTGAAAGAGAAGAAGAATAGTGCGACTACTTCTTCAGGTATGTTTGTTATAGAAATCAATTTTACTCCTTCTGCATCTTGGGTATTAGATACCGAAGCTGCAACTCACATTTGTACTAATGTGCAGAGTCTAAGAAGGACTAGAAGATTGATGTCTGGTGAGATCGACCTGCGCGTGGAAAATGGAGCAAGAGTTGTTGCTTTATCCGTGGGGACTTATGATCTTATTTTGCCTACTGGGCTCATTTTGGAACTCAAGAATTGTTATTATGTACCCACTATGAGTAGGAACATTATTTCTTTTGCTTGTTTAGAGAATGATGGATTTAAATTTTCTATTAAGAATAAAAGTATTTCCATTTATAAGAATGACATTTTATATGGCATTGCGCGTCAATTAAATGGCATTTATACTCTAGACACTGAGTTTGTTACAAATGAGCCCATCTATAACATAAATACCAAGAAGTTTAAATCTAACGATTTGAACCCAACCTATCTCTGGCATTGTCGTTTAGGCCATGTAAATGAAAAACGCATTTCAAAACTCCATCAAGATGGATTCATTGAATCTTTTGAATCTTTTGAAACATGTGATTCTTGTTTACTGGGTAAGATGACAAAGGCCCCCTTCACAGATAAAGGGGAAAGGGCCAATGAGCTATTGGGCCTTATACATACCGATGTATGTGGTCCTTTTAGCATTTCAGCGAGAGGAGGTTATTTGTATTTCATTACTTTTTCAGATGACTTTAGTAGATATGGGTATGTCTATTTAATGAAGCACAAATTTGAATCTTTTGAAAAGTTCAAAGAGTATAAGAATGAAGTACAAAATCAGCTTGGCAAAACAATTAAAATCCTTCGATCTGATCGAGGAGGTGAATACTTAAGCCAAGAATTTGATGATTATCTTAAGGATTGTGGAATCGTTTCGCAATTGACTCCTCCAGGAACTCCTCAATGGAATGGTGTTACTGAAAGGAGAAATCGAACTCTATTAGATATGGTTCGATTAATGATGAGTCAAACTGATCTTCCAAAATATTTCTGGGGCTATGCTTTAGAAACAGCAACATTCATATTGAACCGTATTCCTTCAAAGGCTGTAGAAAAGACACCTTATGAGATATGGACTGTGAAGCATCCCAATTTATCTTTTCTAAAGATTTGGGGATGTGAGGCTTATGTGAAGCGTCCAATTGCCGAAAAGTTGGCACCCAAATCTGAAAAATGTTATTTTGTGGGATATCCTAAGGAAACTAAAGGATATTACTTTTACATCCCAGCAGAGAACAAAGTGTTTGTTGCTCGAAATGGTTTTTTCTTAGAGAAGGAATTTGTTTCCTAAGGAAACAGTGGGAGTAAAGTACAACCTGAAGAAATTCAAGTTTCACAAAATGACATTGAGCCTGAAAAGGAGATTGAAGTGAGCTCAAAAGCTGTTGATGAGCAGTCTTCAACAACACAAGGCCTACGTAGATCTGATAGGATTCGTCATGAGCCCGAGAGATATGGATTTCTCGTTACTGATGATGATAATATGATGCTCATTGATCATAATGAGCCCACAACCTATCAAGAAGCTATGGAAAGTCCAGAATCTGATAAATGGTTAGAGGCCATGAAAGCAGAGATGCAATCCATGTACGACAATCAAGTTTGGACTTTGATTGATCCGTCTGATAGTTTGAAGACCATTGGATGCAAATGGGTTTTCAAAAAGAAACTCGACATGGATGAAAATGTGCACACTTATAAAGCAAGACTTGTTGCTAAAGGTTATCGACAAGTTCATGGAATTGATTATGATGAGACATTTTCTCCAGTGGTCATGATCAAATCCATTAGAATTCTTATTGCCATAGCTGCATACTATGATTATGAGATATGACAAATGGATGTCAAAACGGCTTTCCTTAATGGAAACTTACTTGAGGATGTATATATGATGCAGCCTGAGGGTTTTGTCCATCCTAAGAATTCGGGAAAGGTGTGCAAGCTTCAAAGATCCATTTATGGATTGAAGCAAGCATCAAGAAGCTGGAATCTTCGTTTTGATGAAGTTGTCAAAGAGTTTGGATTCATCAAGAATGAAGATGAACCTTGTGTTTACAAAAAGGTTAGTGGGAGTGCTGTTGTCTTTTTAGCTTTATATGTTGATGACATACTGCTCATTGGAAACGATATTCCAACCTTACAGAGTGTCAAGATTTGTGGTTAAAGAAACGTTTCTCAACGAAAGACTTAGGTGAGGCTGCCTATGTTTTAGGCATTAAGATCTATAGAGATAGATCAAGAAAGCTTATAGGCCTAAGTCAGAGTACATACATAGATAAGATACTGAAAAGGTTCAGTATGCAAGATTCCAAGAGAGGATTCTTGCCTATGTCACATGGAATCAAGCTTTCTAAGAAGGATTGTCCTACTTTAGGTAAAGAGCTTGAGCGCATGAGTAAGATTTCATATGCATCAGCAATTGGATCTATCATGTATGCCATGTTATGTACTTGACCAGATGTCTCATATTCTTTGAGCATAACAAGTAGATACCAATCTAATTATGGTGAGAGTCACTGGATAGCAGTTAAGAATATCCTTAAGTACTTGAGAAGAACTAAGGATATGTTCTGAGTCTATGGAGGACTCAAGGAGAGCTCGTTGCAAATGGTTACACCGATGCTGGTTTTCATCGATATAGATGATTTTAGATCGCAATCGTGTTTTGTGTTCTGCTTGAATGGAGGTGCAAAGAGCTGGAAAAGTTCAAAGCAAGAAACTGCTGTTGATTTTACAACCAAGTCGAGTACATTGTCTTGCCTCGGATGCATGCTAAGGAAGTCAGATGGATCGAAGTTCATTATCGAGCTTGGAGTTGTTCCTAGCATTGCAAGTCCTATAGACCTTTATTGTGATAATAATGGGGCTATAGCACGTGCTAAGGAACCAAACTCACATCATAGATCCAAACACATACTCGACGTTTCCATCTGATTAGAGAGATCATTGGGAGAGGAGACGTGAAGATATGCAAAGTGGGCACAGATGACAACATTGCCGATCCACTTACTAAGCCTCTTCCACAGTCTAAACATGAGAGTCATACGAGGTCTATGGGCATTAGATATCCGACCGATTAGGCCTAGTGCAAGTGGGAGATTGTTAGTAGTGTGCCCTAGGCCAATGGATATTTGTGATTCATGTATTAACATTATGACTTGTTAATAATATATTATGAGGTATTCCTTTATATATGCATGTATTTCGCTTATGTAATGTGATTTACATTCCATGAATAGTATTAGACTTATGTCATCAAGTATGTGACTTGATAGTAAAACCATAAGTGTTATAACACTATTCTAGATCGTCTCGTCGATCATTATTGGTGGAACAATAATGAATTAAGACTAGTATATGTTACGATTGATGATCACGCTTTTATCGATCATAGATATGAGATATCAAATCGAAACATAGATATATGTTAGAGAACATATATTGGACCGACCCACATAAAGAATACTACATGGTTTCATGTCATTAGTGATTCTTTATATGGTTTGACTTTGTCCTTTGACTGAAGTCATCATGGTTCCCTACATGAGGAATTTAGTGTTTTGATATTAGACTAAGTTATTTTAACCAATAACAAATAGTCTTATGTTGGACACTAAATGAATCATGCGGAGGGATATGAATGACATAGATGGGATTTGTACCTCTCTTAAATGAGAGAGATATCATTTGGGCCTCTTGACAAGTGTGATCAAGAAATGCATGGTCGTGCTCAAATGAATTGATGAAGAGTCATCAATGTCATTTGTTATAATCACCAACTTGGGGATCAAGAAACTATGATTAATCAAAGGTTGACATGTACCATGCCTTGTGATTAATCTTGATATCGTGTTACAAAAGGACTGAGCCTATAACCATAGTTACAGGTTAAATCGGATTATCGATCCTCGTTTGATTTGGGTAGTCATAATGTCTTGCTAAAGGCCGCTTATGACTTATCGGCCTTGAAGTGTGATCAAGCCCATTGCCAACATCAAATGAGCCTACAGGGTCGCACACAAAGAGTAATATGATCTGGGCTTATTCTCTTGGGCCTAATTTATTAGGTGTTGAATAAATATATTTAGATATATTTATTGGGCTAGATCGAATTAAGTTATCGGGCTTTTATTATATATGATATAATGGGCCAAAACTTAATAGGGCCTAAATGGGATTAGGGTTTCTCTATAAATAGAGAAGTTAGGTCTCATTAGGTTAAGGAAGAAGAGACTAAACCCTAGCCGCCATCCGAGAGAAAAATCGTGCGGCGTTCGGAAGAGTTTCAGGACGTGCTAGCACACAACAGCCGCAGCCTGGATCGTGCATACTCGTGTGGATACCGATAAAGGGCATTCACGTTTGCAATGTCTTGGAATCCGAAAAAGAAGCAACCAATTCACGAAAATAAGGTATTTTCGCACATCCTTGGTATTTTCGATTGTACTTCATATTGTTGTATGATCTTTTTCCGCAGTGTATTGTGAATACTCGGACTGTACGCGATCCAACAGAATGAATTTTTCCTTATGATATTATCATGACGTTTTCTTGGATTTTCATTAATTACTTGGCAATGCTTCTTTGTTCCTTCTTTTCAACTTCTTGTGAAAGCAATAAGAGTCGCCAACTCTTACATGAACCTTATAAAAGAAATTTGGAAGGGCATGCACAAGGTTTTAGACAGTGGATCACAATCAATATAATAGTTGAGGGCTATTGAAAAGATTGTTATTAGATATAGTTATAGCTAATTAGATATAGTTATTAGTCAACTGGATCCCTTGATCTTAGCATGCCACCTACTGAATCCCCTGATTGCAACACACGTATCATTGACTTCCTTATACGGCTGTCAAGTACTTTGTAATTAACGATTCCTTTGCTAAATTAGAGATAGACGTTGTGTATATATACTCTGTAAACTATCAGTATAATGAAGAGCTTGATTCTCCATTTCACCAATCTTCTGTTATGGTATCAGAGCCAGAATCAGTTATGTCGTCAAAAACCCAATCCTCTAAAATCTCTTCCCTGTCATCCTCTTCGCCTATACCAACCAGTCCTTCCACCTTGCCATATGCACAATTCAGCTTTGCCATTAAACTAAAGCCTACCAATTATCTGATATGGAAAACCCAATTTAACCCAATCTTGAAAGGTTATGATCTCAAGTCCCATATCAACGGAACAGCTGCCCCAATAGTAACAATCATTGATCAGGAAACTAAAGCCATCATTCCCAATCCGGAATATCAGAATTGGGTTTATCAAGATCAACTATTAGTTGGATGGATACTTTCCTCCCTTACAGAGGAAGTCTTTCCTTATGTAGTCGGTCAGGAATCAGCCCATGAAGTCTAGGAAGCTCTCAAAGAAGCTTTTGGCGCTCAATTTAGCGCTAGGCAAGTCCAACTTCACATGGAATTGCAGAACTTGTCTTCGGAAGACAAACCTATGTCACAATTTCTAAAAGAGGCCAAGAATATCAAAGATCAACTTTCCCAAGCTGGAATGCCAATCGGAAATGCTGAATTCAATGCAAACATTTTCAGATTGCTACCATCGGATTATCACCCTATTCTTGCTGGAATTTCATCGAGAAAACATGAAGTGAGTTTTTCTGAATTATCTGGAAGGCTTATTTCACATGAGATTTTATTGCAGAGTTTAAGAAAACCAGTCTCTATGGTTGCTAATATGGCACGCCATGAATCGTCCTATTCCAAAAACAAAAATTATGGCAAGAACAATAACTATAGGCACAACAACAAGGGAAGCTTCAACAATGGCAGATCTAAGAGATGGTTCGCTACCCCTTATCAAATTTGCAACTTGAATAATCATCAAGCTAATAACTGCAGAAAACTATTTGACAGAAACTATGAGCCACCAACTGCTAATGTTGCTGTCTGTAATTCATCTAGCAAAAGCACTGAGTGGTACCCAGATTTGACAGCCAGTCATCACATGACACCAGACTTGGCCAGTTTAGGAATCTCAGAAGAATATAAGGGATCAGATAATTTTATCATTGGCAATGGCTCAGGTATCTCTATCGAACATGTTGGAAAGTCTGCTCTCTTAACACAACATAAGCCTTTAGTTTTGAATGAAATTCTTTATGTGCCTTCAATTCAAAAACAACTAATGTCGGTCAATAAAATAGCTAAAGATAACAAGTGCTATTTTAAGTTTTGTGACTCACACTTTGTTGTGAAAGATCAGATCACAAAGAGGCTTCTCTTAAAGGGACTCTGACGAGGATGTGTACAAGGTCTCAAAAGCAGCTACAAAATCTACAAAAGAGACCTCAAGTTTTTATGGCTGAAAAGCTTAGCTTGAAGGACTGGCATGATCGGCTCGGACACGCTCAATTTGGAGTTGTTTCAAAGATTATCAACACTTTTAATTTACCTTGTTCAATAAAAGCCACTCCAGTACAAACTTGTGAATCATGTTGCCTTGGTAAACTCAGCAGATCTCACTTGCCATTAACTGGAACCGTTACACTCAATAAATTTGAATTGGTCCATGGGGATGTATGGGGTCCTGCCCCAATGAATTCTGTTTCTGGTGAAAGATATTTTTTTATTTTGGTTGATGACTTTTCTAGATTTACTTGGATTTATCCAATTAAGCTCAAAAGTGATGTGTATTCCATAATCTGTCAGTTCGTGGCAATGGTTGAAAGGCAATTTCATACAAAAATCAAGTATTTTCAATCTGATTGGGGAGGTGAATTTCGGAATGTTAATACATTTCTTAAAAACTCAGGGATCGTACATAGAGTTGTATGTGCTCACACACATGAGCAAAATGGAACTGTGGAAAGGAAAATTCGGCATATTGTTGATACGGGGTTATCTATGCTAGCTCATTCCAAGGTCCCATTAAAGTTCTGGAATTATGCCTTTGCTGTTGCGGTTTATATTGTGAATCGACTGCCATCTCCTCGTTCTAACAAAGATTCTCCTCATAAGAAGCTACTTGCTCAACCTCCAGATTATAATGCTCTCAAGGTTTTGGGTGCACCGCCACCCACCTCGATCATATAATGCCAACAAATTTTCTTTTCGCAGACACCTCAGGTTTATCTTGAAATGCTACCGATCGCAGGTATTATTTGTTTTGATCCTCAAATTCACCGCACATATATTTGCAGGCATTATAAAATCGATGAAAAAAGATTCTTATACTATGAAGGATCTCTTTCACGAAACTCCATATTGGGACTTCCACCAGCCGCAGATACTGATGTCTCACCATGGCTCACGCTACATCTATCTCCTTCAGTCATGTCCTCGCCAGTTTCTGTCTCATCTCTTCCTCTTACTTCACAACCAACAATCACAACGATAACGTCTCCCTCACAAACTCCAGTCCAGCCAGTTCCCTCATCAGCTCCAGTTACTTGTTCAGACTCAAGTAATGCTGAATCTCTTGTAAGCCTCAAGCCTCAGGAAGATCCTCAATCACCAAATCTGAATTTACATACCAGTAGACAGCATCAACATCCCATGATTCTTCGTCCTCATCCAAAGAAAAAGGTCTTATATGCAATAAATATTTCTAATGCATCTAATGTGCCTACTGTTTTGGAGCCCACTTGCTATACGCAAGCTTCGAAGCATAGAGTGTGGAGATAGGCCATGACCAGTGAAGTGGTAGCTCTTATCAAACATCACACGTGGGATCTTATGCCTAAACCCATTGGAGTTAACATAGTTGGTAACAAGTGGGTTTACAAGGTTAAACATCATGCTGATGGTAGTATTGAAAGATTCAAGGCTCATTTAGTCGCTAAGGGTTATACTCAACAAGAGGGGGTCGACTACTCAGCCACGTTCTCTCCTGTGATAAAATCTACCACTATCAGGCTACTTCTTTCCTTGGCAGTTTCAAATCACTGGCATATGCGACAACTTGACATTTCCAATGCTTTCTTAAATGGCTATTTAGAGGAAGAAGTTTATATGGCTCAACCTCAGGGATTTATTGATCCTAGATGCCCTGATCATGTGTGTCACCTAAGAAGATCATTGTATGGTCTCAAGCAAGCCCCAAGAGCTTGGTACAACAGATTAAGTTTTTTCTTACTCCGTCTTGGTTTTCAGTCTTCACACACAGATGCTTCCTTGTTTATTATGAAGGAAAACTCCCAAGTCCTTTATCTTTTACTCTATGTCGATGACATAGTTTTAACAGGAAGCAGTAAATCTCTCATTCATCATATTGTCAGACGCTTATCTGAAGAATTTGACCTTCGCAACTTGGGGGCCCTCAAATATTTTTTGGGCGTTGAGGTCAGTTCTCGAGGTGATGGTTTGCTGTTGAGTCAAACCAAGTACCTTACTGATCTTTTGAAGTTCACACACATGGATGGGGCAAAGGCAGTCAAAACACCCACCTCTCCTACTCATCAGCTTGATCATTCTATCGGTGACTCTCTACCAGACCCGTACATTTATAGACGATGTATAGGGGCTTTACAGTATGCCTGTCTCACAAGGCCTGACTTAGCCTATGCTGTTAATAAACTTAGTCAATATATGTCTACCCCCACGGATGTTCATTGGCAAGCCTGTAAGCGAGTTCTGAGGTATGTCAAAGAAACAATCAGCCAAGGTCTTTTGCTTGTCCCTAGTTCAACTACGCGTCTTCAAGTATACGCTGATGCAGACTGGGCTGGTGATATAACAGATCGTTGTTCCACCAGTGATTATGCGGTTTACTTGGGCCACAACTTAATCTCCTGGAGCTCCAAAAAGCAGCAAACAGTGGCTCGATCCTCTACAGAGGTAGAGTATCGATCTGTTGCAAATGTTGCAGCTGAAGTTATTTGGTTGCAATCCTTACTTAGAGAGATTGGTCACACAGTAGATCAGCCAGTCATCATTTGGTGTGATAATCTTGGGGCTGCATTTTTGTCTCTCAATCCTCTCTTCAAGGCCCATACCAAACACATCGAATGTGATTATCATTTTGTGCGTGAACAATGCAGTCAAGGCAAGCTTACTATTCAACATATTTCTACCAACGATCAGATTGCAGATATTTTCACCAAAGCCTTACCCACAGACCGGTTTTCCTCCTTGAAGGCCAAGCTACGAGTTCTCTAATTAACCTCTTGCTTGCGGGGGGTATTAGTCAACTGGATCCCTTGATCTTAGCATGCCACCTACTGAATCCCCTGATTGCAGCACACGTATCATTGACTTCCTTATACGGCTATCAAGTACTTTGTAATTAACGATTCCTTTGCTAAATTAGAGATAGACGTTGTGTATATATACTCTGTAAACTATCAGTATAATGAAGAGCTTGATTCTCCATTTCACCAATCTTCTGTTAATAGTTATAGCTAATTAGACGCAAGAGACTGCACCACCTCTTAATAGTTCCTACACTACACTCCAAAAAAGGTTTTCCAACGAGAAAGAACTGTAACTGAGCAGAATTCGATACATATATATATTTGCTAGCTTGTTGTTGTTAACCCATCATATCATCTCAATAACAGTTCAATAAAAGGAAATATAGCCAAGTATGTTACTGCTATGATTTCATTAATTTCATTTCAAGTAATAAATTTTCTGTATACATCACGTGAAGAAAGCATTCACAATCGCGATGCATGGACATGGCATACTTCCTATTGTTGTATGTATCTATTGGATGTTTACAATTGCAAGTCGTCTCGTCTTGTTGATGACACGAGGAATGCGATTCCACTGTGAACACCTTTTTAGTTGTTGGCTTTGCCAAAACTTCTAGGAAAAGGGATTGCATCTCTAATATCAGTCAGACCAGTAGTATATAGAAGCATCAAATCGAATCCAAGAGCGAATCCCGAGTGCTTCACTGTTCCGTGCCTTCGAAGATCCAAGTACCTTTCATATTGCTCGCTTGAAAGGCCAAATTCCTTGATCCTGGAAACGCCACTCAGTAAAGAAAAGAAATTATTAAGAAACTTCTGTATTTCGAAAAGCTCTCGCACATATTAACCTCTGACGTTCTCAGCATGGCAATGGCCACAGGAACTACTAACTCAAAAGATTCCTAGTCTTGCCTATTTGTTCATTTGATGTGGACGTTGATCTGCTGGTGTATAACACCTCTTTCTCTAATAATTGTTCGTAATTTAATAAAAATAGCGGTTTTAGTAACTAATGCATGTAAGTTGAGCATCACCTTGTGTTCAACATATCAATGCGTTCCTCACTTTGGCTACCAGAGATTAATACGCCCACCTGCAAACAAATGTAATTCAACTGCTATAATGGAACTGCCATTTCTAAAGGACTATAAAGCAAGATAAGATGACCTATTCAGAGGGGGTCATGCTTCTTTTCAGCAAAATTTTGAGCTTACCTTTGGTACAACCAGATCAAATGCAGCAACTGTTACTCCATCATCATTTAGCCGGACATGAAATGGCTTAACTTCTTTTGGATAATTGTACACAACGATAGGACTCTTATAGAACTCGTCAGCCAAATAACTGTCATTCCATCAAATATTGTTGTTAGGTTTCCGCATTTTACATGTGACCACTAATTCCCATAATCATCCACGCAATACCTTAAATGTTCAGCTGTTAGAGCAACCCCCCATTCAAGTTTCGTTTCAAATGTCTTGTCAGTTACCTGATTGTAAAAAACCAAGGATGTACTTTGAATATAACTCCATATACATGTTTCCGAGTTATAAGGAGGGTATATATTTACCTTTTTCAAGATATCAATTGCTTCCCTGTAGGAAATCTTTTCCCATGGAGTAGCTGTCATCAGTTGGAGACGATGGATGCTACTATTGTCAATCCTTTTCGTGATAAATTTCATGTCTTCTGAACAATTATCCAAAAGCCACTTACAGAGGAACTGGACGTAATCATTTGCGCAGTTCATGGCATCCTGGAAACCCAGAAACACAAAACAGAATAAACTATGCACATTCCTAAAGTATTGTGGTGAAATGATTCGTTATCATACCTCTAACTGTGAAAAGGCAATTTGAGCCTCAACCATCCATATCTCTGCTACGTTTTTTGAAGTTACAATGCTATCATCTTGAAATTTGGGTCCGAAGGAGTAAATATTTCCTAGCGCACATGCATAACTCTCGAGACAGAGTAGACCTGAAGCTGTTTGATTAGTTTGAGAGGTTAAAAAGTCTTTAAAAAGATCGACTTTTTCAGGCTTTGGTGGAGTTCCTGATTTAAGTTTTTCTTCTATTTCTAATTGTGTCGCTAACTGATTTGTCTTTAGTAAATCCATAACAGCTGCAGCCAGTGCCTCCCTATTGCTTTCACTTCTTTTGAGTTCTTCAACTAGTCTGCTCTTCTCATTTATAGCAGCCTTTACCATTTCAAGGTTGACATCTCCAGTATCCTTAGTTGATCTTGTCTCTTCCTCTTTATCAGCATCGTCAAGTTGAGTTGTAACCTGAAATTTCTGTGCGTAACCTTCACGATCAATGCCCATTACAACAGGCGCTTGCAAACAGTGGAACCCATGATTTTGGAAGAACGCATGAGTTGCAAAGCTCAGAGCATTTCGAACTCGCATGACAGATGCCACCTAAAGTAAAATAGGTTCAACTGAAGTTCCAGGTCTAATTAAATCAAGTGCAAGTTGAAGTAGTATGATTGCCTTGCAGATACTTGCAGTTGAATTACATAATTGGACTTAATTAAAATAACAAGTTTGCGAGCATCATTTGTGATCCTCGGAGAAGTTTCGGAATACTAGAACATGTGGCAAGGATAAACGTAAAAACTTACCGTGGTTGTTCGAGGCCGAAAATGAGGGAAGTCCCTCAACCTTTCCAAAGGCAACCGTTTCTTTGACAATGGATACTTTTCATCCTCTACTGTCCCTACGTAAAGAATTTTTTCTGCTTGAAGTTCAATAACATGATTCCCATGCACTGGCGTCAGCTTTTTTAGGACACCTTCCGCTAACAGACTTGTTCCGGTTGACAGCAGTTGGCCGGTGGAAGCAACAGAGGAGTCCACCACAACCTGAGAAATTTGTTAAGTGTATCACCACGTTGATAGCATAGAAATTTCCATCTCTATGGAAAATCCAAAAAATTCTCATCTTTATCATCACGAAAGTCAAAGATGCAGGTGATGCAGAGAGTTAAGAAAAATCGAATGAAGAATGAAGAAACTGGTTTATTTCGGTTGTCAATGACAAGAATGTATATTTTCACAGTTCCCGGAGAAACCAAAAGTCTTAAGTACCAGAAGATTTGCAGCACAAGAGCCGTCACTAACACGCAGGAAAGCTGTGGAAGTGGAAGGAGGTATAGCTACTACAGCCTCCAACTTCCCGCCAATCGGATGATTTCCAGAACTGCCTCCGCCACCTCCACCCAAAATCTTATATATTGACCTAAAGAAGGGTATTCTAGATTGAAGAATCTCCACACAGGTTACATCTTTATGCCCTGAAGACTGCTCGTGTCGGTCAGTACCTTGTGCGGGTACAGGATCGTTCTTCACCTCCTTGGAAGACTTCACCCACCCTCCAATCACTACTCTCTGACCCGCCAACCCCACCCCTCCATCGCTTCTCTCTAATAAAGTTTTCAAGACTATCCTGTTGGAGTACTTGTGCGGTGGAAGTGATGGGTGGGTCCCTTCGGAGGCCGTCTTTTTCTGCGGAGTGCTAACTAATTTGGTCTCCTGAGAGGTAAATGATTTGGTCTCTTGAGACAGCGTTACAGGTTCTTGAGACGCCATACGAAACAAAGAAAGAAAGATAAAAGGGAAGAAGTGGATTATAGGTGTTGGTGAATCTGGAATAGGATGGGATGATGAAGAGGGAACGTGCATGGGGGTGATGAAATATAGAATAAGATGGGATGCTTTGCTTGAGAAGTCGAATATTTGAGAATGGGAGAGGTTAGGGGAGAAGGAAAGGGATAGGGATTGTTTGTTTGACATGAAAATAAGGGATGCATTGAGAGAAGAGGGAAGCAGAAAGAAAGAAAGGAAGAAAGACAAGCAAGAGGGGTGGGCGACATTGCACCACGGGCAAGGTTTGGTATTCTTCAAGGATGGGTATTCGCGGGAGTTTTAAACTACCAACTGTATCTGTTCTTTCAATTTCTTATTACAATGGATCCTCATTCATATGCAGCCCATATCTTAAGTCCACTGCTCTAAGCATCCATAAATCCATTGTCGTTTGAGAATTTTTCACTTGCTTCTTGTGCATTACTAATGTATTCTTTTCTTTGGATTTTGTGCCATACTTTTTTTCTAAAACAAATGGATTCTTGTCCTAAAAGGTGAATCGCCCACTCCAAATATCCTCACATCTTGATCCGATAAAATAGTGAAGGGGTAAATTACGGTTTGATCTTAGTTAGCTTCTCAACAAGACAAATTTCACTTTTTCATTGTCGATTCAAACTCGATCTTTCTAAGTTAACCTCATCGAACGACTAATCGAACTATCCGCAAGCAAAAAATTGATTCGTGTTGTGACTTGCGGGTGATAAGCAGAATAGAAAGATATTGGTTTAAAGGAAGCTCATTTTCCAAGTCTGATTTAGCCTTGAAAATTGTAGTGTTTATAAACAAAGTATTCCCTCCGTTTCATAGCAGAATAGAAAGATATTGGTTTAAAGGAAGCTCATTTTCCAAGTCTGATTTAGCCTTGAAAATTGTAGTGTTTATAAATAAAGTATTCCCTCCGTTTCATAATAAGAATCGTTTTAGATACATTTTAATTATTTAAAATAAGTGTCATTCTTGACTTTGTATGCATGTTTATAACTTTTCTTTCAAAATTAAACTTTAATTTCTCTCTCATCTTAATTATACAAATCACAATTTAAAGACAATTTCTTTCACAATTTTATTTAAGATGCTGATTACCGAGGTAATTTTATGGAAGTATTAATAAAGGTATATCTATAATTTTATTAACTTTTTTAATAAACGTGTATTTTTTTAAAACGACTCCTATTATGAAACGAAAAAAGTACCGTTATTATGACTTTTTGTGCGCGTGATCGAATTTATGAATAGACGTATTGGGTCATCTTAATTCAGTAACAAGCTTACCAGGCACTTTCTATTTATCCAGGTTTCCTATCCTGGAAACCCTCGATGCTTCTTTTGGTGCGTAAGACGTCTCTGCCCGTCTAAAGCCATACCAACGAACGATACGAGGCCAAACTCCAACTGAAATCCCCGTTTTACCCTGCTAAATATCCCAATAATAGACAAAGGCCAGTTACGAAGAATGTGGAAATGCAAGTGGGCAGCTGTGTCAAATGTCCAACTATCCATTTGGTTAGGCTTCAGCAGGCAATCTGTCGACTTTAAAGGTCTGGGCCACCGCAGATTCTTTCCCAGTCTATCTCCTGTGCTCATAAATTGACCACAGTCTCTCCCTTGTTTCTCTGTCTCATCGTCTCGTTTCCTCTTTTTTTATCCTTCACAACTTTGAAGGTTTTAGTCTCACCTAAAGATAACAATGGCAAGCATTAAAATATGCTACTTCTTACTCTTCACCCTTATCCTTGCAGCATATGTTGGTCTTATTCAAGGTTATTTATAAAACCCCCTAGCTAGTTCTTCTCTTAGTACTCCCTAATTTTCCTTTGGTTTTTGATCCCTTGCTTGTATATACGGAGACTGCAAGTTCTGTATCTTGGTTGTATGGAACGAAGCATTTGCTTGGTTGGCCAGGCTGCTTATTTATTCACCTCGTGTGAATGCTTTTATGCACTTTACATGGGCTCATTTCGAGTTCCCACATTTTCTTTGGTTGCCAGGAATGTCCTTTGAATATCAAACACACTACTTTATATAGTTTAGTTCATTCTTATATATTGTTCCATTATTGCAGGATCCAGAACTCAAGTACTTGTTCCTTATCATCGAGTCACCAACTCATCACAAGAGACACCTTTGCTGGTAAGAGAATGACAAGAGACTTGCTTAATCTGGGAACTCGGTATCAGTGTTGTTCAGGAACTGGAACTTAAAGCAAGAATAGAATAAGTTACTTAAATTTATGTCATCTTAATTAGCTTCCTCTATGAACTATTGGAGTCTGCAGGGTAGCAGTGAAGCACAAATATCCAGAAACTCGAGGAGATTAATGATAGGTTCCACGGCTCCGACTTGCACTTATAATGAATGTCGAGGTTGCAAGTACAAGTGTAGAGCTGAGCAAGTTCCAGTGGAGGGGAATGACCCAATAAATAGTCCATACCACTACAGATGTGTTTGCCATAGGTGATAGACATTCATTTATATGTAAAATTCCAGTTGATGATTGTGGATTAAGAAATTATGTAGCGCAGTGTCCAGAGAACTTCCAATGTTATCTCATCATCATCTCATCTCTTTAAAGTTTTCTTTAATATAATTTATATGATGACAATTAGCTCTTATTTTTATTATATGAATTCAATTCCTGTATTGCATTACATCATATACAAAACTACTCTCCATTTCTAACGTCCTACATTTACATCAATTCTAATTGCATAATCTCTAGTCCAACAAAGAGTGACAGTATATATGTATAATACGTAACATTATTGAGTAAATGGTTGGTAAAGATATTAGTCATTCACTATATACTTTTGAATGTTTTCCTACAATATTGTTACAAGATTCTTATTCCAAAAATAAGTACTCAGTCGATGAGTCAGAAGGAAATTTTACTGACGGTAGGGCAGCAATTGAAACGTTACAATAATGAAATCAAAATTGAATGATATTGTCACTGAGATGAGGATCAGAGATAGTACCACGAATAGGTGTAGCCTTTGATACCAGGTTTAAAATAAGTTACTACACCGATATGATTGGACTTAACAAAAGCCTAAGAGATGAAACTGTTGAATTACTTGTACAAAACATGAAGTGGGAGAGAGAGCACATAGGAATAGGAATAGGATAGAAGTAATAGTTGATGTAATTAGAGTTTGAGAAGGTGTGAGAGAGCACATGTACTGAGTGTAAAACTATAAAGGAGAAATAGGGTGGGGAATCTGCAAGTGGAAGTGGGCACATGTAAGTGGTCCCATAATTAAGACATAAGGTAACAAGGGGGATCACATGCTACTTGTTTGAATTCATTCATGACTTGCACACACAAAATGTCAAAACACTGAATTTTTGTAATAAAGCCAAAGGCTCATAATAAAAGGTCCCGTTTTCAGTGTACAAAAATTGGCACCAAGTGGCTCCCATCCCTACCAACCTCAATTGCAGTTCTCTTGTTGAGTTGGAGGACAATCCTCCACGTTTCTCGAATGCCTTAGCACATTCTGGTTGGACATTCCTGGACTACTGTGATTCCTACTCCCGTCCTCCCTTGACATTACATTTTCCATTTTCATTTTTACATGTTTATACCTCACCAACTGGGGTTTTCTACTTCTAGTTCGCGACAAAACCAACAGGATGACTGATTATCAGTAAAGCCACAGTTGGGCCCATTTTGGTTTCGAAGCCCATCTTTAGCTATGGAACGGAAAAGATATGGACTCCCTTTTGTCAGTTATCGACTACATCCGTAAATTGTTACGTATGTTAATATACAGTCAGGTTACCATCTTTTGCCACCGCACACTTGGCTTGGTGATGAGGACTGGGGATCACTTCGAATTCTCATCTGGGGTGAATTTAAAAAGGCCAAAGTCTATTTAATGCAAGGTTAATTTCAAAAGTTTATACAATTCCATAGTTAGTATAACAGATCCTTTTTTATACAATTCCATAGTTAGTATAACATATCTTTTTGTATCTTTTCACCAATTAGCTTATGATATTATAACTTGAACTAATTTGATTTTTTTTTGTTTACACCATTGGGTCGACTAATCCAATTCGGAGCTTAATCATAGTTAAGACTCTTCACCTTTCCTTGCGAGTGTGTTTAGTGGGGATCGCATCCGGGAGTTTTTCCCACATGCCTAGCCTATGTAACCTACTGAGCCACAACTCGTAGGTGAACTAATTTGATATTATGAATGACTTATATTTAGCAAAAACATGTGAAAAATTGAACTACTAACATAATATGTTTTAAAAGGGCATCTATTTTAGTCATTATAAAAAATAAAAATTAAATTACATAAAATTTTAAACTTTAAAGAACTTTTTTACAAACTTACCTTGAATGGATAGTCATTGAATTTTGTGTCAACAATCTTTCTACAACACTATTAAAGTGATGTTGTAACAATTTCATTATACATATTAAAGATTAATACAAGGTAAAACAACAATTTGTGAATTACACTGACTTAATTGCATACTTACTATAGAACTTCAATTTATATTTTTTTTAAATTACTTCAATTTATATATTGCCAATTCTATCTTTTATTAACATACAAAATATCTTGAAATTAATTTTCATTTCATATGAGACAAATCGAAGTAAGGTTTTATTCAACCACAACACATTTCTTTCATGGATTAAATATATTTAAGATTAAAACGTTATAATTTTGGGGAGTTCTTCCAAAATGATATCATTTTGTGGTGAAAGTTAAGTCATTTGAGTTGGGTCTTAAGTCGGCCTCTTAAACTTAAATCCAAAACAAAATCCAGTCAACCTAAGTTTAACCCCTTAATTTCAAACTAGATTATATTGAATTGAGTACTTTTGGAAATTGCATCTCTAATTGTTAAGGGAAGACTGCATACTATAAAACTTTCACAGATCATGCGTTTCAGTGGAATTTACACTAGATGTTGTTGATGTTACTGCTGCTTTACACCATATCTAATATTTGTAATTTTTACCAAATCTCTCTTATAGCTCCAAACAAAATGCTCACAAGATCTTTAGATTCGTTCCACTGATAACAACTTACTCACATAATAAAGATAACTGAAAGATAACAAACACATGATTTTAATGTAGAAAGCCCTCTAGTATAGAGGTAAAATCCACAAGACAAATTAACATTAAAATCCACTAAATCAAATAACATGATACAAATGATAAAGATTTTAAGCACTCTAAAAGAATACTGAGATTGTGTACAAATTGATATCCTATCCAATCGTAAAGATCAAACTTCAATAAAACTATGGTTGATGAACGCTATTTGGACTATAAAACTCTTCTTTTATTGAGTGTTTCTATTTTATACAACTTAAATCTCTCAAACTTATCTTCAAATCTTCAAATAGATAAGATTTTATATGACACACATTCACTCACACAACCTTGTAGTAGACATGATCATGCTAATTTACTTTACAACTTGCACGTGGTTCAAAAGCTTACACAATCTTGCATACGATTGTGTCCAACTATTAACATAGGTGAGCCCTCTAAAAATAACTTCCAATCTTTATTTTCTATCTTTAATCCAATTGGAATTATTCTTTTTGATCCATAAAGATAGCTAACACTTCCATAATCCAAATTTAGTGAAATTAGAAAAATGAATGTCCATAAAATAGAGTTGGATCCACAATAATCTCTCCTCTAGCCTATTTTAGAGGAGAACTCTACCACCCTCTTATTACTAAAAAATTAACCCAACAAGCTTATTCAAAGCTCAAGCTTTACTCTCTTGAACTACCTTCGCTAATATGTTAGTACCATTCTTATTTGTATGAATCTTTTTTAACTCCATTAGTTAATCCTTAACAATAGACCAGAACTAACAATACCTCACATCAATGTGCTTAGTATGAGAATGATGTATGGATTTTTTGGTTAAATCCACTTTAATTGTAATAGAAAGCCACTTAGTATCTTGTTTCACATCTAATTCTTAGAGAAATCGCTTCAACCAAAGCATCTCCTTTCTAGCTTCCAGAGCTGCAACATATTTTGCGTTAGCAGTAGACAAAGTTATACACTTTGAAACTTATATTGCTAAGAACTAGCTCCTTTCATAAATTTAAACAAATAACTTGAGTTTAACTTTTTATTATCAGGATCACCAGCCATGCTCGCATGTATGTATCCTTCTAGAATTGGCTCACTACTTCCAAAACTCAAACATCATATAAAAATGTCCCGTCAATATTTAAAGATCTACTTAACTATTTCTTATTGTACCTTTCCTGGATTGAATAAAAATTGACTCATCAATCCAACAACATATGTGATATTAGGTCTAATACACACTATGACATACGTTAAGGAGCCGACAACGAAGGAATATGAAATAAGGACAAACTCTCTTTGTCCTTTTTAGTGGTAAGACAAGCTCTCTTGCTCAACTTAAAATGAGTTGTTAATTGCATACTCAATAACTTGGCATACTTCATATTGAACCTCTTAAGCACCTATTCAATATATTCTCGTATGACAACCAAATTTTTCCAGCCTAACTATGATGAATAATCTTAAAGCCCAAAATTTGTTTTGTAAGAACCAAATCTTTCATACTAAAAACCTTTAACAGGTTCTCCTTTAACCTGCGAATCATGCTAGCATCTTGTCCTACTATTAATATGTTATGAACATATAAGAGAAAGATGATGAAGTTACAACCAAGAAATATTTTGAAGCACACAAGGGTTAACTATCATTTGTTTATATCTATTGCTTATTATAAACAAATTAAACTTCTTTTACTACTACCTCAGTGCTTGTTTGAGTCCATAAAGACTCTTATTTAACTTATGTACAAATTCCTCTTTCCTTTTGACTTTAATCCCTTCCAACTGCTTTATGTAAATCTCATATGCTAAATCATCATGTAAGAAAGAAGACTTCACATTAATCTACTTGAGTTTAAGATCCAAACTAGCAACTAGTCCTAATATTATGTGTATCGATGTCATTTTGACTACTGGTGAGAAAATCTTATTGAAATTGATACCCTTCTTTTGATTATATCCCTTCACCACTAGTATTACTTTATACATCACTAGTTTATCACCATATTTATTAATCTTGAATACCCATATATTCTTTAAATCCCTTTTTCTTTTGGGAAGCTTCACTAACTCATAAGTCTCATTCTTCTTTAATGAGTTTATCCTCTCTTGCATTGCCTTGAGCCAAGAGTTGTATTTGAGTGATTGCACTTTTTGAAAGTTCTTTAACTATCCCTCAATAGTGACTAGGAAATATTTAAAACTAGGGTATCATATCAAAGGTCTCTTCACTTTAGTTAACCTTTGATGTTGGACATCTTTGAATGCTTGAACAATTTGCTTACCTTAATCATAATGCTCATCGACCTCTCGTAGATTATCCATAAGATTTGCTTTATAGGATCATCATTATTATATATTCCCTAATCATTATCATCCTATACTAACTTGTGTTTGCATTCTTCACTTATAGACTGATCAACAGAAGTAGGAACATGAATAGAATCAGCTGTACTGAGTGATAAATTGATATAAATAATATTATCTTCTTTGATGCCATATGTAACCATCTTATTCTTATGGAATATTATATTCCTACTTCTGACAACCTTTTGTTTTTTCAGGTTGTAAAGCCTATAACCAAACTCTTTATCATCATATCTAAGAAAGATATAAGGAGTAGTCTTCGAATCTTGTTCAATATATACTCCTTTGGAATATATTTAAAGGCCTTGCATTTGAATACCCTTAGATGCGTATTAGTTGGATCCTTCATTTTTCATATTCTCTAAAAAATTTCTGGCCAAAGAGACTGAAAGAGTTATATTGATTACGTACATAGTGGTTCAAACTGCCTTGCTCCAAAAGGACTTCCGTAGTTTCAACATTTGGAGTATACATTTAACCTTCTTTGTAATGATTATATTCATCCTCTTGATAACACCATTGTGATATAGGTACTAGGTTCTATCTTCTCATGTCTTATGTTATGTCTTGCATAGTATTCTTTAAACTTTTTAGAGTTATACTATCCTTCATTGTCTATTTGGAGACATTTTAGTTTTCTCTCTATCTCCCTTCATTCATAACATGAAAATTTTAAGAGTTCTCATACACCCTAGTTTTTGTTTTTAGCATTAAGAACCGAGTCTTATTTGTAGCATTATCGATAAAGATAACCAAGTATTTTTACCTCCCAAAGACTCCCCTTAGGACCATATACATCAGAGTCCCCTAACTTTAGCTATCTTTTCCTTCTAGTACACCTTTTATGAAACAAAACTTGATTTTACTTTTTAGCCGTGCAATAATCATAAAGGTTGAGAAAATTTTAGTCTTCCTTTGGATAAGTAATTTTCTACCTAGCAACCTGATCTCCTTCTCGCTAATGTGTCCTAATTTTTGGTGTCACAAATCTAGTGAAGTGTTTTCTTAAATGGAATGTAATTTTTCATCATATATCTTTAAGTGTGTCTTATATATAGTGCAATACAACACATTATGAGCAACCATCAATGCTCCTCTAGACAGCTTACACTTGCGATCTCCAAAAGTTTGCTAATATCCCTTTTAGTCATGCACATTCGCAAACAATAAATTGAGACTCTACACATTTGTACATAATAAATTGATACGTAATGTTGGATCCGAGACCCAACTGCTTAAATCTTAATATTTTCACTCTTGCTCTGATACTATATCTGTTGGATCCCGTTTCCGGAACCCAACTGCATAAACTTAACACTATCACTCTTGCTTTGATACCATAAATGTTGGGACCCAATCCAGAGACTGGATCCCAACCGGAAAACACGGAAACGAAAGAAGCGGATACTAAGCGAAACGGAAAGCGGATCATAAATCGAAACGAAATGAAACGCAAACATGAATCACATCATATAGCGAAGTGAATACGAATCGCATTATCGAATAACAAAATGGGAAACATAACGGATCCAAAACAGAATCGAAATGAATTCAAATTGCAAATGGAAAGTAAACTCGAAATTAAAGTATACAAACGGTGGGTTCGAACTGAATTTCAAATTCTGACATCCGAAGCGTGAACATAGAAAACTTGTCGCGTTGGAAACCTTGGACTAACCAATCCGAAATCGGTATAATTTTTTTCCTTTTTATACATTTCTTTCATCATTTAATCCATTTTATTCAAAAATCAAACAAATAATTTCCACTTTTGGAAAATTTTCCTCATACAAATCTCAATCCTTAATCAAGATCTTCTTAATTATGCGATAACTCAATATCTTCATAACGAAACATATTCTTATCCTTATTCTCATTTCTTGCCATAGCAATTTCACACTCATGCCAATAAACCCATAAATTTATACACTAATACACTTATCCATATGCTACCCTACAAAAATCGGGCAACATAACAGCTGTATTTTCATAAACCCAAACCTGAAAAGGATTTTAAAAAAATCACTTCTATAACCAGCTCAATCAACACACAACTCCTCGGAGCTCACGTCCGGAATCCAAACTCATACACAATCCCAGTCATATACGGTCATATTCATAACTCGATTCAAATCACAATCCCTAAAATCAAATACATCATACTCAATTTTATACATCATTTCATAATTCACAAATCAATCCAACCCAAAAATCGATCATACTTGTAAACCATCACAATTTATATCCTATCATCATGTACCTTCATCCATATCCATATATATCCAAATCACATTCATAACTTAAATCAGTTTATATACAAAACCATTTTGCACAATCCATAGCCATACACATTTTCCAATTCCATAACTCAAGTTCTTATACAATATCATAATCCAAAATACATCATGAACTAAATGCTTACAATACTCTAATGGCATTCCAAGCCATATACCATTACCAATAATCATACACCAAAATACACAAAGTACAAAAACATGCACAAAACGAAATGATGTCTTGACGTCTTTCATCCGATCTCCTGCTCGAATACCTGGAGATGGGGATGAAAGGGGGGGGGGGTGAGCTCGGAAGCTCGTGGGTAACATGTTTATAACTCAAATGATAAGCAAAAGAATTTCAAACCTTATTTTCAGTTGATCAAACTATCACAGTAGGAAAAACATCGGAGGTTTATTTCTCAAAACTTCTCAATTTCAAATCTTTCATAAACATTTACAAACAGTTTCCAAAACTATCATAGTTGAAAATCTCAATTTCTCATTTGTCGAAAATCCAAACCTTTTTACAATTCATGAAGAAAGTCAAAAACATGAAATGCATCACATATAAATGCACCATATTCTAAACAAGGTAAAAACACATAACACATCAAACGGTTTGGGTTGGTCCAAAAACAGGACGTACTGCACATTCCCGCAAAGCGATCCTGTGCAACCGTGAACAGGACGTACTACACTTTCCCGCATAGCGGTCTAGTATAGCTGTGAAGGGAGTCCGAAATCGAAGCTCCAATGCCACTAGTGGGCAGCCGATAGAAGGCTTTAAAAAATGAGACCAGTACACTGACTCTTCTTAGGGGACCTAACCAAACCCATATAACACATATTCATGCTTGAAAAATGAAATGCCTGAAGGCATATTTCGAAACTGAACTTTTCATGTCATCTCAAATTCAATGCAATATCGATCATTCACAATATCACACAAGTTACTGTTAGTAGTGTGCCCTAGGCCAATGGATATTTGTGATTCATGTATTAACATTATGACTTGTTAATAATATACTATGAGGTATTCCTTCATATATGCATGTATTTCAAGTAATGTGATTTACATTCCATGAATGGTATTAGACTTATGTCATCAAGTATGTGACTTGATGGTAAAACTATAAGCGTTATAATACTATTCTAGACTGTCCATGGTCGATCATTATTGGTGGAACAATAATGAATTAAGACTAGTATGTGTTCTGATTGATGATCACGTTTTACTGATCATGGATATGAGATATCAAATCAGAAACATAGATATATGTTAGAGAAAATATATTGGACCGACCCACATAAAGAATACTACATGGTTTCATGTCATTAGTGATTCTTTATATGGTTTGACTTTAGTCCTTTGACCTGAAGTCATCATGGTTCCCTACATGAGGAATTTAGTGTTTTGATATTAGACTAAGTTATTTTTAACCGAATAACAAATAGTCTTATGTTGGACACTAAATGAATCATGCGGAGGGATGTGAATGACGTAGATGGGATTTGTACCTCTCTTAAATGAGAGAGATATCATTTGGGCCTCTTGACAAGTGTGATGAAGAAATGCATGGCCGTGCTCAAATGAATTGATGAAGAGTCATCAAATGTCATTTGTTATAATCACTCAACTTGGGGATCAAGAAACTATGATTAATCAAAGGTTGACATATACCATGCCTTGTGATTAATCTTGATATCGTGTTACAAAAGGACTGAGCCTATGACCATAGTTACAGGTTAAATCGGATTATCGATCCTCGTTTGATTTGGGTAGTCATAATGTCTTGCTAGAGGCCGCTTATGACTTATGGGCTTTGAAGTGTGATTAAGCCCATTGCCAACATCAAATGAGCCTACAGGGTCGCACACAAAGAGTAATGTGATCTGGGCTTATTCTCTTGGGCCTAATTTATTAGGTGTTGAATAAATATAGTTAGATATATTTATTGGGCTAGATTTAATTAAGTTGTCGGGCTTTTATTATATATGATATAATGGGCCGAAACTTAATAGGGCCTAAATGAGATTAGGGTTTCTCTATAAATAGAGAAGCTTAGGTCTCATTAGGTCGAAGGGAAGAAAAAGACGAAACCCTAGCCGCCATCCGAGAGAATAATCGTGCGGCGTTCGGAAGAGTTTCTGAACGTGCTAGCACACCACAGCCGCAGTCCGGATCGTGCATACTCGTGTGGATACCGGTAGAGGGCATTCGCATTTTGCAGTGTCATGGAATCCGAAAAGAATCAATCTATCCACGAAAATAAGGTATTTTCGTACATCTTTGGTATTCTTGATTATACTCATGTTATTGTATGGTCTTTTTCCGCAGTTTATTGTGAATACTCGGACCGTACGTGATCCAACAGTGGTATCAGAGCCAGGTTCTTCTGTAAAATCATTAATATACGTGTTTTTGATTACATGTGTTCACGATTTTGGCTTCTGTATAATCGAAAATATATACATGTTTGGATTACATGTGTTTACGGATTTGGATTCTGTAGAGATAAAAATATGAATGTTTTGATTACATGTGCTCACGGTTTTAGTTGCGTGATATGAAAGTGTTTTTATTTCATGCATGTTCTTTTCGAATCTGTTGATTATCTTGATACTGATGAGAATATATGATAAGCATGAAGGGTTTGACCGACAGTGGGTGGTCGCTAGGGTTTCCACCATGTAAGACATGGATCCGGAATGGGAAACCGCATAGTATTCATGTTGGACAAGGATACTCCAATGACTAGCATCTCTTCGATCACTGAAGTGTTCTAATCATTGGTTAGAGAGCGGAGATGAGCGTTTTAGCAAAACGTTCGTTCGAAATGACTCGAAAATGGTTCCAATGATTAATACAAGTCGACCAATGACTAAGATCTCTTCCAATGACTAGAAGTGTTCCAATGATTGGTTGAGGGCGGAGATGAGTTTTGGTGAAAACGCGTGTTATTCTGATCGAAATTGGTTCCAATGATCGGCACAAGTCGACCAATGACTATAATCTTTCCAATGATCGGTGCATAAGTCGACCAATCGACTATCGACTTTTTCAATCACCGGCAAGCCCAAATAGCGCTTTTCCTACGCTTGTTTATTTGTCATGTGTTATATATTCTGGGTGATGTTACATGTGTTTATTTATATATTTTTTAATATTTATATTCATGTGTAAGTTACTATTCTATACTTCTAATATATATATACTCAAGTATGTTGTAGTATAGGATTAGAAATAGCATAGTACAAACACCCTTACTAATAGGATTAGTAGCCTTCATAATGTACTAAGAACGACTCTCTTCATAATTTCAAGTTTATATGCCTTCCATAAATCTTTACCAATGTTTATCTCTAGATTATCCTTATGTGTGTTTTTGCCAAAGCAAGGCATGTAGGGATCATCTAGGGAAGACATTTGAATAATGGTGCTATTCATAGGTAAAGTATGGTTAAACTTGACTAAGCTATCAAAACGGTTTTGGGCTTAGGGCATAAGATTGGGTTTTTACATACATGCAGTACCTAAGATGTATTTTAACATAAACCCATCAAGAGTTACATGTGATGTAATTGAAGAGAGTTTTCTACCTAAATAACTAAGTCTTGAGCGTTAAGCCAAAGCTTTCTTAGGACTTAGTGAAATATGGATCTTGTTTCTCCCATTTTTTAATTGAGGGTTATTTATTTAAGTGGGAGCTAATACCTCATAATATATGAATGTTGACCCTTGTTGCATAATTTTTGTAGATTATGGCTACTCCATCCACAAACCTTTCTATGCGATCTATCTTAGAGAAAGAAAAGCTTAGTGGATCAAATTTCCTAGATTGGTATAGGACCTTGAGAATTGTTCTCAAGCAAGAAAGAAAACTTTATGTCTTAGAAGAGCCCATCCTTGAGGAACCACCAGCAAACGCACCTAAGGCTTAAAAGGATGCTTACATGAAGCATATCAATGACTTTACGGATGTGTCATGCCTTATGTTAGGTGCAATGATCTCTAACCTTCAGAAGGATTTAGAGGAAATGGAGGCCTATGACATGCTTGCTCAACTGAAAGCTATGTTTCAAGAGCAAGCACGCCAAGAGAGGTTTAGAACCACTAAGGCATTGAATTCATGCAAGATGACTCCTGGCACACCCGTGAGTGCTCATGTTCTCAAGATGAAGAGTTACATTCATCATCTTGAGAAATTAGGTGCACCTGTTAGTCAAGAATTGGCAACTGATCTTATTCTAGCATCTTTGACTGATGAATATGATCAGTTCATTCTTAACTACAACATGCATAATATGGAGCGATCCATTGACGAATTGCATGGGATGTTTGAAACTTTGAAGAGAACTTAAAGGAAAGGTTAAGACCACCAATGAAGTTCTTGTGGTTCAAAAGGAAAAGCTTTCAAGAAGAAGGGCACAATAAGGGCAAAGGTAAAGTACTTAAGTCCAAGTCCAAGCCCAAAGCTAAGACTAAGGCACCTAGGAGGAGTTTGCCTCCATTGCAATGAACCCGGTCATTGGAAAAGGCCGCAAACTCTATTTGAAGAGCTGAAGAGAAGAAGAATAGTGTGACTACTTCTTCGGTATGTTTGTTATAGAAATCAATTTTACTCCTTCGCATCTTGGGTATTAGATATCTGAGCTGCAACTCACATTTGTACTAATGTGCAGGGTTTAAGAAGGACTAGAAGATTGATGGCTGGTGAGATCAACCTGCGCGTGGGAAATGGAGCAAGAGTTGCTACTTTATCCGTGGGAACTTATGATCTTATTTTGCCTACTGGGCTCATTTTGGAAATCAAGAATTGTTATTATGTACCTACTATGAGTAGGAACATTATTTCTTTTGCTTGTTTAGAGAATGATGGATTTAAATTTTCTATTGAGAATAGAAGTATTTCCATTTATAAGAATGACATTTTATATGGCATTGATCGTCAATTAAATGGAATTTATACTCTAGACACTGAGTTTGTTACAAATGAGCCCATCTATAACATAAATACCAAGAAGTTTAAATCTAACGATTTGAACCCAACCTATCTCTGGCATTGTCGCTTAGGCCATGTAAATGAAAAACGCATTTCAAAACTCCATCAAGATGGATTCATTGATTCTTTTGAATCTTTTGAGACATGTGATTCTTGTTTATTGGATAAGATGACAAAGGCCCCCTTCACAGATAAAGGGGAAAGGGCCAATGAGCTATTGGGCCTTATACATACCAATGTATGCGGTCCTTTTAGCATATCAGCAAGAGGAGGTTATTTATATTTCATTACTTTTACAGATGACTTCAGTAGATATGGGTATGTCTATTTAATGAAGTACAAATCTGAATCTTTTGAAAAGTTCAAAGAGTATAAGAATGAAGTACAAAATCAGCTTGGTAAGAATATTAAAATCCTTCGATTTGATCGAGGAGGTGAATATTTAAGCCAAGAGTTTGATGATTATCTTAAGGATTGTGGAATCGTTTCACAATTGACTCCTCCAGGAACTCCTCAATGGAATGGTGTTTCTGAAAGGAGAAATCGAACTCTATTAGATATGGTTCGATCAATGATGAGTCAAACTGATCTTCCAAAATACTTCTGGGGCTATGCTTTAGAAACCGCAGCATTCATATTGAACCGTATTCCTTCAAAGGCTGTAGAAAAGACACCTTATGAGATATGGAATGGGAAGCATCCCAATTTATCTTCTCTAAAGATTTGGGGTTGTGAGGCTTATGTGAAGCGTCCAATTGCTGACAAGTTGGCACCCAAATCTGAAAAATGTTATTTTGTGGGATATCCTAAGGAAACTAAAGGATATTACTTTTACATCCCATCAGAGAACAAAGTGTTTGTTGCTCGAAATGGTTTCTTCTTAGAGAAGGAATTTGTTTCCAAAGGAAACAGTGGGAGTAAAGTACAACTCGAAGAAATTCAAGTTTCACAAAATGACATTGAGCCTGAAAAGGAGATTGAAGTGAGCTCACAAGCTGTTGATGAGCAACCTTCAACAACACAAGGCCTACGTAGATCTGATAGGATTTGTCATGAGCCTGAGAGATATGGATTTCTCATTACTGATGATGATAATGTGATGCTCATCGATCATAATGAGCCCACAACCTATCAAGAAGCTATGGAAAGTCCAGAATCTACTAAATGGTTAGAGGCCATGAAAGCAGAGATGCAATCCATGTATGATAATCAAGTTTGGACTTTGATTGATCCGTCTGATGGCTTGAAGACTATTGGATGCAAATGGGTTTTCAAAAAGAAACTCGACATGGATGGAAATGTGCACACTTATAAAGCAAGACTTGTTGCTAAAGGTTATCGACAAGTTCACGGAATTGATTATGATGAGACATTTTCTCCAGTGGTCATGATCAAATCCATTAGAACTCTTATTGCCATAGCTGCATACTACGATTATGAGATATGGCAAATGGATGTCAAAACGGCTTTCCTTAATGGAAACTTACTTGGGGATGTATATATGATACAGCCTGAGGGTTTTGTCCATCCTAAGAATTGGAAAAGGTGTGCAAGCTTCAAAGATCCATTTATGGATTGAAGCAAGCATCAAGAAGCTGGAATCTTCGTTTTGATGAAGTTGTCAAAGAGTTTGGATTCATCAAGAATGAAGATGAACCTTGTGTTTACAAAAAGGTTAGTGGGAGTGCTGTTATCTTTTTAGCTTTATATGTTGATGACATATTGCTCATTGGAAACGATATTCCGACCTTACAGAGTGCCAAGATTTGGTTAAGGAAACGTTTCTCAATGAAAGACTTAGGTGAGGCTGCCTATGTTTTAGGCATTAAGATCTATAGAGATAGATCAAGAAAGCTTATAGGCCTAAGTCAGAGTACATACATAGATAAGATACTTAAAAGGTTCAGTATGCAAGATTCTAAGAGAGGATTCTTGCCTATGTCACATGGAATCAAGCTTTCTAAGAAGGATTGTCCTACTTCAGGTAAAGAGCTTGAGCACATGAGTAAGATTCCATATGCATCTGCAATTGGATATATCATGTATGCCATGTTATGTACTCGACCAGATGTCTCATATGCTTTGAGCATAACAAATAGATACCAATCTAATTATGGTGAGAGTCTCTAGATAGCAGTTAAGAATATCCTTAAGTACTTGAGAAGAACTAAGGATATGTTCCTAGTCTATGGAGGACTTGAAGGAGAGCTCATTGTAAATGGTTACACTGATGCTAGTTTTCAGTCTAACATAGATGATTTTAGATCGCAATCAGGTTTTGTGTTCTGCTTGAATGGAGGTGCGATGAGTCGGAAAAGTTCAAAGCAAGACATCGTTGTTGATTCTACAACCGAAGTTGAGTACATTGTCGCTCGGATGCAATTAAGGAAGTCAGATGGATCGAAGTTCATTACTGAACTTGGAGTTGTTCTCAGCATTGCAAGTCCTATAGACCTTTATTGTGATAATAATGGAGCTATAGCACAGGCTAAGGAACCAAACTCACATCATAGATCCAAACACATACTCAGACGTTTCCATCTGATTAGAGAGATCAGTGGGAGAGGAGACGTGAAGATATGCAAAGTAGGCATAGATGAAAACATTGCCGATCCACTTACTAAGCCTCTTCCACAGCCTAAACATGAGAGTCATACGAGGTCTATGGGTATTAGATATCTGACCGATTAGGCCTAGTCTGAGTGGGAGATTGTTAGTAGTGCCCTGTGCCAATGGATATTTGTGATTCATGTATTAACATTATGACTTGTTAATAATATACTATGAGGTATTCCTTCATATATGCATGTATTTCATGTAATGTGATTTACATTCCATGAATGGTATTAGACTTATGTCATCAAGTATGTGACTTGATAGTAAAACCATAAGCGTTATAATACTATTCTAGATTGTCCCTGGTCGATCATTATTGGTGGAACAATAATGAATTAAGACTAGTATGTGTTCTGATTAATGATCACGTTTTACTGATCATGGATATGAGATATCAAATCAGAAACATAGATATATGTTAGAGAAAATATATTGGACCGACCCACATAAAGAATACTACATGGTTTCATGTCATTAGTGATTCTTTATATGGTTTGACTTTAGTCCTTTGACCTGAAGTCATCATGGTTCCCTACATGAGGAATTTAGTGTTTTGATATTAGACTAAGTTATTTTAACCAATAACAAATAGTCTTATGTTGGACACTAAATGAATCATGCAGAGGGATGAATGACGTAGATGGATTTGTACCTCTCTTAAATGAGAGAGATATCATTTGGGCCTCTTGACAAGTGTGATCAAGAAATGCATGGTCGTGCTCAAATGAATTGATGAAGAGTCATCAAATGTCATTTGTTATAATCAGTCAACTTGGGGATCAAGAAACTATGATTAATCAAAGGTTGACATGTACCATGCCTTGTGATTAATCTTGATATCGTGTTACAAAAGGATCCGAGCCTATGACCATAGTTCTGAGTTAAATCGGATTATCGATCCTCGTTTGATTTGGGTAGTCATAATGTCTTGCTAGAGGCCGCTTATGACTTATGGGCTTTGAAGTGTGATTAAGCCCATTGCCAACATCAAATGAGCCTACAGGGTCGCACACAAAGAGTAATGTGATCTGGGCTTATTCTCTTGGGCCTAATTTATTAGGTATTGAATAAATATATTTATATATATTTATTGGGATAGATTTAATTAAGTTGTCGGGCTTTTATTATATATGATATAATGGGCCAAAACTTAATAGGGCCTAAATGAGATTAGGGTTTCTCTATAAATAGAGAAGCTTAGGTCTCATTAGGTCGAAGGGAAGAAAAAGACGAAACCCTAGCCGCCATCCGAGAGAATAATCGTGCGGCATTCGGAAGAGTTTCTGAACATGCTAGCACACCACAGCCGCAGCCCGGATCGTGCATACTCGTGTGGATACTGGTAGAGGGCATTCGCGTTTTGCAGTGTCTTGGAATCCGAAAAGAATCAATCTATCCACGAAAATAAGGTATTTTTGTACATCTTTGGTATTCTCGATTATACTCATGTTGTTGTATGGTCTTTTTTCGCAGTGTATTGTGAATACTCGGACCGTACGCGATCTAACAGTTACAAACAAAAGCTCATATAACTGTTGGGACCCGATCCGGGAACCGGATCCCAGCCGAAAAATGAAAAACGGAGAAAACAGAATCGAGTGAGAACGGAAATTTCGCATCGAAATATCAAAGCGGAAACAAAATGCGGAAGCCAATAGCAAACACTAACTCGAATCACAACGCAAGCGGAAGCTAATCGAACCAAACGAACAGATTTCGAAGCGAAATGATATACGTAATCTAGAAGCAAAACGAAACGCGAATCGAATCTGTAATCGAAGCGGAAGCACATCGAACGAATCGAATAAGCGAATCGGATATTGAATCGCAAAAGCGGATACGCAATGATCGAACCAAAGCAAACACATCCGACATCCAAAAATAAAGAACAATGAAAAGCGTCGCGTTGGAGATCTAGACTAAGACATATTCCAAAATCCCAGGTATATTTTTTTCTTTCTTATTCTCATTTCAGACATCAATCACATCCATATAATTTCCATAGAAATTCAATCTTAAACCCAAAACTTAGCAATCATACAAAATCTTATACAAATCCATACAAATCTCAAATTACACTTTATTCTCATTTTATCGAAATTTCGGCAGCATAACGGCTGCCTTAATCCTAACCCAAACCTTGTAAAAATCATAACTTATTATTCCGAGATCGAAAAATTGCATACTTTATATCGAAATAAAGATCAAAACAAACCCTTCAATTTTAATGAAGAACATCAAAGCTCAATTAACCTCTAATTAGGTTAATTTCCCAGTCAAAGTTCCAACCATAATAAAAGTCAAACCCTATCAAACATAAACTTTGACTGATCATAACTTTCACTCCCGATATCGAAAAATTGCAAACTTTATGTCTACAGAAAGCTCTTAACATAATCTACAAGTTTCCAGAAGACCATTTTCTCAAATTATGCCTAAATCAAAAGTCAACTTTCAAAAGCCAAAAAGTCAACTATTTCACAATTTTTCATATTTTCACTCTTTCTCTTTTTATTCATGATTTTCAGCTTAATTTCAATCAACTCATCTACTTAATTTTATAAACCATACCAATCCACTCAAAACCTCAAAGATATCAAAATCAAATCATTTCTTTTCTTCTCAATATTCTTTAAATTTTAAGCCATCTATTATACAATACATTCACCAAGCACTTCTTAAATTTCATTTTCATAATTCAAATTTCACTCAAAGATCGGGGTCCAACAATAACAATTCTCAATTTTCCCAAACAAGGAATGCACACTTTATAACCTTTCAAAAATATTTAATCATCATATCACACTAGTTCACATAATCAAATTATCAATCAATTTAACACAATGAACTCAAATGAGTATTTCAACTTTATCAATTTATTCAAGAATCCATTGAATAAACAATTCAAGTCATTTATGGAAAATTGTCCAAAACAATTGTAGAATTTTTCGTAAATCATTTGGAAACAATGACTTTAACGATTCATAAATCATTCCAAAAGCAATTGACTCAATCTTTTGTAAGACAATAGCTTATAAAACTAACACTTATAATTAGCTTATAATTTGAAAAAATAAACACATTACCCACCTCATATCCATGCTTGGAGCTTGATTAGAGCTTCAATTTCTCCAATCCTTTCTTTAATTTGCCCCAATTCAAACCACAAACTCTAATTAAATCAACATCCAAAATTGATCCAATTAACACATGAACTCTTCAAAATTGAACCTAGAATTCACAAACCCAAACAAATCTTGTGCCAACTAAACCAAAATCTCACTAAAAGATCAAAGATTAAAGATTGACTCTTACCTCTTTCTTCTCCATTTTCGAATTTATCTTAGCTTGGAAGGAGACTCTTGACCTCTTCCATCTTTTCCCTTTGGAAACAACCTAAAACCACCCTTGGAAGCTCACAAAAATCAAAACCCTAGCCCTTCATCTTCTTCCTCCACTGAAATCTCCTCCTTTCTCTCTTCTTTCTTTCTTTTCTTCCTCTTCTCTCATAAATTTCGTGGGTTTCCTTATCTTCCAACGACAGCCACCCTTTTATATTGCCAGCTCATTAAATGAATGGTCAAAGAACATTTTGTCCCTCCTTATAAGCCTATAGACTTTACTCCTTAAGTTAACTTACAAAAATGCCCCTGAACTTTACTTTAAGTCATGCTTACTTTCGGATATGTTTCGCACTATCAATTTGAAGGATATTGTCAAAACTTCCTTCTAGAGAATCACCTTATTGTCTTAATTTTATAATGCCATAAAAATCATCCAATTTGGAGCTCTACATCAAAAGTTATAGTCCAAAGATGTCGGACATATCATTCTACTAACACACTTTCTAGCAATTCACTTCCTTCCAAAAATTGACATTCTTAAAGGCTAAATTGAAATTTAATTTCTTCTTATGATTTGTAGCCCCATATCTTAATTTTATTTTTCCTTAAGAATCACTTCAATCAGATCACCACTGATCCCAAATTTCTCAAAGTACTGAACCATGTTCAAAAAATTTCTCGACTCACTTTGATTCAAACAATCTTCCTCAATTAAGTCTCTAAAATTCATAATTTCCCATAAAAATGTAATTAATTGTCTTAGGAATCCAACGCTTTGAGAACCAAGTCATTCGGATGTCGGACAGAAAAGATATTAGCAAAAGATCTGACAAGGTCGGATGAGGAAGGAAAAATAACAAGATTAGAAGTAAACAAATCATTTCAATTATCATAAGATTCAATCAAACTCTTTCAATTCAACTCCAATTGATGCAAATTTTCATGGAGAGAAGGATACATGTATTAGGAATTCAGTGCTTCAAGAATCACCTCATTTGGAGGTCAGATGAGTGAGTTATGCCCAAAAGAATAACCTATCCTTAAACCCTAAATTGATTTGAACTTCTCTTGGCGCAACCGCCATAACTTTCAATCTAGAAGTTGGATTGATTTAGTTCTTAGACCATTTGAAAGTAGACTTCAAGAGCTACAACTTTCATGAACACCATAAAGTTTGATTCAGCCTCTAACAGTGTCAAAATTGCCTTCTTTCCCGAGAATGTCAGTTTAACGGACATGCATGTTCGTTTAACGGACATGTATCCTGTAAATTGCACCATTTCACCCGAGAAGGTCCGCTAAACGGACTTCCATGTCCGTTTAACGAACATGGGCAATGCAAAGGGTCCTTTTTGACCCGTGAAGGTCCGTTAAACGGACTCTAAGTCTGTTAAACGGACATGGGGCTTCCCAAAATCCCTCCAAACCCTCTTTCATGCTTCCTACCTCCTTCCTATCAACATATACACTTATAAACTTCGTAACAATTCAAACATCAAATTAATCTCATCAATCTCTCAAATCTTGTCTCAAATAATTCATCAAAACCACAAATTCTCATCATACATCAAAGCTATCACAAACACAAATCTTATGCAACATCCTAACTTGTATCAATCATAACTCTTGACTCCAATCTTGAAAACTTGCTTACTTAGTATCGTTGTAAAGATAAAAGAACAAGCTACAACTTCAAAGAAGGCAACTTTGGCCAATTTTATTTCAATTATTCCCGAATTTCTCCTGAATCAGCATACACATTTTTATTCTACACTCAACCTCAATGCATATGATTTCTTACATTCAATAGTATCGTGTCATTCACCAAGTTCCTCTCTTGCTTTTTTTCCTAATATCCTACATTTCTCTACTCATCAACCATGCATAATTCATATTCCAATATCAAAATCATCTCTAACACAAATTATATACAAAATTCACTCATTTACTTTCATTTTCATATTTCTAATTTCCACTCAAAGTTCGGGGTCCAACACGTAAGTCTGGAATGTGTTGTATACCTCTCAAGGTCAACACACATCCAACATCGGTCTGAACTCTAATGTCACCTACACCAACGAAACTGATGGAGCTCTTATTGCCCATCTTGGAACTTCCAAAATCACTACTCCTATAGTTGGTGAAATACTTTTAATCTGAATAACTAATATAAAGATACTCATTAGTCCCACAAATCAATAACACTTCATCATTTGTGCTTGATGTCATTGTTATAGTGTTGTTTTCATCTCCATCATTTTGCTTGTCTTGCTTCTTTTGATCTCTCTTTCACTTGTAGCATCACTTATTTACATAACTCGGTTTGGTGCAATAGTGACACATCTTGTTGTCCTTGCCATCTTTCAACTTCAACCTGTTCTTCTAATTGCCTTATCCTTTAGAACCTCTACTTTTTTTCTCTTCCTTTGTTCTCGAATACAAGAGCCTGCATATTGTCAATATCAATGTCCTTGCTCCTAATATCTTCATTAAGCATGCTCTCTTTGATCATATCCAAAGAAATCACACCATCCAAACTGGAGTTGCTTATAATCATAACTAAAGTTTCTCAACTATTTGACAAAGAATTCAACATGAACAAAGCTTGTAATTCACCATCATAGGTAATATTCATCGTAGTCAACTTGTTGATGATCTCCCGAAAATTATAAAGATGCTTCTACGCTAATTTCTTAGCTTTTAACTTCAAGTTCATAAGTCTTTTAATCAAGGACGCCTAGTTATGAGCTGTCTTCTTCTTATAGAGACCATCTAAGTTCTTCCATATCTCGAAAGGATTTGTCTCTTAGGATATATGGTTGAATATGCTAATATCAATCTACTGCCTAATGGTTTCCAAAGTCTTCCCCTTCATCTTCTTCCACTCTTATCTGTCATCTTCTCCGGCTTAGATGAGACATCGTCCTTTATGTTTTTGTCCATATCAATTAGATTATAAAGATCCTTGCAATACATGAGATCTTCCAACATGGGTCTCTATATCGAGTAGTTAGTTAACTTCAATTTTATTATGGAGCAAAAGTTACTCTTTATACCTATGGCTTTGATATCGTTTATTAGGGCTCCAAGTAATAACACTCTCACTTAACTGATAACAAACTACTCATACAATAAAAAAGGCTAAAAGATAATGAATATATGTTTTTAATATAGAAAATTATCAAGTATAAAGGTAAAAATTATAGGACAAACGGACAATAGAATCTACCAAACCAAATAACATGATACAAATGATAAAGCTCTCTCTCAGTTAATAACACCCCACGAGATAACTATAACTAATCAGCAGTACTACTCCCAACTAATCCTAGAGATCAAATTTCAATAAAATTATAGCTGATGAATGGTATTTAGACTCTAAAGCTCTTCTTTTGTTGAGTATTTGCGTCTCATGTAATTTCAATTTCTCAAACATATCTTTAAATCTTTAAAAGGATAATATTTTATAACGAACATGATCACCCACACAGTCGTGTACAATAACGGTATTTGACTTTTAAGTTTCAAAACTCGAAATTGCAGAGGTACTTGGTCACAGTGAACTGTATGATCACGGATACAACCGTGTCAACTTATACAGTTGTGTTTGACTCTATAAGGGCGTATTTAGAATATCACCTTTTTTACTTGTACACAATTACATAAGCTTATACTATTTTCACTAAACTCTAACTAAAGAGAAGAATAGTAATTATTAATTCATTATTTATTGTTAATTAGCTCAACTATTTTTGTTAATTCTTGAGTCATATAATATAGCGCCCCCTCACCGTAGGGTACACATCGGGACGCCCGAAGGTCGCTCCGACACGTATCCCACAATAAAGGTGCACTACCAGAAAATTTTCGCTAATAATCCACATGACATCGCAATTATTAAGACCACAATATATCAGAAGTCAGTAAAATTTTAAAATCCAAAATAATCTTGATACAGTCATCCAATATCAGAATAGACAAGTCTATCCGTCCCCTAAACAAAACCAAAAAGGAAACTGATACAAACGTCTATCCTAAGTCATCCTCAAAAGTCCAACCCAGCTGACCGACCTGTGTTCCATCGCTTCTCTTGCCAGCACGCTCGCACGGCAGGAAAAGGCTATCTCCGGAGCTAGGGCCTAATCTATCAGTCCTGAAAAATTAGATGCAATTTTTGGGTGAGTTTGCGAACTCAATGAGAAACCATCATCGATGGTTCACTCAAATCATGCATTACGCATATTGCGTACAGCACGACAGTATTCAATTTATTATATAACAATTTACAATAGCATGTAACAATTTGCAGTATCACATCACAATTTACAGTAAATCATGCCATCACGTAATCAGTCATTGTCACAAATCAATTAATCATGAAATTGTAATGCATATGTGACTCTTTTCTAGTTATTCAGTGTTGTGCCCAAGCGCTCAGTCAGTATCAGTATTTAGTGGGGATGTGTCAGGGATTTCTCCCCTCGGGCTCGAGCCTTGGTCAGTACAGTATTAGAGCTTGAGGCTCATTTCAGTAAAAATCGCGACTTGGGTCACAACGTTCATTATCTGATCATGCATTTATGCATGTAATGCGATGTTCAGTAATTTAAAGTGTACGGCTATAAAAGCACAATATTGCAATTCCCAGTTTCATACAGTAGTCCAATCCAATACAGTAAAAGCATGAAATTCGCTCCTATACATTTTAGTAATCATGTAGTTCGCCTTTGCATGTAATCATACAGAGTATTTAAGCAATCAGGAATTTGAGAAACCAACTAGGTTACTCACTTTGTAACTTCGAAACTCTTGCTCGAAGTCCCAAAGAATGTCCGTGAAATGACGATCCAACGGCGCCTCTATAACAGTTAAATACAGTCCTATTACTAAATGATCAATTAACAATTCAGTGATGCATATGTCTCAATGGAATTATGTACAATGCATGTTCACGATTTCCGGTGCTAAAACTCACTTTTGATATCTTACGCCCAATTCTAACTCTTCGCTCAATTGATCGACAATAATTGATCCAATCCTAAAATTCAGTCAATTTCCTCAATCCATATACCCTATAGCAATTCCTTATCCATTGGGTCAAAACCTTTATTGAAAATTCCAATTAAAACTCCAATTATCACACTTCAATACTTAGGTCACTATAGGAACCATAATTGGCCTTAATCTCGATAATTTAATACCATTTAAATTAAATTCTAACTTCCATAGTTATCCTCAATTGTAGACCTCTTTCCCTAGCTCATAACGAATCAGAAATCACCTCAATCGGAGGTCTATACCATAAATTATAAACTAAAACTCAATCCTTCATAACACTGCTCTTCGTCGCGACCTACATCCCTCGCCGCGGCTTACAGAAGGTTGCTCGCCGCGGCGTGGAGGACGCCACATGGCGTGCTTCCTCTTCATGCGCTCGCCATGGCGTGAAACAATCGCGCCGCCATGGCGTCTCGCTGCGCTCGTCGCAGCGATCACTTAATTACTGTTCGGCGAGGTTGCGCCAGACGTCATGACGTCTTGGGTCGCATACCGCCTTCTTCTCCGATCGTTTTCGTCCATTTCTCACTCTAAAACCTCCATTAACACTCTCAACTACCCAAATCAACCATAATAAATGCCATAAATGCATCAAAAACCATTAATAACAACATTAAAGCCATAAATACTTACCAATCGAAGATCAAATTCCACAAATCCCTCAAATCACCGTAAACCCTAAAATCCTTCAAAACCAACGATCAACCACTCTCAAAGTTCCCCAACCTTCATCCTCCACAAGAATCAAGTTAGCCATACACAATAAGAGGAAAACCACAAGAAAAAGTCGAGATCTCTTACCAACGAAAGGGATCGACGTTCACCGTGGGAGGAGGAAGAGAAGAAACTAGCTTTTTGCCTTAAGAAAATCCTCAATTTTAGAACCTACGTATTTATAGACATAGGTCTCCAAATCAGTTCAAATTTCAGTCTCTAAATTTCAATGGCTTAACACTTTCAATTTCCTAACAGTATCACTCTAATTTTTTCATCGCCATTGGACAATTCTTTCAGTACTATACAGTCAATAGGTCTGTCACTCGAAAATTTCCGATCCAGGCATTTTCTCCCGAATTTCCAGAAAATTTCCTATAAGCCACTATCAATTGCCAATCACTCTTAAACTATTCTAATTCAGTCATTCGAGCCCAATTACTCCTAATTTCTCAATTAATCACGATCCAGTCAGTTTCCAGTTCACAATCCAATCAATTCATACTCACAATTAAAATACCGGAAAAAACCATGAATGCATGTACCTATGAATAAATGCATATGCAATAAACTTGTTCCTCTATAATTAGAGGCCAGTAACATGTTCAATCAGTGAATGCAATGAAACCTATCAGTCTGTCCCAATTTACTAAAATATCCTTGCTAACGGTAACTGGATGTTACAATTCACCCCTCCTAAATAAAAATTTCATCCCGAAATTTAATACCTGTCCGATTGAATAAATGAGGATACTGACTCCTCATATGCTCCTCAGTCTCCCATGTAGCTTCCTCAGAAGAGTGGTTCTTCCAAAGGACTTTCACCAATGGAATCACCCTGTTCCTCACCGCTTGACCCGTGATCCTATAATCATCTGGCTCCTCGACATAGCTCAAATCACTGGCCACCTCAATCTCCTGAGCCGGAATCACATGAGTCGGGTCTGAACGGTACCTTCGGAGCATACTAACATGAAACACGTCATGCATCTGGGAAATCTCTCTCGGTAATGCCAATCTGTAAGCTAACGGTCCTATCCTCTCAAGGATCTCATACGGACCAATGTATCGAGGGCTCAACTTGCCCTTACGGCCAAACCTCAGTACTCCTTTCCAAGGCGACACCCGGAGAAACACTCATCACCTACATCAGACTCCATCTTTCGCCGATCTTTGATCCACATAGCTCTTACATGCATCACGAGCCGCGCGATGCGACTCGGATCAATCATACCTTATCCATCAGATCTTGAATCAGCTCGGGACCCTCTATCGATCTTATACCCTCTTCATCCCAATACAGTGACGATCGACACGGTCGCCCATACAAGGCCTCATACGGTGCCATCCCAATACTACTCTGATACTGATTATTGTAAGCAAACTCGATCAGAGCTAGATACTAATCCCATGATCCTCTGAACTCCAATACACAAGCTCGAAGCATATCCTCAACAGTTTTAATCGTCCTCTCACTCTGCCCATCTGTCTGAGGATGAAATGCAGTACTGAAGTTCAACCTCGTACCCATAGCGATCAGAGGCTCTTCCGAATCTCGGTGAACACAGGATCTCATGCGAGACTATCGACAACGGAACCCCATGCAACCATACAATCTCTGCCACATACTTCTGGGTCAACTGATCGAGAGTATTGCTCTCCCTCACTGGCAAGAAGTGAGCCGATTTAGTCAATCGGTCCACTATGACCCAGATAGTATCATCTTTGCCTCGGTGTCTAGCAACCCCATCACAAAATCCATGGTAATTCGCTCCCATTTCCACTCCGGAATGGGCGTGAATGTAACTTCCCCATCGGAGGTCGATGCTCGCTTTAACTCCGACAAATCGGACACTGAAACATATTCTGCCACTTGCCTCTTCATACCAGGCCACCAGAAATGCTGTCTAAGTGAATTATACATCTTGGTCGTACCAAGATACATAGCATAGGTAGCTACATGTGCCTCCTCTAGGATCTCCCATCTCAAATCATCAACATCTGGCACACATAGTCTCTGTCCCATCCATAAAGTCCCATCTCTCAACTCAAACTCCGAATCGATGCAGGCTGGACTCTCTCAATCGCCTCACTAACCACGGTCTTGATCCTGTACTCTTCGGATCCTATCATGCAACATCGGCCTCAGCCTCAGAGTAGCAATCAGAGCTCCATCCTTACCTGATCCATCTCACATTAAGAGCTCTCAACCGGATCGCACCGTAACCTCGAAACTCAACTCGAAGCCGCACTACCATGCGATCTCCTACTCAATGCATCGGCCACCACATTGGCCTTCCCTGGATGATACTCAATCGTGCAATCATAGTCCTTCAGTAACTCTATCCATCTCCTCTGTCTCAGATTGAGTTCTCTCTGACTCAACAGGTACCTCAAACTCTTATGATCAGTGAAGATCTGGAACATCTCCCCATACAGATAATGTCTCCAGATCTTCAGAGCAAACACAACTGCGGCCAACTCCAAGTCATGTACCGGATAATTCATCTTGTGAGACCTCAACTGTCTCGAGGCATAAGCTATCACTCTCCCATGATGCATCAATACACATCCCAATCCCTAATGTGAGGCATCACTGTAAACCACAAAGCCTCCAATCCCAGATGGAATGCCTAACACCGGCGCAGTCGTCAACCGATGTTTCAGCTCCTCAAAACTCTTCTGGCACTCCTCAGACCATCTGAACGGCACATTCTTCCTCAATAGCTTCGTCAAAGGGGCAGAGATCAACGAAAAGCCCTCGACGAACCTCCGGTAATATCCGGCCAATCCTAGGAAACTCCGCAACTCTGGCACACTCCTCGGAATCTCCCAACTCATAACCGCCTCTATCTTATGAGGGTCCACCTGAATACCCTCATCGGACACCACGTGCCCCAGAAATACAATCTCATCAAGCCAGAATTCACACTTAGTGAATTTAGCGAACAACTGTCTCTCTCTCATGACCTGAAGGACAACCCTCAGATGCTCAGCGTGCTCCTGTCTACTCCTCGAATAAACCAGTATATCATCAATAAATACAATCACAAACCGATCTAGGTAGGGCTGAAAAATTCTATTCATCAAAGCCATGAAGGCTGCCGGGGCATTAGTCAACCCAAACGGCATCATTAAAAACTCGAAATGCCCGTACCTGCTCTTGAAAGCACTCTTAGGCACATCGGCCTCTGCAATCCTCAACTAATAATAACCTGATCGCAGGTCCAACTTAGTGAACACCTGAGCTCCCTGCAACTGATCAAATAGATCATCGATCCTAGGCAGTGGATACTTATTCTTCACTGTCACCCGATTCAACTGCCTATAATCGATACACAGTCTCAGAGTCCCGTCCTTCTTCTTCACAAACAGTACTGGAGCTCCCCATGGCGAAACACTCGGTCTAATGAATCCCTTATCCAAGAGCTCCTGCAACTGAGCCTTAAGCTCTCTCAGTTCTACCGGTGCCATCCTATACGGAGGTATCGATATAGGAGCGGTACCGGGAACGAGATCAATCTCAAACTCTATCTCCCGCTCTGGCGGCAATTCCGATAACTCCTCGGAAAATACATTTAGAAATTCCCTGACTACGGGAACATCTTGCAATCTCGGCTCGACTCTGGAATCCACTACGTGAGCCAGATAGGCCTCACAACCTCCCTGCATCAACCTCAGGGCACTCAAGAACGATATCATCCTCGCTGGCACTGCCTGACTAACTCCTCAAAAAATAACCCTGGGCTGACCAGGAGACTCCAATACAACCTCCTTGGTATAACAGTCCATGATAGCCCTATGTGCAGTCAACCAGTCCATCCCCAATATCACGTCAATCTCCCTCAGAGGCAGAATGATTAGATCATCACTCAGAACTGCTCGGTCGATCTGAACCGGACACCCTATACAGACCTCTCCCAATACAGTTGTACTACCTAGAGGTGCACTCACCTCTAACCCATCAGTAACCTCTGCCTATTCCCATGCGATCTACAAAGCAACATCGTCTGATGAAAGAATGAGTGGATCCAGATCCAACAATGCATATGCTTCAAAATCGAAATCGAAGCATACCCTTGAACAACATCCGGGAATCTGGGCCTCCTGCCGAGTCATGGCATAGACCACAGCTCGAGGCTCATCTGCTGCTGCACCCTCGGCCCTCACTGCGGACCCCTTTGCTCGGCCTCGGCCTCAGCCTCGGCCTCTCCATCTTGATCCACCTCCACGACTCTGCTGCACCTTGGTATTCTTTGATCTTCCATCATAGTAGATCGGCTCCCAAAGTCTCTGGCGGTTCCTTACAGTGGTCCATCGAGCCACACCTCAAACAGCTCCGAAAGCCAACGACACTCTCCATCGTGTCTCTTGTCACAATGCTCGCTATACCGGAAATATCATCTGAACCTCTAACACTGCCGCCGCCACTACCAGTCTGTACAAATCTGCCCCTCTGCCCATGACCAGTCTGTCTAGCCCCTCCTACGGACCTGAAGGGCCTACTCGACGCTTCTTTGTCCCTCAAGACCGCTTCGACTGTCATTAGATCTCTTATGCCTGGTCCCCTGACAAGTCTCAGCTAGACTCTCCCTCAGAAGTTGCTCGATCCTCACTGCTCCAGCCCTCAACTCAATAAAATTGCCCATATCAGACCTAGCCAATCGGGTACGGATCTCCAGATTGAGTTCGTCCTCAAAATGCCGACACCTGTCAGCCTCAGTAGTAACCAATGTAGAAACATAGCCCATCAGCTCGTTGAACCGCACCTCATAGTCGGCCACGGTCATCTGCCCCTGTCTCAGCTCTAAGAACTCCTGCATCTTCATTTCCAGATAGACCTTGGGCATGTAATTGTCCTCAAGGCCCTCGAAAGTCATCCCATATCGATTATGTGGCACGGTTGTCTTGCTGGGACATCTTCCACCATCGATATGCACGGGACCTCAAGGAGAGAAACCGCGTAGTCAAAACGCTCATCCGGGTCACAGTCCATCTGATCGAGGACTCTCTCAGTCCTCTGTAGCCATCCCTCAGCTTCAGCAGGGTCTGTGCTGCCAAAGAAATCAACAACCCCCTGCTTGCGTAGTCGATCATATCTCCGTTCCCGTCTCACCGGAACTCGAGGAGGCAACTCCTCTGAAAGAGGCATCGGGGATCCCCTACTAGCTCCTACCGATTCCAAGTCAGCTGGTAGCTCAACTCGATCTCCAAGGACGGATGACCTAAAACAGACAAGAAATTCCGATCAGTTCTGCTATTCTTACAGTGATTCCAGCGTAAAATACACTATGCCCAAAAGATGCCAAACCATGCTTTGATACCACCTAATGTAGCGCCCCCTCACTGTAGGGTACACATCGGGACGTCCGAAGGTCGCTCCGACACGTATCCCACGATAAAGGTGCACTACCAGAAAATTTCCGCTAATAATTCACATGACATCGCAATAATTAAGACCACAATATATCAGAATTCAGTAAATTTTTAAAATCCAAAATAATCTTGATACAGTCATCCAATATCAGAATAGACAAGTCTATCAGTCCCATAAACAAAACCAAAAAGGAAACTGATACAAACGTCTATCCTAAGTCATCCTCAAAAGTCCAACCCAAATGGATCGACATGTGCCATCGCTTCTCTTGCCAAAGACGCCGGCGGCAGAAAAGGCTATCTCCTGAGCTAGGGCCTAATCTATCACCTGAAAAATTAGATGCAATTTTGGGTGAGTTTGCGAACTTCGGTGAGAAACCATCATCGATGGTTCACTCAAATCACGCATTCGATATTAAATGCAACACGACGATATTCAATTTATTATATAACAATTTACAATAGCATGTAACAATTTGCAGTATCACATCACAATTTACAGTAAATCATTCCATCACGTAATCAGTCATTGTCACAAATCAATTAATCATGAAATTGTAATGCATATGTGACTCTTTTTCAGTTATTCAGTGTTGTGCCTAAGCGCTCGAAGATGTCGATTTCGGGGGGACGCGTCGTGATTTCTCCCTCGCTCGAGGCGGTGAGTATAGTATTAGAGCTCGAGGCTCATTTTAGTAAAAATCGCGACTTGGGTCAAAACGTTCATTATCTGATCATGCATTTATGCATGTAATGCGATGTTCAGTAATTTACAGTGTACGGCTATAAAAGCCCAGTATTGCAATTCCCAGTTTCATACAGTAGTCCAATCCAATACAATAAAAGCATGAAATTCGCTCCTATACATTTCAGTAATCATGTAGTTCGCCTTTGCATGTAATCATACAGAGTATTTAAGTAATCAGGAATTTGAGAAACCAACTAGGTTACTCACCTGTAACTTCCGAAACTCTTTCCTGAAGTCCCAAAGAATGTCCGTGGAATGACGATCCAACGGCGCCTCTATAACAGTTAAATACAGTCCCATTACTAAATGCTCAATTAACAATTCAGTGATGCATATGTCTCAATGGAATTATGTACAATGTATGTTCACGATTTTCGGTGCTAAAACTCACTTTTGATATTTTACGCCCAATTCTAACTCTTCGCTCAATTGATCGATAATAATTGATCCAATCCTAAAATTCAGTCAATTTCCTCAATCCATATACCCTATAGCAATTCCCTATCCATTGGGTCAAAACCTCTATTGAAAATTCCAATTAAAACTCCAATTATCACACTTCAATACTTAGGTCACTATAGGAACCATAATTGGCCTTAATCTCGATAATTTAATACCATTTAAATTAAATTCTAACTTCCATAGTTATCCTCAATTGTAGACCTCTTTCCCTAGCTCATAACGAATCAGGAATCACCTCAATCGGAGGTCTATACCATAAATTATACCCAATAAACTAAAATTCAATCCTTCATAACATCGCTTTCTTTCTTGCGACCTACATCCTCGCCACGCGTAGAGAAGGTCGTCACTGCATGGTAGAGATTAAAATGTTACCATGGCGTGAAACCATCTTTCGTCGCGGCGTCTCATTCGCTTTCGTCATGCGAAAGCACTTAATTACTGTCATGGAGAGGTTGCGCCAGACGTCATGACGTCTGGTCGCGCCACCATCTTCTCCGATCGTCATTCATTTCTCACTCTAAAACCTCCATTAACACTCTCAACTACCCAAATCAACCATAATAAATGCCATAAATGCATCAAAAATCATTAATAACAACATTAAAGCCATAAATACTTACCAATCGAAGATCAAATTCCACAAATCCCTCAAATCAACGTAAACCCTAAAATCCTTCAAAACCAACGATCAACCACTCTCAAAGTTCCCCAACCTTCATCCTCCACAAGAATCAAGTTAGCCATACACAATAAGAGGAAAACCACAAGAAATAGTCGAGATCTCTTACCAACGAAAGGGATCGACGTTCACAGTGGGAGGAGGAAGAGAAGAAGCTAGCTTTTTGTCTTAAGAAAATCCTCAATTTCAGAACCTAGGCATTTATAGACATAGGTCTCTAAATCAGTTCAAATTTCAGTCTCTAAATTTCAATGGCTCAACACTCTCAATTTCCTAACAGTATCACTCTAATTTTTCCATCGCCATTGGACAATTCTTTCAGTACTATATAGTCAATAGGTCTGTCACTCGAAAATTTCTGGTCCGGGTATTTTCTCCCAAATTTCCAGAAAATTTCCTTTAAGCCACTATCAATTGCCAATCACTCTTAAACTATTCTAACTCAGTCATTCGAGCCCAATTACTCCTAATTTCCGATTAATCACGATCCAACGGTTTAGGTTCACAATTCAATCAATTCATACTCAAAATTAAAATACTGGAAAAATCGTGAATCGTATGTATTCTGAATAAATAAACGATAAGCGCAATAAACCTGCTCTCTATAATTGTAGCGCCAATAACACGCTCAATCAAATGAATACAATGAAACCTATTAGTCTGTTCTAATTTACCAAAATACTCTTGCTAACAGTAACAAGATGTTACATATAATTATTCATTTAAAATCAGTTCAATAAATTCTTTTTTCTTTCTCAGAGTTTACTTGAATCTAACGTCCATGTAGCAACGATGTTCTACTTTAAACTTGTTGACAGGTGTTGTTAGCTTTCCCGCTTTATTAAATGTACTAGTACTTTGTTTTCGATTGGCCAAGCCCAAAAAAGTGTAAGGAACTTTGAAAATTTTGATCATGCTCAAATGTCGTTCAAACAAATTCACTTTCGGCCACGATAAGTTTTATTTATGAGTGGTGATGCGTTAAGAAGGGAATAATTATTTATATCATTCTCGAAGACGAAAGAGGAAGACGAAGACAAAGACGAGACGGCACCTGCCGACAGATAGTCCCTTCGATATCTGCTAAAACATGTGAACACTTTGCTTTCAACTTGTCTGTGTGATAGCGGCTGTGCTTTAAAATATTTGTTTTCAAACTCTCCATACTGATATTCTAAAGCTCTTTTACTTTGCTGTGACTCCATTCGGTGGTTCTGGTCGCTTCTCGACAGCAAAGATGCCATCTCCTTTTTTGAATTTGATGCGGGTGAGGTATCTGCGGTCTTCTATACAAGTTGAGATTCTAGTCATCTCTGTGTCTTTTCCCAATTCGCATGTTGAGGTCATACTTACGACATCGCGGTCGAAGTGGGTCGTCGTCGTATATAAATAACACTCGCTGTCATATCTAGGTCGGACGAAAACTTTACCCGATGTAGTGAAGATTTTCCACCATGCCCATGAGTGAATAGAAATTCAGTATGACGTATTCTGAAGGATATGGTAGACTAAATACTGCATGTGAACATAAATAATCTTGATAATTTATAATAGAGTTGCAAATTATAATCAGAAAATCTGATGTGGTCCTGTTGTTCATGAAATGGATCAAATACTTAATTCTCTCATTTGCGTAATATTGTACGTACATTTAAGTTATGATATAGGTTCTGATGGAGTTCTCGTGAAAAGAAACAAAGAACTCTTCATCACATTGGAACCTTCTTGTCATGAATGGATGGTTATGCGTGCAAATGTTGAAAGATATGGATGAATATCAACTTTATGCGAAACCCCCTATCAGATCAGGAATCAATAGAAAGCTCTGTCATCTCTTTAACCAAATATTGTACATTGAGATTCTTCTTTCTTAATAGCAATTTGATGGTCCAAATTTATCACAGAATCATAAGTCCTCCTTAACTACGAAAGAGGCTTGGCGTAGAGTTAAATTAAGGAATATGGTTCTAATGTACTGAAAGAAAAACACAAGTCCTCTCCCACCTATAATTTTATTTAGATTACTAATTAAGCGGTGGAAGTGGGACAACTCATATTAGTTAGTGGCATGCATTCCAAATTAATTAATGTCACACACTATTTGCTAGTTAAAACAAAACTGTACGAGTACATGTTGCCTCTTAGGGGGGGGGTTGTAATTGGTGGTGACTGGCCTTCCAAGACGTCACTTTCTTGAAATTAAGAGTTAAAACATTTGATCGAACGTATTTTTTTAGAATTTGACGCCATTGAAACAACTAACAATTATCAGATCATATTTCTTATTTAATTCTAATTTGTTGGTTTGTTATAAGATTTTGAATTGATCATACCATTTAAATTTCTTTTTAATTGAACGTTTTCTTTAATGGTATCAATATTAAAATGTTTGAATTTAGAAAATTATTTGAATCAAATTCAGTTATTGGAATTATTTAATTGTTTGATGTCTTTTAAGTATTATATCTTTTCAGTCAAAAACAATAATTTAGCCCCATCATTTATACTAAAATTTAAGTTGTTTTAGTTCGTTCAAAATGAATTATAACATTTATAAAACATTCAAGATAAATTATAATGTTTGGAAAACATTCAAAACAGTCCCTTACGGAGGCTAAATTCAGTGTGTAATTGCATCTAGTCAAGAGTTATTTTGAATATTTTTTAAATATTAAGCTTGAAATAGAACGTTTTATAAATATTATGGTTCATTTTGAACGGTCCAAAATATGAAGGTTCAACTCAAATTTTAATAAAAACGTTAGGAATAAATTACCTTTTCATCCAAAATTGTAGAATTATGTCTTTTTGGTTGATTTGTTTCCTAATGTCGTGCAGACCAAGTGTTCTGCCTCATCAAAAATGGCTTCTTTCATCGATGCCAAAGGCTTCACACTTCACATTTCCCGATATATCAGAAAGTACTTCGGCTAATAAGATTTTAGTTATTAGCAACTTTAATTTAAATACCTTCAAATTTTGTTAGGAATTTAAGTTTTGAGTTGGAATAATTGTTCCAAACGGTGTTGAATAGAAAAGTTTGACTTCAGTTGGTAGTGTAAACTGGACCGTTTTGATAACACTAGAGATACACAAGTTTCGGGGAATTTTTGTGATGTATGCAACAATATTTTGAAGTTATTCGATTTGAAATTAACATATTTTAATTTAATTGATTAGATTTAGAATCATGTTCGAATTCAATTTTTACCATTTGGTTTAACCAAAAATTTGAACATTTTAATAAAATAAAACAAAATTATTTTATTAATATAATAAATGGCACTAACACCTTCCACATAACCTTATAATCATCTTACAATTCATTTGTTATATGCGTCTTTTGTTAGTAATTTTGTAATTGCACAACTATTAATTCTTGTTTTTTATAAAGTTAAGATTAAAAATCAAATTTGATTCGGATTAAAGATAATAAAGAAGCCCAAAAAAAGATTTGGTTAAATGAGTTGAAATCCAGTGAAGAAAATGGGCCTTAATTAGTATGGGTCGGTTATGTATTGGGCCTATAATGAGGAGGCCTAATAAGGTTACTATAAATAGTTACTAAGATCTTTTGCTGCTTGCTTAAGTAAGTCCGTAACGTTCAGCTTCTCTAGTCCATTAAGAGTCCCACACATTAACAAAGGTCCATAAAGACTTTTCAGAATACAGATATACAGCTTTCATAAAGGTCAATCGAAAGATTGAGAACAGTTTATATGTCAAGGAGTTTGTTTAAGCAATTCAGCAACTTATTCATTGTGCAATAGATAGCAAAACATGTGTGTTTCTATAGTTTTTTCCATGAATACAAGTTCATTGTTGATCCTAGGTCCCTAATTAAATTTTATGTTATAACTAACACGTGAGATCAGAGCGGTTCCATGATTATATGAATTTGAATGTAAATGTTTAATTCTTTTCCATAAGGAAATTAAAGAAATGAATATGTTTTTACTTTTATAGATTGCATATTTATTGTTTGAATTGATTTGGAATAAGCATGCATGGAAAAACAGGTCAAAAACTAACATTGAGATGGTTTTTTGAATAAAAATCATCTAAAAAGAACCAAAAATCACTTTGCTTTGGCAACTAGAAACAAATGAAGAAGAAACTTGTTGCTTCTGGGATGCATTCAACATCTAGTATGTGTGACACATGCACAACAGACAACTAACGTATAAGGTATCCAAGCATCAGAATTGTCTCTAACACATGGGACACACGCGTTAGAAGCAGTTGGCATCTCTGCGTATGACTGCGCTTGTTAGAAACATATCATTGGATGTTATGTTCATCTTAAGCATGTAAAGCATGGTGATCATGCGTTTGATGCATCTATAGGTGTGTCAAAATGTGGTGTATGTAGTACACCTACTTATAGCCTATGCACAGTGCTAACATCAACTACTGATGTCAACACATTATAGGATAAAAAAATTCAAAATTCACAAAATGGTCCTTTAAGTTATTTTGGGTCAATTTTTCAAGTCTTGTGAATTTATAAAGTGAGTTTTTTTAATTTTTTTGGATTTATTACATTGAAAGTAACTAAGATTTAACTTCAAAAGAATCATACAAGGTTATTAAAGCCACCATTGAGTGAATGTTCATGCATTTGATTTGAAATAACTGAGATACATATGATTTTGGTATCTTATATGATATGTTTATTTTTTGGTAACACATGACTATCACTTTAATTATGATTTTCGCTATGGTGAATTCTCAAATCAAGTTTGTTGATAGTATGTTTAGCACTGATATATGATAATGAGTTTGTTCACGGGGATTTTGCATTTTTGAATGGTAAATTGTCATATATTATATACCTATATAGAAGAAAATAAGGATAACATACATGTATGTCCTTTGTGCTTATGGATCCATTTGGGTACTAATGAAAATGTAGTCACCATAGTGGCATTTCAAGTTAGTATTTGAATTGTTATGGTTACTTGTTTGAGGTCTTTAGTCTTGTGCTTGGTTATTTTGCCTACAAATGTTAGCCTTATATGAGATTATAAGATATGCATAACAACATAAGATTGAGGAAAGTCAATTCTTAAGTGATATATTCCCCCACAGGTGCTAGAATCATAAAAGTTAATGGTGTGTACTTTGATCACTTTCATGTAGAGATCTTATCTGCATGTATTATGTATTTAGTCCGCAGGTTTTTTATGATATGTGTGATAAGATGCTCAGTACAGATACTATTTTTTAATGTTTTAAAAACCAAACCAAAAGTTAAACTAGTAAGACAAGAGATTTATAGTTTAAAAAGTTTAACTAGTATTAAACCGTCATAAAATTGGCTAAAGATTGAATAAAATTAACGAATTTGAAATATGATTGAAAGAGAATGTTCTAATTTGAAGTTTAATTTAAAATATTGTTAAATAAAAATTAATTGATTTACTTAGTTAATAAGAACTCGCTAATTTACACAAATTGATTGATTAATGAATAAAATGATCAGTTTTTAGCAACAAAAACTATTAAAGTAAATCAAACATAAAATTTAAAAATTGAACTAAAAAGTTGGATGCTTTAAGGTTTTTATGGTTGAATCATTCGAACCAATTGGAATTTTTAATCATTTCTATTTTGTGGCTTTAAGTATCGGTGTTTTCCTACATTTGTGCTAATTATTATATTATCAATTTTGTAGTCACCTTTTCTGTAAATAATAAAAGTTTCACAATTGAAACCTTCATTGGTTTCGATTTTAAGAAATGGAAGTAAGATGTGGAATTTGCACTAGATATGACAAATAGCAACATGGCCATGGTTAAGGATAGGTCATCTACATCTACATCTATTAGCTTGGAGGCTGAGAGAGAAGCATATGTAGCCTAGGAAAGGTCAAATAGGATGTATTATTTGACCCTAAAGAGATCTATTCCAGACCATCTGCTAAGTGGACTTCCAAAAACTAACATAATAAGGGATTTCCTTAATAATATCTCCCAAAGATATAAGATATCTTTTAATGTTGAAATAGGTACCTTATTAGAGGAATTGTACCATATGAGATATGCAAGAGTAGGGGGACAGAGGGTGTACATCATTAGGATAGTCCACCTTTAGACTAAGTTAAAGGCATTAAATATTTATATTCCTGATACTTGTACAATTCACCAAGCTCTTAATAAACTTCCATCAGAGTTTGGTATTCTAGTGACTTGCAATGTAACATCCCATCACCGATTGGAAGGGTAAAATAGTATTTTGGAATGAGTTATGAGTGTTTAAACTTGTCTTGACATGTTCATGCATATTATGGCCTATATATATACATGAATAGTAATTCTTGCACATGCACATGACTGTACATGCATTCATGACATTTTCCGGTATATTTGGTCATAAATGTGATTTTTGTGAAAAATATGATTTTTGCGCTTAAAAATTTAATTGGAGTGGGTCTTTGTGTGTTTTGAATTTTGGGAGAATTTTAGAAATTTTTCTGGAAATTTTTGGGGTACTTTTTCGGACTAGGAAAAAGGCCAAGTGGCAGACTGACTGATTATCAGTAGTAAAAAGTACTGTCCAATGGTACTGAAAATGAGATACATGATTTTAGGAATTATTAATTTTAATCCATTGGAATTTTGGGAAGAAATTGGACTAGAAATTGGAAGTGACTTGGAAGAAGTTAGGTGAGCAAATGAGAGGGTGACATGTGGCAAGTGACATTTGTCACTTGCCTAACATGCCACCTTAGGTCCTTTGGTTTCTAAAAAGCAAGTTGTCCACGATGCTTATGTTGGAAAGAGTTAAAATCACATTTAGATGAAAGTTTTTCCTTCTCCTTCTCATCCGTAGCTCCTCTCCTAATTTCTTTTTCGTTGGTTATAAGCTCCACCATACAAGAAACTCTTCTTTGTTACTTGCTTCCTCTTTCTTGTCCATTAAAAATCCAACCAAACCCTCACCCCCTCAAATGATGATGAGTATCGTGCATGGTGTTGGGAGGAAGGAAGTGAATTTGTGATCTTTTGAAAAATTGAAGAATTAGAAGCTTGATAGGTAAGAGTTGTGTTTTATGTTCTCAATTGGTAGTTAAATGCATTAATTGTGGTGTTATGTGAACTAATTGCATGAAATTGTTCTTTGACTATATGGGTATGTTAATTCCTTAGTTGATTGATGAGTTAGAAGTTAATAAATGAGATGTCATGTAGTATAGGTGAATTGAGTTCTTTTGGATGGATTGTAATGATGTTAAATGAGTGTTTATTAAAGGAAGACGATTGAGTGTGTGTGCTGCAATTTTGTGAACTAATGCTAAAGGATAGGTTGTGAGATGGTTTATGGTGGATATATGAAGTGAATTGAGTGTTGGGTGGTTTAGAAATGGTATGGAAGATGTAGAATGTGAGTTAGGCTGTGCATCTGGAAAATTTGCTTTGTGTATGTTTAAATGTTTTGGTCATAACTTTTTATATGGTTATGCTATTGAGATGAGGTTTGGCTTGAATTAAACTTGAGAAGTTTGGCTAAAATCCGTATGAAGGAAGTGATGTCCAATTTTGACTTAAAGGGTTTTGAATTTTACCTTGAAAGTGGGCATGGGCAATATGTGCAGGATGGATAGTGCCATGTTTGTGATCCTAACATTGAAAATTTGTGACCTGAAACTTTGGGGAATTTTTCTAGGCTAAATGAGACAGATTTTGCGAAATTGGTCTTCATAAAAGTTGAAGATTTTCTTGTTAGCTTTCTATCGCCACTAAGTATGCATTTTTCGATTTTGAGGTTGAAAGTTATGACTTGTTAATTTTTAGATGGTATTTCAAAGTATTAATGTGCTTTGTGTATGAAATGTCTCTAAGTATGGGTTTTGTGGTTACTGTACTTTGAAGCCAATTCTGGACCGGGTCTTATGGAAAGTTGTAGAGGAATGTCTTAGCTTTGTACTGATATATAATATGCTATTTTTGGATGTAAGAATTGTAAGTTATGGATTTTAAAGTATGGATATGGTTTAGGTGATATCTTTATTTAACAATCTTTAATAGGGCGGCCACAATTATGTGAGAAATTGACCTAGTTAGAGGTGGAACTTGCTTCTAAGTCCTTCATGAGAATTGTAGCATGTTTTCTGATCTTCTCATTGATATAAAGCATGGAATTTTTGGACAATGGGATGGGAAGTTATGAGTTTGAGAAGATTGTGGTACTGTTAGGATGACATGTGCAGGGCAAAAACTTTGATTTAGATTTTGACCCATTTACAGGTTGCATTTGCTTTCAAGTTGTTCATGAAAGTTGTATAATATGTTTTGATATTTCTTTCGATCTAAAGAGTGGAATTTTTGGCAAAGGGAATGGGAAGATATGATTTTTGGGAGAATGTTGTACTGCTTTGAAAAATTGCGATTAGGCAGAAACTTTGATTGAATTTTTGACACCCTTAGGGATGAAATTGGTTTGTGAGTCCTTGAAGGAACTTATAGGGTTTTCTGTGATCTTTCTAATGATACCAAATTTGTCACATTTGGACACTTGTGTGAAAAGTTAGGTTTTGTGAAAGAAGAGAGGGAAATAGATACAAATGTGATTTTCTTAGAATTGTATTTTTTTGTTCTAATTTGACCCTTTTGCTATTCTTTTGTGTATAATTTTGTCGTCAGACTTCCGATTGACTCGATTTTTGAGGCGTCAGATTCGTAAGTCATTTAATTGCTCTCCATGAGAATGTGTGAATTTTTGAGATCAAATTGAAAGTGTTGGATTAAATCAAAGTTAGAGGACCGAGCGATTATTTTCTAGTCCGTATTTTAGCAACAATTAGACCTATAGATTCAAATTGAGTGATTTTGTTGTCTTTGGATTTCTAAAATTTAGAGAAAAATTTTGTGATGAGAATTTTTGGAATAATGCCGGGAATGTCATGAACATGCATTGTACACATTTTAATTTCTCCATGTGCATTATTAAACCTTTATGATTGTACACTTGGTAATATTTTTTTTAACTGTTATAGAGGCGCATTTGGAACGTCAACCCACAAACATTGTCGAGACTTTCAGGCATTAGCTCAGAAGCTATTGGTGAGTGACCTAGACGGTTCTCTCAATTATTGATTGCTTATAATTTTGTGGTGAATAATGGTGGGTTTGAGATTGATTGTGATTGTGAATTCCGGATAGAAGGTCCAATGTACTGGGGAGCTATGACATGGAAGTGCTACTTGTATGTGAATTTGAGAACTACTTGCTTGTGATGGGATAAATTGTGACACATGTGTTGATTGTGATGTATATACTGCTTAATTGTAACATATGCATTTCATATATGAATGCATACTCAGATAATGACAGTTGTGACCGAAGAAACCGCCGAGACCTAAAAGCTCAACGATTGTATTTGGGCCTCGAGCCCTACAGTGATTTAGAGCCTCGAGCCCAACGATTAATGTGCCCATATTGGGACAGTCCAGGCGCTTGGTCACAACACCGTAATAAATTTGAAAAGGGTCACATGAGCATTTCATATGCATTTGCTTACATATATTTGATTGAGTGAAAGGCAAAATACCTTATGCTTATGTGAAAATAAAATATGTTACTGATGTGATCATGTGATACTTCTGATGTATGTGAAATTATAAAATAATTGTGATATGCCTGATTGTTGCATGAATGGAGTGAACCATCGATGATGGTTATCTCATTGAGTTCGCAAACTCACCCAAAATTGCAACATATTTTTTAAGACCGAGAGTAGACTCCTAGCTCCAGAGGAACTTTTCCTGCAGTGTAGATTGTGTTGGCGAGAGAAGTCATGGCTCATAGGTCGGTCAGCTGGGACTTTTGGGATGACGTAGATAGATCTGTTGTATTTTTCCTCTTTCATGTAGCATTTGTACTAGGTTTTTGGGATTGATGTACAGACAGTAAAAGATGACAGAAGTGTAAACTTCTGGTTTTGATGAAATGAAATGAGGAAAATTTTGGTTTCAAAAACATTGTGATTTTTTTATATTGATGTTTTATTATGATGCCATGTGAAGTGTTTGTAGTGATTGATCGTAGCTCACCCTTATCGTAGGATATGTACCAGAATAACCTGCGGGCGTCCCGGTATGTACCCTACGGTATGGGAGCGCTACATTTAGATGGTATCAGAGCATGGTTTGGCATCTGTTGGGACTAGTGGACTGTTTAGGTATGAATTATTTTTAGAAATGAGAAAATTGATCGAAATTCTTGTTTGTTATAGGTCATCCGTCTTAGGTGATCAAGTTGATCAGCCAGCTGACCAAGAATCAGTCGGAGTCAGTAGGGAGTCCTCGGTGCCTCAATTTGAGGAGTTTCCTCCTAGAGTTCCCGCGAGACGAGAGAGGAGGTATGATAGGCTGTGCAAGTAGGGAGCTGTGGATTTTTATTGCAGTACAGACCCTGTTGAGGCTGAGGGATGGCTTGAGAGGACTGAGAGAGTCTTCGATCATATGGATTGCGATCTAGATGAGAGGTTTGATTATGCAATATCTCTCCTGCAGGGCTCAGTTTATCAGTGGTGGAAGACTATCCCGGGTAGTACCACCAGACCTTGCCATTTGAAGTGGGAGGATTTTCAGAAAGTTTTCAAGGACAACTACATGCCCAAAATTTATCTAGATATGAAGATGCATGAATTTCTGGAATTGAAACAGGGCAGGATGTCAGTGGCTGAGTATGAGGTGAGATTCAATGAGCTGATGGGTTATGCTACTATTTTGATTCCTATTGAGGCAGATAAGTGCCGGAGATTCGAGAATGGCTTGAATATGGAGATTCGTACTAGGTTGGCCCGATCTGATATGGACACCTTTATTAAGTTGAGAGCTGCTGTAGTGCGGATTGAACAACTTATGAGGGTGACTCAGGTTGAGAATGGACAGGGATTTATAGGGAAGAGACCAGGTGACAGTCAGGGTGATTCTGGAAGAAGTTTCAGTAAATGCCAGAACAGAGCCTTCAAATCAACAGGTGGATCTAGGCAGTCTGGATTTGGGCAGAGACGGAGGTTTGCACAGACTGGTAGTGGCAGTAGAAGGGGTTCAGGACAGACCTAGGCTCTAGTTTATGAGCACTGCGAGAAGAGGCACAGTGGGGAGTGTTGGCGCCTGACTGTAGCTTGCCTTAAATGCGGCTCCATGAACTACCAGATCAGGGATTGCCTTGCTACTTTGGGAGCTCAGTCTGCTGTCAGTGGGCGTTCAGGGAGTAATACCACGATGCAGTAAAGTCGAGGTGGTGGATCCGGGCAGAGGAGCCGAGGCAGAGCTGAGGGTTCTTTTGTGAGGACTGAGGGACAGGGCAGCCGACCGCAGTCCCAGGCCAGGGTCTATGCCATGACTAGGTAGGAGGCCCAAGATTCCCCAGATGTAGTAGCAAGTGTGCTTCTTATCTCTAGTTTTGAAGCATTTGCACTGCTAGATCCAGGATCCACTCACTCCTTTATTGCACCGCATTTGGCATGTAGACTGCATTGTGCTAGAGAGTTATTACAGTATGGGCTAGAGGTGAGTACACCTCTAGGGAGTACTACTGCCTTAGGAGAGGTCTGCAAGGGGTGCTCGATCCAGATTGATCAAGCAGAGTTAAAGGCAGACCTGATAGTCTTACAGTTGAGAGAGATTGATGTGATTTTGGGCATAGATTGGCTCATTGCCCATAGGGCCATCACGAACTGCTACACCAAGGAGGTCGTATTAGAATCTCCTGGTTAGCCTAGAGAAGTGTTATGAGGAGTTAGTCAGGCAGTGCCAGCCCGGATGATCTTATTCCTGAGTGCACTGAGGTTGATGCAGGGAGGATGTGAGGCTTATCTAGCCCACGTCATTGACACTAGAGTTGAGCAGAGGCTTCAGGACATTCCCATGGTAAGGGAATTTCCATATGTGTTTCCTGATGAGTTATTGGGTTTACCGCCGGATCGAGAAACAGAGTTCACCATTGATCTAGTTCCAGGAGCTGCTCCTATATCTATTCCTCCATATAGGATGGTATTTGTGGAATTGAAGGAGTTGAAGACTCAGCTGCAGGAGTTATTGGAGAAGGGTTTTATTAGGCCCAGTGTTTCACCTTGGGGAGCTCCTGTGTTGTTTGTGAAGAAGAAGGATGGGACTTTGAGATTGTGCATCGATTACAGGCAGCTGAGTCGGGTGACAGTGAAGAATAAGTACCCACTGCTTAGGATCGATGATTTATTTGATCAGTTGTAGGGAGCTCAGGTGTTTACTAAGTTGGATCTAAGGTCAGGGTATTATCAGCTGAAGATAGCAGAGGCTGATGTGCCTAAGAGTGCATTCTGGAGCAGGTATGGGCATTTCGAGTTTCTAGTGATGTCGTTTGGGTTGACTAATGCCCGGTAGCTTTTATGCCCTTGATGAATAAGGTCATTCAGCCCTAACTTGATCAGTTTGTGATTGTATTTATTGATGACATTTTGGTGTATTCGAAGAGCAGACATGAGCATACTGACATTTGAGGATTTTTTGCAGATTATGAGGGAGAAGCAACTGTATGCCAAATTCAATAAGTGTGAATTTTGGCTGGATGATGTAGTATTTTTGGGCCATATAGTGACCGGAGAGGGTATACAGGTCGATCCGAAGAAGATTGAGGCAGTGATGAAGTGGGAAGCTCCAAGGATTGTGTCGGAGATTCGGAGCTTCCTAGGATTGCCCGGGTATTACTGAAGGTTTGTCAAGGGGTTTTCACTGATCTCAGCCCCTCTGACAAAACTTCTGAGGAAGAATGTAGCATTCAGATGGACTGAGGAGTGCCAGAAGAGCTTTGAGGAGATGAAACATCGGTTGACTACTGCACCGGTGTTGGCTATTTCATCAGGGACTGGAGGTTATGAGGTGTATAGGGATGCATCACATCAGGGATTGGGGTGTGTTCTGATGCAGCATGGTAGGGTGATTGCTTATGCCTCGAGACAGTTGAGATCTCACGAGGTAAATTATCCAGTACATGATTTAGAGCTAACTGCAGTTGTATTTGCTCTGAAAATTTGGAGACACTATTTGTATGGTGAAACCTTTCAGATCTTTACTGATCATAAGAGTTTAAGGAATTTGCTGAGTCAGAGGGAGTTGAATTTGAGACAGAGGAGATGGATTGACTGCTGAAGGATTATGATTATACTATTGAGTACCATCCAGGAAAAACTAATGTGGTGGCAGATGCCTTGAGCAGGAAGTCTCATATCAGTGCAGTTCAGATTCAGGTATTGAGGTTACCTAATCTGGTACATTTGAGAGCTTTGAATGTGGAGTTGAATCTGGAGTAGGATGGAGCTTTGATAGCTACTCTGAAACTCAGACCGATGCTACATGACAGGATCAAGAGAGTCCAGGGCAAAGATCCTGATATAGTGAAGCTTATGGAGAAAGTAAATGCAGCTCCAAATTATGAATTTGAATTGAGAGATGAGACATTATGGTTGGGACAGAGGCTATTTGTGCCTGATGTTGATGAGCTGAGGAGGGAGATTCTGGAGGAAGCTCATATGGGCTCCTATGCTATGCATCCTGGTACTACCAAGATGTATAACACTTTAAAACAACATTTCTGGTGGCCTGGCATGAAGAAACAGGTGGCAGAGAATGTATCCAGGTGTATGATGTGCCAGCAAGTTAAAGCTGAGCACCAAGCTCCAGTAGGGAAGCTCCATTCGTTGCCTATTCCCGAGTGGAAATGGGAACAAATCACTATAGATTTTATCATGGGGTTGCCCAAGACTCCGAGACAACATGATGCTATCTGGGTCATAGTGGACCGGTTAACTAAATCGACCCATTTCTTGCCAGTGAGGGAGAATAATTCACTTGATCAGTTGGCCCAAAAGTATGTGACTGAGGTAGTGAGACTGCATGGGGTTTCAGTGTCTATAGTATCAGACAGGGATCCCAGATTTACTTCGAGGTTTTGGAAGAGTTTGCAGTCTGCTATGGGTACTAAGTTGAATTTCAGTACAACATTTCATCCTCAGACAGATGGGCAGAGTGAAAGGACAATCAAGACTGTTGAGGATATGTTTCGAGCTTGTGTATTGGAGTTTAGAGGAGCTTGGGATCAGTATCTAGCTCTGATTGAATTTGCTTATAACAACCATTATTACAGTAGCATCGGAATGGCACCATATGAGGCCTTATGTGGAAGAAAGTGTCGATCACCTTTGTATTGGGATGAAGAGGGTTTGAGAATGGTTGAGAACCCGGAGTTGATTCAGGATACAGTAAATAAGGTGAAATTGATCCGGAGTCGAATTAAAGTAGCTCAGGATAGATAGAAGAGTTATGTGGATCAGCACCGGAGGGATATGGAATACAATGTAGGAGACATGGTTTTCCTACGAGTGTCACCGTGGATAGGAGTGTTGAGATTTGGTAAAAAGGGCAAGTTGAGCCCGAGGTACATTGGTCCTTATGAGATCATTGAGAGGATAGGACCTTTGGCCTATAAGTTGGCTTTACTGAATGAGATGTCTCAGTTGCATAATGTCTTTCATGTGAATATGCTCCGACGATACCGATCAGATCTGACACATGTGATACCGACTCAGGAGATTGAGGTTGCCAGCAATTTGAGCTATGCTGAGGAGCCGGTTAAGATTGTGGGATCACGGGTTAAGCAGTTGAGAAACAGGGTTATTCCATTGGTGAAGGTCTTATGGAGAAACCACTCAACTGAGGAAGCAACTTAGGAGACAGAGGAGCATATAAGGAGACAATATCCTCACCTGTTCAACTAAACAGATAAGAATTTCGAGGATGAAATTTTTGTTAGGAGGGGGAGTTGTAACATCTCATCATCGATGGGAAGGGGGTAAAATAGTATTTTGGAATGGGTTATGAGTTTTTAAACTTGTCTCAACATGTTCATGCATATTATGGCCTATATATATACATGAATAGTAATTCTTGCACATGCACATGACTGTACATGTATTCATGACATTTTCCGGTATATTTGGTCATAAATGTGATTTTTGTGCTTGAAAATTTAATTGGAGTGGGTCTTTGTGTGTTTTGAATTTTGGAAGAATTTTAGAAATTTTTCTGGAAATTTTCGGGATACTTTTTCGGACTAGGAAAAATGTCAAGTGGCAGACTGACTGGTTATCGGTAGTAAAAAGTATTGTCCAATGGCACTGGAAATGAGATACATGATTTTAAAAATTATTAATTTTAAGTCATTGAAATTTTGGGGAGAAATTGGACTAAAAATTGGAAGTGACTTAGAAGAAATTAGGTGAGCAAATGAGAGGGTGACATGTGGCAAGTGACATTTGTCACTTGCCTAACATGCCACCTTATTTCCTTTGGTTTCTAAAAAGCAAGTTGTCCACGAAGCTTATGTTGGAAAGAGTTAAAATCACATTTAGATGAAAGTTTTTCCTTCTCCTTCTCATTCGTAGCTCCTCTCCTAATTTCTTCTTTGTTGGTTCTAAGCTCCACCATACAAGAAACTCTTATTTGTTACTTGCTTCCTCTTTCTTGTCCATTAAAAATCCAACCAAACCCTCCCCCCCCTCAAGTGATGATGAGTATCGTGTATGGTGTTGGGAGGAAGGAAGTGAATTTGTGATCTTTTGAAGAATTGAAGAATTAGAAGCTTGATAGGTAAAAGTTGTGTTTTATATTCTCAATTGGTAGTTGAATGCATTAATTGTGGTGTTATGTGAACTAATTTCATGAAATTGTGCTTTGACTATATGGGTATGTTAATTCCTTGGTTGATTGATGATTGGTGATTGATGAGTTAGAAGTTAATAAATGAGATGTCATGTAGTATAGGTGAATTGAGTTGTTTTGGATGGATTGTCATGATGTTAAATGAGTGCTTATTAAAGGAAGATGATTGAGTGTGTGTGCTGCAATTTTGTGGACTAATGTTCAAGGATAGGTTGTGAGATGGTTTATGGTGGATATATGAAGTGAATTGAGTTTTGGTTGGTTTAGAAATGGTATGGGAGATGTAGAATGTGAGTTAGGTTGTGCATCTGGAAAATTTGCTTTGTGTATGTTTAAATGTTTTGGTCATAACTTTTTATATGGTTATGCTATTGAGATGAGGTTTGACTTAAATTAAACTTGAGAAGTTTGGCTAGAATTCGTATGAAGGAAGTGATGTCCAATTTTGACTTAAAGGGTTCTGAATTTTGCCTTGAAAGTGGGCAATATGTGCAGGATGGATAGTGCCATGTTTGTGATCCTAACATTGAAAATTTGTGACCTGAAACTTTGGGGAATTTTTCTAGGCTAAATGAGACAGATTTTGTGAAATTGGTCTTCATAAAAGTTGAAGATTTTCTTGTTAGCTTTCTATCGCCATAAAGTATGACATTTTTCGATTTTGAGGTTGAAACTTATGACTTGTTAATTTTTAGATGGTATATCAAAGTATTAATGTGCTTTGTGTGTGAAATGTCTCTAAGTATGGGTTTTGTGGTTACTGCACTTTGAAGCCAATTCTGGACTGTTATGGTTTAAATTAGCTCAAGTGGTCTTATGGAAAGTTGTAGAGGAATGTCTTAGCTTTGTACTGATGTATAATATGCTATTTTTGGATGTAAGAATTGTAAGTTATGGATTTTTAAAGTATGGATATGGTTTAGGTGATATCTTTATTTAACAATCTTTAATAGGGCGGCCACAATTATGTGAGAAATTGACCTAGTTAGAGGTGGAATTTGCTTCTAAGTCCTTCATGAGAATTGTAGCATGTTTTCTGATCTTCTCATTGATATAAAGCATGAAATTTTTGGACAATAGGATAGGAAGTTATGAGTTTGAGAAGATTGTGGTACTATTAGGATGACATGTGTAGGGCAGAAACTTTGATTGAGATTTTGACCAATTTAGAGGTTGCATTTGCTTTCAAGTTATGCATGAAAGTTGTATAATATGTTTTGGTCTTTCTTATGATATAAAGCTTGGAATTTTTGACAAAGTAAATTGGAAGATATGATTTTTGGAAAAATATTGTACTGCTTTGGAAAATTGTGATTAGGCAGAAACTTTGATTGAAAGTTTGACATCCTTAGGAATGAAATTTGTTTGTGAGTCTTTGAAGGAACTTATAGGGTTTTCTGTGATCTTTCTAATGATACCAAATTTGTCACATTTGGAGACTTGTGTGAAAATTTAGGTTTTGTGAAAGAAGAGATGGAAATAGATACAAATGTGATTTTCTTAGAATTGTATTTTTTTGTTCTAATTTGACCCTTTTGCCATTCTTTTGTGTATAATTTTGTCATCCGACCTCCGATTGAATCGATTTTTGAGGCATCGAATTCGTAAGTCATTTAATTGCTCTCCATGAGAATTCGGAAATTTTTGAGATTAAATTGAAAGTGTTGGATTAAGTCAAATTTAGAGGACCGAGCGATTATTTTCTAGTCCGTATTTTAGGATCAATTAGACCTATAGATTCAAATTAAGTGATTTTGGTATCTTTGGATTTCCAAAATTTAGAGGAAAATTTTGTGATGAGAATTTTTGGAATAATGCTGAGAATGTCACGAGCATGCATTGTACATATTTTAGTTTCTCCATGTGCATTATTAAACATTTCTGATTGTACACTTGGTAATATTTGTGTATTTTAACTGTTATAGAGGCATATTTAGAACGTCAACCCACAGACATTGCCGACACTTTCAGGCATTAGCTCGGAAGCTATTGGTGAGTGACCTAGACGGTTCTCTCAATTATTGATTGCTTATAATTTTGTGGTGAATAATGGTGGGTTTGAGATTGATTGTGATTGTGGGTTCCGGACAGAAGGTCCAATGTACTGGGGAGCTATGACATGGAAGTGCTACTTGTATGTGAATTTGAGAACTACTTGCTTGTGATGGGATAAATTGTGACACATGTGTTGATTGTGATGTATATACTGCTTAATTGTAACATATGCATTTCATTTATGAATGCATACTCAGATATACAAATTCATTATACACAATTTTCAATAGCCACTCGGGCCTATTTCTCAAATACAAATATACACTTCAATACATAAATAAAGACATGCAATGTAGACGCGAACTGATCCCAACTCTAATCCTTCATTTGAATCCTGCAAATAGACTCCCGTTGGCTTAACGGGGTATTCTTCTGATCCTGAAAAATAAATGTAAATTTTGGGTGAGTTTTGCGAACTCAGTGAGTGACCATCATTGATGGTCCGCTCAGTCATTACAACAATAATATCAATATATATAACATATTTTCCCACTGTTGCCTATTTGACCATAGTTCAAAATTTCACATACATTTAAATTTTACTTCAATAAACACTATCACAAGATTTCACATTCACACACTTTCCATCTATTAACATTTTAATGTGACCGAGTACCTAACTGTCCCATTTAAGGGCTCTTTAGTATTTGTCCCTTATCCGATAGTGGATACGGGGCTCATTGATACATTGAGCCTGAGGCTCTAAATCACTCATGAGCTCCAAGCTCATCTTCACACGTTGAGCAAGAAGCTCTGATCGGTGGCAACTCTGGTCAATAGCCATTATAATTCATACAACACAAGGCATGTCACTATTCTCATAGTCTCACAGTTATAAAAATACCCCATGACTGTTATCACATCAGCATATGACAATTTACAGTGCATTCAATCAACTATAAACTATAAACTATATCAAACAAAAGCAATATGTAACCCTTTTCTAATTTATAACAGTGTTGTGACCGAGCGCCTGTACTGTCCCTATAAGGGCACATTTATGGTTGAGCTATAGGCTCTGAAACTGTGCCTTTTTGGGGCTCATTAATCATTGAGCTAAAAAGCTCTGAAACTGTCCCCTTTTGGGGCTCATTAATCATTGAGCTAAAAAGCTCTAAAATTGTCCCCTTTTGGGGCTCATTAATCATTGAGCTAAAAAAAAAAGCTCTGAAACTGTCCCCTTTTGGGGCTCATTAATCATTGAGCTAAAAAGCTCTATTCGATGGCTGCTCCTGTCACAACTATCAATTTTCTGTTCATGCATTCCTATATGAATTTCATATACCACGATTTATCACTTTATTTATGTATTCAATGAACACAATTATTTCCAAATTACCATAAACGGACAAATGATTCACAATTTGTTACATGAAAAAGAAACACCATCACAGTTTCACTTTCCCATAACACTTCTATATCATATCATAATAATACTCCGGACTTTCGGTCTGGAGTTCTGAATCGATCACAGTCCCACCATTATTCACCACAGTTTTATAAAGACGGAATTCTAAGCACATAATAATTGAGGTACCGTCTAGGTCACTCACCTCATATCCATGCTTGAATCTTATCCAAAACATCAATTTCTTCATTATTTCTTTCTTTCATCCAAGTTAAAATTCCCTAAGCCACAATTACCCAAATTCAACATCACATATTGCATAAACATTAAAATTGAGCTTAGGAAACAAAACCCTATACCAATCTTAAGGAATATGAACCAAACCCCTTCAAAATTTAACAAATCAAAAATCTCAATCTTACCTTGATCTTTCACCCATCAATGAATTTCTTGGCTTGGATGGAAGCTCTCACCATCCTCCACGTTTTTCTCTTCTTGAGCACCATGAAAATCCCTCTTGAAGGGCTTAGAAAAATCAATACCTAGTTTACTCTTTCTTCTTTCTTCTTCTCCCATCCGAAGGCTCTCGACTCTTCTCTTTTCTTCTATTCTTTCTTTTCTGTTTTGCACAGTCCACTTGCTTTTATACAGCCATGTCATTTAATGAATGAGGAATGACCCATATGCCCCTCCATTTAAGCCTATAAACTTAACCCTTTAAGTGATGCTCCAAAAATGCCCTTCCTTTTTGTCTTAAAATTGACATCTTTGCCCCTTATTTCGATCAGGTAAATAAAACAATTTGGCAAAACTTTCTTCTAGAGAGATGTTCCTCTATGTATTAAGAATCCATCGCTTCAAGAATCAGATCAATCGGAGCTCTATATCTCAAAATATCTAAAAAATATTGAAGTCTGTTAGATACTTCGTTTGGACCAAAACTAAATCAAGACTGAACACTGCACGTAACTTCACTCCAGAAGTTGAACATCTTAGAGGCTAAATTGTCGATCGGCTCCTTTATATAACTTGTATATCTATGTCTCTAGTTTCATTTTAAACAAGAATTCGATCTATTGGAGCTCTATAGCTCAAAATATCTCCAAAATACCGAAGTCTGTTCAGACCATTACAAAGCCAAGACTGAACACTACTCCTTATTTCAATCCAGAAATTGAAAGTATTAGAGGCTAAATTGTTGATCGGCTCCTTCATATAACTTGTATATCTATGTCTCTAGTTTCATTTACAAGAAGAATTAGATCGATCCGAGCTCTATAGCTCAAGATATCACCAAAATACCGAACGATATTTAGACTTTTTCCACAGGTCAGCTCAGTTTAATCATGTCAATATTTCACCATTTAATGTCAAAACTGATCTATTTGGTATGGAAAGATAGAAAAATGTGTTAGGAATCCAACGCTTCAAAAATCGGGTCGATCGGAGGTCGGATGAATAAGTTACGGCCAAAAGAGCGGAGAGAGGTCGGTCAGCAGAAAATCAACCCCACGGGCCGATCGACCAGTGCGCGGGTGCCTCGCTCGCCCAATATAGCGAGCGTTCGAGCGCTGAGCTTACCTGAATGGGTGCGCCTCGATCGCTCGCGCGCGGTCGATCGTTCGCGCGTGCGGTCGATCGCTTGCTCTCTGACCTCCTAACTTCCGACCTTCATATCGTTTGACTCCAAACTTCAAATTTTACAAACTTAGTACCGTTGGAAAGATAAAAGATAGATCTACCATTTTCATGAAGGACTCAAAATCAATTAAGGTCTCTAAAGGGGTCAAAAAAGCACTCAAAGATGACCGATCGATAATCTCCTCAAAACTTTAAAACAACACCTCAACTTGTAAACATCATAACTTTCGACCCAGAACTTCAAATTTGACAAGCTTGGTGTCTACGGAAAGTTAAAAGAACCCTCTACAACCTTTATTGAGGCCTTAAAAATCAGATCGACCTCTAAATGGGTTAAAAACTCCACACAAAGTGAATGGTTGATCAGCTTCACACTAAACAGCATCAGAACTTCCAAAAATCATAACTTTTCATCCCCTTAGCCAAAAATTTCAAATTTTATATCAATAAAAAGAGCAAAACAAATACTACATCTTTCAGGATAACTTGGAAGCCAATTCCATCTCTAACCAAATCAAATTCTCAAACAAGGGTTCAGCTTACCCAATTTATTCTCAATAGAAACCCAATCTTTCAACATTCATAACTCCACATCCCCTTGGCGAAAATTTCCATACCATAAAGAAATAAAAAGCTTAGACAATCTACTACAATTCTCAGGAAGGACTTCACAGCAAATTTCAATTCAAACCAGGTCAAATCCTCTCATGAATGTGGCTGTCCTGTTAGGGTTTATGAAATCAGCATTTAACCTAAACCCTAAAATTTTTTTACAAATTCATATCTAACAATACTTACATCCAAAATTTGCATAAAATACCTCATTAGAAAGCTACAACAATCCTCTACAACTTTCCATAATGTCACTCAAGCCAATTGCACCCTTTACAGTCCCAAATAAATGTCATAACACAAAGAGTACAAAATCCATGCCCTTAGAGCATTTGCACACCAAAACACATTTTGGACTGAATTACCACCTGAGCATTATCAGACCATAACTTGCAAGTTACACAATGAAAAATATCATACTCCGTGGCGTTGGAAAGATAACACATAAATATTCAACTTTTAGTAATACCAATTTCACAAAATATGTCTCCATTATCCTCAAAAAATTCTCAAAGTTTCAGGTCGTCAATAATGGAAAGAAAATCTGGATACTATTCATCCAGCACACACATCTCAACTTCCAAGCAAAATTCAAAGCTCTTCAAGCCACAATTGGGCAGAACTTCCTTCATAGGAATTTTAGCCATACTTCTCAAGTTTAATTTAAAGCAAACCTTAACTCAAAAGCTTAACCACATCAAAAGTTATAAACAAATACCTGAAACATGCACAAGTTCCATTTTTCCAGATTTCAACCACAACTCTACTCCTTTCATGCAAGCATCAATACCACATCAATAACCATCCCATTTAACCGAGAATTTGACCACAAATTTATTTAGACATTTACTTGAGTAATTAATCCCAATTTGCAGCACAGGCATACTACTTTCACTCTTTCAACACCTTCTACCTATAAATTTTTTTAGCAATTCACATTCTCTATCTTTAATTCCTAGCAATAATCAATGAATGCAAGTACCACATAAAAAGATAGTAATCATTATGTGAATGCATGTATGCTAATAAGATGCATGAGCAAAACCAATGCATTTCCTTTGTCTCTCATTGAGAACACTTGTACAATATTTCGGGTCCTCACCCTTCATTTGGGGACGGGATGTTACAATTCTCCCCCCCTTAATAAATTTCGTCCTCGAAATTTTCATTTGATTGATCATTACTGTTACTCTATTTGCCACATGTTTCTCCATTACCCATACACTTCATCCCTCAATTTCTTCTTTTCCAAAGGTTCACAGTAAACAGATTCAACAATCTTTCAGTCCCTTATTTGGCTATCTCACTATTTTAACTATCTCATTTGAATATGTCAGATTACACTCCAACTTTTATTTCGTGCGCTATGGATCAGATCATTATTTCAATCTATTCACTTATCACATTTTATACCTCTTTCTTCAATATTACTAACTCATAATAAAATTTTTCATAACGACCAATTCATACAGTTTCATTGATACCTTTTTCCAATTTTGAGTACACCTTGTCAAGGTGTTACTCAAAAAAACACTTCATCTCCTTTTTCGACACTTCATTATACTTTGGTGCTAACACATTAACACTTATGTTCCTTTCACTATATCGAGTGTTACTTCACCTAACTTATATATCTTTCATATCCCATTGATTCTTATTTCAGATTCATCTCTCCTTTGACAATTCACTATTCTTTAGGGTTTATGCACTCAATTCGTATATTCACTTAACTATATTTCATCTGTCCGAGTTTGATCCACCTCATCTAACCCATTCATCTTTCACAAGTTACTTTCCTTTGTCTCACTCATCGCACCATTGTTATACCTATAGTCAATCAGAACTGTACAATAAACTCATATTCTTATTAACTCCAAAATATAAACTTTAAACACTTCTCACTGTTGGAAAAACAAACATGTAACCACGTACTTCTCTAACAATTTCTTTGCTCAATCACTTTTGTCGGGTACACATACTTCTTATTTTCATCACCAAATATCGTTCTTTCGATTTCACTCGAAAGTTCAAACTCATCATGGGACTCACCATTTTGAATCATTCACTCTTAAAGTTTCTTACCTCTTTCCTGTAAAACTGAATCTAAAACTTCAATACACTAATAACATTTCATTTCACTCCATATTTTACTTGTCATTATGCACTCTTCATTGCCCTAAACTTGGAAAACCCCAATATCTGTATTTGCTTTATTCATTTTAGAAATGTCTGTTCAATATTTTAGACTACACTGTCTTTACCAGTATAGAAATCATTTGTACATGCCTTTCAAGCTCAATAATTTTCTCGAAACTATACAATTTGTACATTATAGGAATGCCTTAGTATATGTAATGTCTCCAAGACTTCAAACAATAGTAGCGATACCACTTATCAAAATCAACTCACATTATACTGTTACAACATATTGTATCATACTTTCTGATGTGAAACTTCATCATACACTGCACAATCTCCAAATGATATGCTTATCATCAGTGTCAGATTCCTCAATTTTTCATATATCTCTTTTTACTTTTCAACACTTTCAAAATACTGTCTATGAGCATAGTCACCAATTGATACCATTTGCTTACATTGCATAGATCTCTATTGGGGTACTGTTGATTTCAATAGACATCACGCAAAATCTTTTCATTGAGTCCACATTGATTGATTTTTTTTTCATTTAATTCCTCTTTAATTCACATCGACATATTCACATGCCTATTCATTCGTACTTGTACCTCCATACATTCCACTTCATTTGAGTATTTCACTTTGTGGGTTGGTATTATTTTTCTTAGATTCCATTTAAAATCTCCCAACATTTTTGTATCAAATCTTATAGGGACCTACTCTCTTCACGTTGCAATAGGATCACCTTAAATTGAAAATCCACTCACGTAGTTGGATACTTTTCATTATCTTAAACACAATGCATAGAATCTCAGTAGTACATTTCACTTGCTATGCTTGAGTTTCCTCTTGAGATATAACTCCATTATTCACTTTTAATTTAGTACTTACTTATTTTCAATTTGTTCCTGTCATGACTACTATTAACTTGAATCGTCCGTTCATCTTAACTCAATGTGGGAAATTCTTCTTTAAAAGAAGATTTCTTGCTAAAGTCATCGATACTGTTCACGAAATTCTCATCAACCAACTATTTTCCATAATTGCGTTTCACCCATTCTGAGTATCTCAAGATGATCAATTTTAACTATACTCAATATCCCAATAAGAGCAATTTTATGCCATAACTGTATGATCGGAACATCTTTTGCAATAAGGCTCTGTGAGGCACTAAACAATTTCTTTTACACTTATACTTTGGTATATATATCACCAACAATCATTTCATCACATATGATACATCATTTGAAATCTTAATATCCTCCCAAACGAGCACTATAAGTACTCTTGTGTCTTACTTTAACCCATTATAAACCTTGAACTATAGGAACTATGATTGGCACTTATTTAATAAGTTACCGATCGCTTCCTCGGTTATTTCCACATATATTTTCACATAAACTCAATTGTTTCACTAATCATGATGAACGCTATATCCAATGTATACTCAAAAAGGTGAATCAACCTAAACTCGCCAATTCTTTTCATATAGTACTATCATTGTTTCATTTCCCACTTGTCATTGAATTTCATTTCACACAGTTTTATTCCCATCTCAAACCATAATTCTTATATCAATAATTCACACATCCCTTCTAAGTCCAAGCTGGACCCTTCAAGGTCATATCAACTTGGCTTATACACTTTAATCTCATCATTTCTACTTATCTCATTATATTTTTTCCTCAAACAATCCATGATAGGGTATTCGCATTTATATCACATTCTAGGATATATCATCAAAACACAACAAAATATTACATTCATTGATACAATGTGTTCAACCTATCCAGAATTTTTGATGTGCAATCATTAGGAATTTTCAGTCTTAATTTTCCTCTAATATCCCCTTATAATAATTTTCAAACTCTTAGCATAATATTTGCATAATCATTTTGGTTCCAAGCTCATGCTTTCATGACCATAACCACTTCACGATTTCATTTAATTCCATCTATACACTTTAGTTTCCCTTTTTACTCATATGCTCATCTTTCTCAATCAATCCTCAATAACATACCTATTCACACCAATATCACCTCAAAGGATACATATCCCAATTGATGTGAACCCTTTTCCATCATATAAGACCAGATACATTTCTTATTTCCCAATTATCCATAAACCTCTATTTTTTCATAATCATCAATTTCCCGCTCCAACTCTTAAGGAAATGCTCATGCATGTCACTCATACTGGGGGATCAGTCGCAGTTGTCTGCTATGACATAATTATTATGCATATGCCTATCACTTGACCCCTATTTCAGAATGCCCATGTAAGATTGTACTAATGGGCTCTGATACCACCTATTGTAGCACCCCACTCCCGCACGACCCGAACTCGACATCGACGGTGATATCCGAGTCCGTGTCCCGTGAGGGTGGCGTGCTAAAACACTCATTCAGTAGTCGGCACATTTTTTTTAACAATATATGCAGAAATCAATGCCCAAGTTGGGTCCTCATTCAATCATATACAAATTCATTATACACAATTTCCAATAGCCACTCGGGCCTATTTCCCAAATACAAATATACACTTCAATACATAAATAAAGACATGCAATGCAGACGCGAACTGATCCCGACTCTAATCCTTCATTTGAATCCTGCAAATATACTCCCGTTGGCTTAACGGGGCATTCTTCCGATCCTAAAAAATAATTGCAAATTTTGGGTGAGTTTTGCGAACTCAGTGAGTGACTATCATTGATGGTCCGCTCAGTCATTGCAACAATAATATCAATATATATAACATATTTTCTCACTATTGCCTATTTGACCACAGTTCAAAATTTCACATACATTTAAATTTTACTTCAATAAACACTATCACAAGACTACACATTCACACACTTTCCCATTTAAGGGCTCATTAGTATCTGTCCCTTATCCGATAGTGGATACGAGGCTCATTAATACATTGAGCCTGAGGCTCTAAATCACTCATGAGCTCCAAGCTCATCTTCACACGTTGAGCTAGAAGCTCTGATCGGTGGCAACTCTGGTCAATAGCCATTATAATTCATACAACACAAGGCATGTCACTATTCTTATAGTCTCACAGTTATAAAAATACCCCATGACTGTTATCACATCAGCAGATGGCAATTTGTAGTGCATTCAATCAACTATAAACTATATCAAACAAAAGCAGTGTGTAACCCTTTTTCCAATTTATAACAGTGTTGTGACCGAGCGCTTGTACTGTCTCTATAAGGCACATTTATCGTTGAGCTATAGGCTCTGAAACTGTCCCCTTTTGGGGCTCATTAATCATTGAGCTAAAAAGTTCTGAAACTGTCCCTTTTTGGGGCTCATTAATCATTGAGCTAAAAAGCTCTGAAACTGTCCCCTTTTGGGGCTCATTAATTATTGAGCTAAAAAAAGCTCTGAAACTGTCCCCTTTTGGGGCTCATTAATCGTTGAGCTAAAAAGCTCTGAAACTGTCCCCTTTTGGGGCTCATTAATCATTGAGCTAAAATGCTCTATTCGGTGGCTGCTCCTGTCACAACTATCAATTTTCTGTTCATGCATTCCTATATGAATTTCATATACCACGATTTATCACTTTATTTATGTATTCAATGACCACAATTATTTCCAAATTACCATAAACAGACAAATGATTCACAATTTGTCACATGAAAAAGAAACACCATCACAGTTTCACTTTCCCATAACACTTCTATATCATATCATAACAATACTCCGGACTTTCGGTCTGGAGTTCTGAATCGATCACAGTCCCACCATTATTCACCACAGTTTTATAAAGAGAGAATTCTAAACACATAATAATTGAGGTACTATCTAGGTCACTCACCTCATATCCATGCTTGAATCTTATCCAATGCATCAATTTCTTCATTATTTCTTTCTTTCATCTAAGTTAAAATTCCCTAAGCCACAATTACCCAAATTCAACATCACATACTATATAAACACTAAAATTGAGCTTATGAAACACAACCCTATACCAATCTTAAGCCATATGAACTAAACCCTTCAAAATTTAACAAATCAAAAATCTCAATCTTACCTTGATCTTTCACCCATCAATGAATTTCTTGGCTTGGATGGAAGCTCTCATCATCCTCTATATTTTTCTCTTCTTAAGCACCATGAAAATCTCTCTTAAAGGTCTTAGAAAAATTATTACCTAGTTTACTCTTTCTTCTTTCTTCTTCTCCCATCCGAAGGCTCTCGACTCTTCTCTTTTCTTCTATTCTTTCTTTTCTGTTTTGCACATTCCACTTGCTTTTACAGTGCCATGTCATTTAATGAATGAGGAATGACCTATATGCCCCTCCATTTAAGCCTATAAACTTAACCCTTTAAGTGATGCTCCAAAAATGCCCTTCCTTTTTGCCTTTTACTGACATCTTGGCCCCTTATTTCGATCAGGTAAATAAAACAATTTGGCAAAACTTTATTCTATAGAGATGTTCCTTTATGTATTAAAAATCCATCTCTTTAAGAATCAGATCGATCGGAGCTCTATATCTCAAAATATCTTAAAAATACTGAAGTCTGTTAGATACTTCGTTTGGACCAAAACTAAATCAAGACTAAACACTGCACGTAACTTCACTCCAGAAGTTGAACATCTTAGAGGATAAATTGCCAATCGGCTCCTTCATTTGAAACATTAATCCGATCTATTGGAGCTCTATAGCTCAAAATATCTCCAAAATACCGAAGTCTGTTCAGACCATTACAAAGCCGAGACTGAACACTACTCCTAACTTCAATCCAGAAATTGAAAGTCTTAAAGGCTAAATTGTCAATCTGCTACTTCATATAACTTGTAGATCTTTGTCTCTAGTTTCATTTGCAAGAAGAATCAGATCGATCCGAGCTCTATATCTCAAGATATCTCCAAAATACCGAACAATGTTTAGACTTTTTCCACAGGTCAGCTCAGTTTAATCGGGTTGATCTTTCTCCATTTAATGTCAAAACTGATCTATTTGATATGGAAAGACAGAAAAATGTGTTAGGAATCCAACGCTTCAAAAATCGGGTCGATCGGAGGTCGGATGAAAGAAGTTATGACCAAAAGAGCGGAAAGAGCTCGGTCGGCAGAAAATCAACCCCACGGGCCGATCAACCAGCGCACGGGCGCCTCGCTCGCCCTATCGGGCGAGCGGCTGAGCGCTACGCTGCGCTCGAACGGGTGGGCGGGAGCTCGATCGCTCCCGCGCTATCGATTGCTCGTGCCCCCGGTCGATCACTTGCTCTCTGACCTCCTAACTTCTGACCTTCATATCTTTTGACTCCGAACTCCAAATTTTAGAAACTTAGTACCGTTAGAAAGATAAAAGATAAATCTACCATTTTCATGAAGGACTCAAAATCAATTGAGGTCTCTAAAGGGGTCAAAAATGCACTCAAAGAGGACCGGTCGATAATCTCCTCAAAACTTTAAAACAACACCTCAACTTGTAAACATAATAACTTTCGACCCAGAACTCCAAATTTGACAAACTTGGTGTCTACAGAAAGTTAAAAGAACCCTCTACAACCTTTATTAAGGACTTAAAAATCAGATCGACCTCTAAATGGGTTAAAAACTCCACACAAAGTGACTGGTCGATCAGCTTCACACGAAACAGCATCAGAACTTCCAAAAATGATAACTTTTCATCCCCTTAGCAAAAATTACAAATTTTATATCAATAAAAAGAGCAAAACAAATACTACATCTTTCAGGAATAACTTAGAAGCCAATTCTATCTCTAACCAAATGAAATTCTCAAACAAGGGTTCAGCCTACCCAATTTATTCTCAACAGAAACCCAATCTTTCAACATTCATAACTCCACATCCCCTTGGCGAAAATTTCCATACCATAAAGAAATAAAAAGCTTAGACAATCTACTACAATTCTCAGGAAGGACTTCACAGCAAATTTCAATTCAAACTAATTCGAATCCTCTCATGAATGTGGCTGTCCTGTTAGGGTTTATGAAATCATCATTTAACCTAACCCTTACAAAACTTTACAATTTCATATCTAACAATCCTTACTTCCAAAATTCGTATAAAATACCTTATTAGAAAGATACAACAATCCTATACAACTTTCCAGAATGTCACTCAAGCCAATTGCACCCTTTACAGTCCCAAATAAATGTCATAACACAAAGAGCGCAAAATCTATGCCCTTAGAGCATTTGCACACCAAAACACATTTTGGACTGAATTACCACCTGAGCATTATCAAACCATAATTTGCAAGTTACACAACGAAAAATATCATACTCAGTGGCGTTAGAAAGATAACACATAAATCTTCAACTTTCAGTAATACCAATTTCACAAAAAATGTCTCCATTATCCTTGAAAAATTCTCAAAGTTTCAGGTCGTCAATAATGGAAACAAAATCTGGATACTATTCATCCAGCACACACATCTCAACTTCTAAGCAAAATTCAAAGCTCTTCAAGCCACAATTGGGTAGAACTTCCTTCATAAGAATTTTAGCCATACTTCTCAAGTTTAATTTAAAGCAAACCTCAACTCAATAGCTTAACCACATCAAAAGTTATAAACAAATACCTGAAACATGCACAAGTTCCATTTTTCCATATTTCAACCACAACTCTACTCCTTTCATGCAAGCATCAATACCACATCAATAACCATCCCATTTAACCGAGAATTTAACCACAAATTTATTTAGACATTTACTTGAGTAATTAATCCCAATTTGCAGCACAGACATACTACTTTCAGTCTTTCAACACCTTCTACCCATAATTTTTTTAGCAATTCACATTCTCTATGTTTAATTCGTAGCAATAATCAATGAATGCAAGTACCACTTAAAGAGCTAGTAATCATTATGTGAATGCATGTATGCTAATAAGATGCACGAGCAAAACCAATGCATTTCCTTTGTCTCTCATTGAGCACACTTGTACAATATTTTGGGTCCTCACCCTTCATTTGGGGACGGGATGTTACAGATGTACAGATAGTAAAAGATGAAAGATGTGTAAACTTCTGGTTTTGATGAAATGAAATGAGGAAAATTTTGGTTTTAAAAACATTGTGATTTTTTTTATATTGATGTTTTATTATGATGCCATGTGAAGTGTTTGTAGTGATTGATCGTAGCTCACCCTTATTTTAAGATATGTACCAGAATGACCTGCAGTCATCCCGGTGTGTACCCTGCGGTAAGGGGGCGCTACATGCAATTCTTAGGATGAAGCTTGGGATATAAATGAGTTGATCACCTGTTATGTTACTGAAGAAGACAAGATGATGAATACAGGTCATACAACTTTATCCCTATAAATCTAAAGGTGAGAAATCTAAATTTCCCCATATATAAATATTGGTCAATCTAGTGTTGCTAGAGGTCTTGGGGATGTTGTAAAGAGTATAAGTGTTTCTTCTATAAGAAGAAGGTATTAAGAAACTAGAACGCCAGTAACTAAAAAACATGGAAAGAAAGGCAAGAGCTATTAGGTAATTCCCTGGCTTCTATGATCTATGATTCTAATCTTGCTATAGCCACTTCAAGTTATTAGTGGCTAGATAGTGGAGCCTCTAATCATATTACTTCCATAACGCATGGATTTATACAAAAGAGAGAGACGTATAGGGAAGAGGAAAATTTTATAATGTGAAATAACAAAGTTAATGTAATCTCTATAGGTGATGTTTGTTTGAACCTTGATATAGGGCTCAAGCTTGTATTAAATGACTTGTTTTGTATACCATCTTTTAGAAAAAAATTGATCTCTGTATTTGTTTTAGATAAAGAAAGTTATAGTTTTGTAATTGAAAATTCTATTGTATAGTTATCTTTCAATGCAAAGCATATTAGTACTTCCTTATTATTAAATGATTTATATCTAATATGTCTTGCCCCTAATGAGATGTACGCTTATTTATATATTGCTGAACAGGTCTCTATAAAAAGAACCTTGATAAGAATTATCATACATGTTATGGCATAACAAGTTTTGGTCATATTTCTAGAGATAGAGTTAAGAGATTGGTTAAGAATAACATTATCCCAACTCTAGGTTATGAACATGTGTTAACTACTGTAGGGGTAAGTTGACCAAAATAAAGAAAAGAGATCAACTCGTGCTTCTGACTTATTAGAGCTTATACATAAGGATATATATGGACCTTATAAAATTATAATGTGTAATTTAAGATATTCTTGACATTTAATAATGACTATTGCCGTTATGGATATGTGTTCTTGCTTAATAACAAGTTTGAAGTTCTTCAGAAATTCAAGATCTTTAAAACTAAAGTTGAGAACCAATTGGGAAGGTCAATTAAGATTGTTAGATCTAACCATCAAGGTGAATATTATGGTAGACATGGGCTTTTAGGATAAGAAAAAGGTCTATTTGTCAAATACGTAGAATTATGTGAAGTAGTATGTCATTCATAATGTCAAGTAGTCCTGAGAAAAATTGTTGGACCCCGAACTTTTCTTGAAATTTTGAAGTATAAATTGACATTAGATGAGGAATTTGTTGTGAATTATTCTTGTGCAAAGAAAAAGACAATTCAAGAATGTGAATTGTTATATGAGATTAAGATAGGTGAAATATGCTTTTGTTATTGATGTTTATGATTAATTATGGCCCAAAAAGGTGTTTTGAGTTAAAATGAAATTGATAGGGAATGAAATTGTTTTAAATGGAGTCTAAAAGCAAGAGATGATTAATTAAAGTGTTAGATTTTGGAGACTTGAAAATCTGAAATTTTGAGGATGAATAGTAGCAGAAAATGGCGATTTGGATGTGAAATCTTTGTGAATTTTTCTGGGTTTATTTGGGCTGAATTTGAGAAAATGATCTTCATGAAATTATAGCTTCTATTAGAAGCTTTCTATCGCCTTAAATTATGACATTTTTGGACCTTGGAGTTGAAAGATAGAAATTTTAGAAGTTGTGTTACTATTTAGGGTGATCCGACCCTTGCCTGTTCTTTTGCTTCTAACTTTTCCGTCTGACATCCGATTGATCCGATTTTTGAAGCGTTGGATTCCTAAGACATCCTTTATCTCTCCATGAAAATTTGTGAATTTTGAGATTTATTTGGAAAAGATTGATTGAATAAAAGTGAGAGGATTGATTAAAGAGTTTGAGTTGGACATTTTTTTGAACATGCTTAGGTATTTTGGTTATATCTTGATCTGTAGAGATCCAATTAAGTTGATTTTTGTTTCTAAATAAATTAGAGACATGGGAATACAAGTTATTTGAAGGAATCGAATTTAAATTCAGTCCCTAAGATTTTCAATTCCTGAATTGAATTATTAAAGTTATAAGAATATATAAGGGCAAATTGGGCATGACACTTAAGGATATAAGATATAAGGTTTTTATTGAAGGGCAAAATGGTCTTTTTAGAATAATAAAGGGTATAAAAATAAGAAGTTATTTTTTGCTTAAAGAGGGAAGAAGAAGTCGTGGAAGAAGAAGAGAAGAAGAGAAAGGTAGGATTTGGAGATCTTTGAAGGTTTTGAAGAATTTGAAGCCAAATCAAGTAAGTATAAGCATCATTCCTCTTGATTAGATGAATCAAACATGTTTTGATGTTAGTTAAGAGAGGAGTATGTGTGAGAAGTTGTAGAATAGGTAAAAGCATATGTTTGGTTTTAGGGTTAATGATCAAAGATAGATTTTAATGTTTTTGTGAATAATATTGTGTCGAAATGAGTTTGAAAATGAAGTAGAAGAGATGGTTTAGGGTTAGATAAGTTATATTTTGAAAGATGGGAAGAATATAGTTGAATAATGTCAACAATCAGGTTTCAGGAGGTTTTTGGGTCTCGCACATCGTAACGCACGCAAGTGCCCATGTCGCGGCGTGCTTCTGGGTTTCGCCGCAGCGAGCTCAACCTTCGCCACGACGAGCTCAACTTTCCTGCACAGACATATTTTGGTATTTGGGACATCACTTTTGGTATAGATGTGAAAATGAGGTGATTTTTGATTTGTTATAAAATACAGACATAGGTCTACAAGTTTTATAAAGAAATTAAGTTTTCATTCAGTCTCTAAAGATCTCCAAATTTGGTGTGAAGTTGAGTATAGATTCTTGTTTCAGCATAAGGATTGTCCCAACATGTTTGGAGTATAACTTTCGGATTTCTGAACCAAATTGAGTGAGTTTGGAGTCATTAGAAACTAAAGACAATGGAGAAAATTTTGTTAGAAGAGAATATTACCAAATTTTGTCATTTACTTGATCATAGTGATCATGGAAAATTGACCTGAATGTTTGGACTTTTGGAAGAGTTTGAGTTTTTAGAATTTATCTTACTGAAGATGCATGGTTATGGAATCATGTTTTCAAGAATGGTTTTCAAGATATACAGCAAGTATATGATAAGCAAGTTTTCAAGAAAAGTGCCATTTTGGGCAACAAGTTACAAGATTTTGAAATCTATGTGTTATGTGGGTTTGTGGTAGTCCCTCAAGAACCGTCACGTGCACGTTGACCCAAGTTAAAGGCTTCTCTCGCCTGCCTGCTAGTGGCATGGAGCTCCCTTAACGACTCCCTCAAGAAATTACGAGTACACAGGACCATTTCGATGGAAATGTGTAGTGCGTCATGAATTTGGACTTACCCAAACCATTCTAATGTGTTTAAGTGCTCACGTTATGTTCGATCAAGTTTGATGCCTTCATGATTTGCAACTTATGGATTTTGGCTGAAAGTCTAGAAAACATGCATTTTATAAACTCAATGAAAGTTTTCTAAGACAAGTGAACTGTTTTCAAGGTTTTTGCTTATCTTTTATTATAAACATGTTATCCACGAGCTGTAAAGCTCACCCCCTTTCATCCCCATCTCCAGGTATCAAGATGGAGATCGGATGAAAGAAAGTCTAGACGTCTGTTTGTTATGTATATGATTGGCTTTTAAGTTAATTTGTTGTAAGATTTAGATCTCAGACATGTTGAGCATTTTTGGGATTTTTGTATCTTGTGCATTTTGGATTTTGATATGGATGTTGTAACATGGCTTGGAATGCCATTAAAATTTTGTAAGTATGTATTTCATGATGTAAATGAATTATGGATTTGTGTATACAATCGAAATGTGAATGTGCCTTAGATATTGAAGTACGATATGTGTATATGAATGTGATTAATTGCGTTTAGATTCTGGACAGGAGGTCCAATGATTGTATGGGTTGGTTTGATATATATAGAAGTGCTACTTATGTATGGCTTGATTGTGTATCAGTCATGTGTGAGTGTTTATGGAAAAAGAAAAGAATACTAAGATTTTGGTTAAATTGATGAGTTTTTGATTGATGTATGAAGGATAGAATGTATCGAGGGATGGATAAATTTTCCTATTGGAGATTTGAATTTTCTTTGATTCAAGAATGGGAAATATAAGAAGAATCTTATGAATTGAGTTTTAATTGAGGATGAATTTCCAAAAAGGGAAATTGAGTTGCTTTGAATGAGATTGAATTTTTTTTTAATACCAAATTGGATTGGTTTAGACCAAGTGTGTCTTGAGTTTCCAATGCTAGTTTTCTCATAAGTTTGGGTTCCTCGAATGTCAGAATTCAATTTTCAGTGTGATTGATACGTTCCATTCTTTCGATTCCGCTTTTGATTTGTTTTCGTTCATTTCCACTACTCTGTTTTCCATTTGTGATTCTGTTTTTTGGTTGGGGTCCGGTTCCGAAATCAGGTTCCAACATAGGTGCTATCAGAGCGCCAGTATTAGGATCTTACATGGGCGCATATGTTTGATAAGAGTTTGAATGGATAGAATTGAATTAGTGAGAATATGAAAATGATGTGAATGTATGTCATGAATCATTTGAAGAACCTATGTGGTTTTTGATTTAGGTGATGAGTTATGATCAATTGTATCCGAATGTGTTAATGGAATTGAGATGAAATTGATGAATTGATTTCGGATATGCATGTGTGAGATACAATAAAGGTTACTTGAAAGATGAGTTGAATGATAGAGATATAGCTATGTATGGAAGTTCAAAAAGGTTGATTTTGAATGATGATTGGTCAATATTAAGGTTCTTTAAGAATTGGACCATTGACTTGAGTCAAATAGATTAAGAAACATTGATTTATGGATATAGTGATTTGATATGATATTGGTGGTATTAGATACAAGAAGTGAAACATTGTGAATAAGTTGAGATATAAGTATGATGAAGAATTAGATAAGAAAGTGATTGACTATGATCATTTAGAAGAAATTATGCGAAAGAATGTGTTACTTGGTGATTTCTTAAGTTAGAATTTCAAGGACAAAATTCTTTTAAGAGGGGGAGAAATGTTGGACCCTGAACTTTTCTTGAAATTTTGAAGTATAAATTGACATTAGATGAGGAATTTGTGGTGAATTATTCTTGTGCAAAGAAAAAGACAATTCAAGAATGTGAATTGTTATATGAGATTAAGATAGGTGAAATATGCTTTTGTTATTAATGTTTATGATTAATTATGGCCTAAAAAGGTGTTTTGAGTTTAAATGAAATTGATAGGGAATGAATTGCTTTAAATGGAGTTGAAAAGCAAGAGATGATTAGTTAAATTGTTAGATTTTGGAGAATTGAAAATCTGAAATTTTGAGGATGAATAGTAGTAGAAAATGGCGATTTGGATGTGAAATCTTTGTGAATTTTTCTGGGTTTATTTGGGCTGAATTTGAGAAAATGATCTGCATGAAAATTGTAGCTTCTGTTGGAAGCCTTCTATATCCTTAAAGTATGACATTTTTGGACCTTGGAGTTGAAAGATAGAAATTTTAGAAGTTGTGTTACTGTTTAGGGTGATCCGACCCTTGCCCGTTCTTTTGCTTCTAACTTTTCCGTCCAACATCCGATTGATCTGATTTTTGAAGCATTGGATTCCTAAGATATCCTTTATCTCTCTATGAAAATTTGTGATTTTTGAGATTTATTTGGAAAAGATTGATTGAATCAAAGTGAGAGGATTGATTAAAGTGTTTGAGTTAGACATTTTTCTGAACATGCTTAGGTATTTTGGTGATATCTTGATCTGAAGAGATCCAATTAAGTTTATTTTTGTTTCTAAATAAATTAGAGACATGGGACTACAAGTTATATGAAGGAGTTGAATTTCAATTCAGTCCTTAAGATTTTCAATTCCTGAATTGAAGTATTAAAGTTATAAGAATATATAAGGGCAAATTGGGCATAACACTAAAGGTTATAAGATATAAGGCTTTTATTGAAGGGAAAAATGAACTTTTTAGAATAATAAAGGGTATAAAAAGAAGAAGTTATTGTTTGCTTGAAGAGGGAAGAAGAAGAGAAGAAGAGAAAGCTAGGGTTTGGAGATCTTTGAAGGTTTTGAAGAATTTGAAGCCAAATCAAATAAGTATAAGCATCATTCCATTTGATTAGATGAATGAAACATGTTTTGATGTTAGTTAAGAGAGGAGTATGTGTGAGAAGTTGTAGAATAGGTAAAAGCATGTGTTTGGTTTTAGGGTTAATGATCAAAGATAGATTTTAATGTTTTTGTGAATGATATTGTGTCGAAATAAGTTTGAAAATGAAGTAGAAGAGATGGTTTAGGGTTAGATGAGTTATATTTTAAAAGATGGGAAGAATATAGTTGAAGAATATCAAAAATCAGATTTTAGGAGGTTTTTGGGTCTCGCACGTCGCGGCACAGGCAAGCGCCCATATCGCGGCGTGCTTCTGGGTTTCGCCGCGGCGAGCTCAACCTTCGTCGTGGCAAGCTCAACTTTCCTGCACAGACATATTTTGGTATTTTGGACATAACTTTTGATGTAGATGTCCCAATGAAGTGATTTTTAATTCGTTGTAAAATAGAGACATAGGTCTATAAGTTTTATAAAGAAATGAAGTTTTCATTCAGTCTCTAAAGATCTCCAAAGTTGGCCTGAAATTGAGTATAGATTCTTGTTTCAGCATAAGGATTGTCCCAACATGTTTGGAGTATAACTTTCGGATTTCTAAACCAAATTGAGTGAGTTTGGAGTCATTAGAAACTTAAGACAATGGGGAACATTTGTTAGGAGAGAATATTACCAGATTTTGTCATTTACTTGATCATAGTGATCATGGAAAATTGACCCAAATGTTTGGACTTTTGGAAGAGTTTGAGCTTTTAGAATTTATCTTACTGAATATGCAATATATGGGTCCTCAAATTGTATTCCTATTGAATGGGAATTTTGCATTTGATAAAGGGAATCAAGGAAGGCAAGAGGATCAAGAGGAGAGGCATCTTTTAAGCATGTATACAAGCAAGGAATTCAGGTGGGTACATGTTTATAATTTAAATAAGCTACTACTATTTTCTTTAAATCGAAGAAGTTTTCTGATTTCATTTGCATCATAAGTGCTGCATTATTGTTTATGAATGACTTGTGAAATATGCTATATGTTTGTTACATGATTTGAATGATATTTTGAAAAAGATGCATGGTTATGAAATCATGTTTTCAAGAATGATTTTCAAGATATACATCAAGTATATGATAAGCAAGTTTTCAAGAAAAGTGCCATTTTGAGAAACACGTTACAAGATTTTAAAATCTATGTGTTATGTAGGTTTGTGGTAGTCCCTCAAGAACCGTCACGTGCACGTTGACCCAAGTTAAAGACTTCTCCCGCCTGCCCGCTAGTGGCATGAAGCTCCCTCAAGGACTCCCTCAAGAAATTACGACTACATAGGACCATTTCGATAGAAATGTGTAGTGCGTCATGAATTTGGACTTACCTAAACCATTCTAATGTGTTTAAGTGCTCACGTTATATTTGACCAAGTTTGATGCATTCATGATTTGCAACTTATAGATTTTGGCTGAAAGTCTAGAAAACATGCGTTTTATGAACTCAATGAAAGTTTTCTAAGACAAGTGAACTGTTTTCAAGGTTTTTGCTTATCTTTTATTATAAACATGTTATCCACGAGCTGTAAAGCTCACCCCCTTTCATCCCCATCTCCAGGTATCAAGATGGAGATCCGATGAAATAAAGTTTAGACGTCCGTTCGTTATGTATATGATTGGCTTTTAAGTTAATTTGTTGTAAGATTTAGATCTCAGACATGTTGAGAATTTTTGGGATTTTTGTATCTTGTGCATTTTGGATTTAGATATTGATGTTGTAACTGTTGGATCAGAAAAAGAAATGATAGATTTCAAAGCTTTTTAAGAAATCATCTTGCAGCGGAAGCAATATATCCAAATCAATATGCTAATCCATACATGATATGGTATAAGGATAATAAAACCAAGAACAAGATAAAAAGAATTACCGACTCCTTCGCTACAGCTTTAAATCCTCGCTGCCCTATCCTCTCATTCTTGTATCCAAATCCTTTGCCTTTGAGTCTTTTCCTTTAGCAATCTATCTTCTTCCTTGTAGTAGTATCCTCTACCAATTGGATTTACCACTTTTTCTTCAAGGACAACTAGGTTAACAAAATCCTTTGGTGGGAAAGGAGAAGAAATATTTGGAGGAGATTTTCTTAGAAGAAAAAGAACCAAAATTGAAACTCTTTCAATTCTTTCACTTAGGAATTTCGGTTCTCTCTTGCATGAAAAGAGAGAATGTCTAAAAACCATGCAAGAACCCTTTCTTACATCTCAATTTCGAAATATGCATCAATGGAAAGAGTGAGAGGCATCCAATGCATCACTTACACATTAATCACTCATCAAATAGCCAATAAATGAGACTTACTTCATTTATCTTTAAAATGGCTATTTGAAAAGACCATAACCTATAATTGAATACCCATTTCGGTTTTGGCAAGAAGAAAGAAGGAAGATGGTCCATCTAATGCACATCTTTCATCTTTAATCTAATGAATGCAAATAGGTTACATGCCAACATTAAAAGCCAACCATTAAACCATTTAATGGTAAGTTCATAACTCCATTTAATAATGATGAACCATAATAAAGACCATCTTTATTTAGTATTTTAATGTCAAATGTGTGGTTACACATCTAAACTAACACAATTTCGAAATTGCTTCTTCTCCATTTAAAAAAAAATTGTTTTAATATAATTAATCTAATCAATTACATTAAACCAAAACAAGCCCATTTCTAAATGAACATATGGGCTTCCAATTAATCATTAATTAGTATAAGCCCATCATTCAATTATGGACTTCTAAAGCCTCCAAACTACTTCTTACTTATCTTGATAACCTTCCTTAAAGCCAAGTGGGGAATCTTATTGCACTTTGATAATTCAAGCACCAATAAGCCCAGAAATAATTCAATCTTATTGAAATTAATTCTAGCTTATTAACTAAATGTCATTCCACTAAAGACAATTAGTTGAACTCTTGAATTATTAAATATTATGAGAATATGTCCAATTGCAAACCCTATTTAGAACCTTATTATAGCCATCCGCACAACAAAGGGTAAAATTACCGTTTTGCCCTTATGTTGGTTTTTCCTTCTAGATCTCTCATTTTACTTTATATGGTGATTAACACATAAGATCTCATCTTAGTGTTAAGACTTGATGGGTAGCTAGTCCATCAAAGTACTGGCGCCAGTTTAATCACCAAATCTCCTTAAAATATCTAGAAGAGATGATAACACTATAAACTCTTTATTTGAGTGAATGTTCCACGATACATGTTTCAATTAATAATTCCAACATGCATAACACGGATTAATACCTGTAAAAATCCATTCGATCATATCAAGAATTATAATGAAACACATATGAGTTCACTACTCATCAAGATTGTGGTTCATAATAAGCGAATGCTTAAGTTGTATGTTTTAAGATTAAAGTAACGACCCTTTATTCTTGAAAACATACTTGATTCAATTCATTTAATAGTTCCATTATCGATAATCTACTACTATCATGATATGAAACTCATCATTCCCTTTAAGTAAACTCCTTTACTTATATGGAGATAAATCGCAACACTACGCTCTAAACCATAATCAAACGACCAACTTGATTATTCAACTGTGAATCAATTAATTGATTCTAATAATATACATGTTTCCCATACATCTCTATGTATATGTATATTACTTACAAATGAATCTTGGTACCTTATGACCAGATATATAATGCTCATACAGATAAAACGAAACTCTTTTGTTTTATTAATAATAAATATTTTCATTACAAAATCAGAATCGAAGAAGATAAAGTTACATGTAAACACACTTGCTTTCCAGGGCACTATATTTACATAACTCCAACAATCTCCCACTTTCCCTAAAGCAAGTTTGACATATCCTTCATTCCCATCCCTTCTAGGTGACCCTCAAAGCTCTTTTGAGTCAATGTCTTTGTGAACGGATCAGCAAGGTTTTGCTCTGTAGGAATCTTTACCACATCCACTTCTCCACGTTGTATTATCTCCCTTATGAGATGATACTTTCGCTCAATGTGTTTGGCAGCTTTGTGGTTCCGAGGTTCTTTAGAATTAGCCACTGCCCCACTATTATCACAATAAAGTGTAATGGCTTTTTCTGCCTCTGGAACTACCTCCAAATCATTTAGGAACTTCCGGAGCCAGACTACTTCCTTCTCTTTGCTTCACAAGCAAGAACATACTCAACCTCCATAGTCGAATTAGCAATACAAGATTGCTTGACACTCCTTCAAACTATGGCTCCACCTCCTAAAGTAAATATAGAACCGAAGTTGATTTCCTTGAATCAACATCGATTGGAAATCGAATCCGTATATCCCGTCGGAATAAGATTACTTCGAGAGTAAACAAGCATTAAGTTCTTCGTCCCACGAAGATACTTAAATATACATTAACCGCAATCAATGTTCCATTCTGGATTGGACTGAAATCGCTACCGGTCCCCATCATGTAATGAGATATCCGGTCTAGTGCACAACATTGCATACATCAAACTACCAACCGCCAAGCATATGGAATGTTACGCGTCGTTCAACCTCCTCTTGGGTTTTAGGTGCTTGTTCCTTTGAAAGTTTGATTCCATGTCTAGTAGGAGTGAAACCCTCTTGGAATCTTGCATGGCGAACTTATTGAGCATATTCTCAATGTAAGTTAGTTGAGACAAAACTATCTTCTTGTTCTTACGATCCCTTATAAGTTTGATCCTAGAACATAGGTAGCCTCTCCCAAATCCTTCATTGAAAATCTGCTCATTCACCATCCTTAATCGCAGATAACATTCCCACATCATTCCCAATGAGCGTAATGTCATCAACATACTGTGATTAGGAAAGTAACCTTACCTTCTTGTATTCTTTTGTAAACACAAGGCTCATCTAGGTTTTGTATGAGCCCATAGGTTTTGATAGCCTTATCAAACCTAATGTTCCAAGACCTAGATGCTTGCTTAAGTGCATAAATGGACCTTTGCAACTTGCAAACCTTATGCTCATTACCTAGCTCAATGAATCCTTCGGTTGGGCCATATAAATGGTCTCCTCAAGATCTCCATTCAGAAATGCGGTCTTGACATCCATTTGCCATATTTCATAATCGAAATAGTCGCTATGGCCAAAAGAATCTCGATGGACTTAAGCATGGCAACCGGAGAAAAGTCTCCTCGTAGTCTATACCCTCCTTTTGAGTATAGCCTTTAGCTACCAATCTAGCTTTAAAGGTCTCTACCTTTCCATCCAATCCCTTTTCCTTTTGTAGATCCATTTACACCCTATGGTTTTAGACACGGTGGTAGATCTACAAGGACCTGAACTTCATTAGTATACATAGAATCTATTTCCGATTCCATTGCCTTGAGCCATTTTCTGCATCAACATCATTAATAGCTTTGTGTATACGTAACGGGATCTGTTTCTTCTTAGTCCGAGATGGAAATTAAGCCTTCTCCTAAACCAGATACCTATCTGGTTGTCTCACAACCCTCCCACTACGTCTAGGCACATCTTGATGTTCAGTTGCACTTCCGATTCAACTCTTGAATCCATTTCGACATCTTGTTCATCATATCCAAAACAACTCTTGGTTTGGATGAAATTGCTAACTCCTTTAGTACTACTTCACTTCTTCCTTTGTGATTTCTCACAAACTCTTCCTCTAAGAAGTTTGCATTTGTCGACACAAATACCTTCCTATCATGAGGACCTGTAAAATAGTACCCTCGAGTTCCGTAGGATATCCTACAAACAAACATACTTCCGACCTTGGTTCCATCTTTGTGGATTCGGGCTTTAGAACATGGGCTGGACAGCCCCAGTCCTCAAGTGCCTCAATGAAGGCACTCACCGATCCATAACTCCCTAGGTGTTTTAGGCACCGATTTGGATGGAGCAAAGTTAAGAAGATATGTTGCCGTTTGTATGGCATATCCCAGAATGATTCGGAAGGCTAGCATAGGACATCATTGATCTTACCATTTCCAATAGAGTTCTATTTCTCTCTCGCTACACCATTCATTGAGGTGTACGAGGAGTCGACAAATTGGAAACAATTCCATTGTCAATTAAATATTCTGGAACTCTCCAGATAAATACTCTCCACCTCGATCCGATCAAGTCGCTTTTAATGGCTTGCCAAGTTGCTTCTCGACTTGACTTTGAATTCTTTGAACTTTTCAAAAGATTCACTCTTTTGTGCATCAAATACAAATAGCCATGTCTTGAGTAATCATCTATAAAAGTTATGAAATATTCATAACCTCCTCTAGCTTGTACATTCATGGGCCCACACACATCAAGATGTACCATGTCCAATGTGGATTCAAATCATTTCCTTTAGAAGGAAATGAGGCTTTTGTCATTTTTCCTTCAATACAAGATTCACAGTGGGTAATGGATCACTATCCAAGCCCATAAGGATCCCATCCTTTACTAGCTGTCAAGTCTTTTTGATTGATATGACCCATCCTTAGATGCCACAGATACTTTGAATTAATGCTAGAGATATTGGATTGTCTTGGTTTTATCAATTATGTGGTGTTTAGTGAGCCTTTCATAGGTTCTATAAAAACAATCCCGTTTAATTATCGCTTCACAAATAAAATCCTTATTCTCATATATTGAAACAACCTTTTCAAAATATAAGGAATAACCAGATTTTATTAGACAAAAACAAAATCATGTTCCTTACAATCATTGGCATGTAATAAACATCTTCCAAATATAACCTATGACCACTAGAAAGTCCAAGATAACTACTCCCACCGATTCTCTGAAACATAGGAACCATCTGCTATCTTAACTTGAAACGGCCTTTAGGAAGTCTTTTCCTTTCTTTGGAACCCCGCAAAGAATTACAAACATGGTTAGTGGCTCCTGAATCTAATATCAAAGAAGTAGATAAATCTGCCACATTTCTAGTTCCTAACAAACTTAGGAAGCCCATACCTTGTTTGCTTTTGAGGGACTCTAGGTAGACTGGGCGCTTTCTTTTCCAATGGCCCATCTCATCACAAAGGAAACACTTTCCTTTGATGTTCTCTTTGGCCTTCTTTTTCATGGGTTTGGCCTTGACCCTATTTGGGCCTTCTTTTCATTGGACCCTTCTTCTTTCCTTGCCCTTACCATGGGCTTAGAAGAAGAAGCTACATTAACCGGCCCATGAGCCTTAATATTCAATATTTCCTCCGTGCTCGGAGGGTATTCATCAACTCACTCAAGGTATAATCCTTCTTTGTTGAGCTCATAGTCAACTTAAACTGCTGAAAAGAAGAGTTTAAGCTATTGATGATCATAATCATCGTGTGTCCGCATCCATATCCGCCTAAGAATCTCACCTTTAGTGACCGCAGAGATTACCTTCATCATGTAATCCCGCACCTTCACGAGTTTCATGCGAGATTATAAAAGGTTTGGATAGCTTTCACTCTTGCAGACCTAGTCCTCACACCAAACATCTCATGTAGGTGATGGACCATTACACTAGCAGTTTTCATACAAGCAATTTACTTTTGCAACATGCCACGATGTGAAGCGAGAATATAACACTTAGTAGTCTTGTCGAAGATTCTTAGCAACGCCATGTTGTTGGACTTGCTCAGGAGTTGCATCTCCACTTAGAGGTGTAGGCTCATTTTCAGTTAACACCCATGAAATACGTTCATATTGAAGAACAATGTCAAGGTTACATCTCCATTCATTAAACTTGTCTCCATTTTCCAATTTGTTATTAGTCAAGAGCAGGGTGAGTGGATTCATTTTGTGGTTGATTATGTCTGAAAATATAAATTATTAAAACATGAGCATACTAGTCAACAATTTATGGAACTTTGTATAAAATCATGATGCATGTATGCATGATGATAAATTTAACAAAACTTAAAAAATTAAAACATTATACGACGGTTATTTTTCTTATCTATAACAGACTAAGTGACGGTGGGCCATCTTATCTATTAAAAGAAAAACTGGGACCCTCCCACTCAAAAAACTACCAAGCATCTCATGCTCAATTTTTAAAGAAGCGTCTTAATTTGGTCCATACTTTTACCAATGAGCTACGGTGGGCGCTTATTGATAAAAATGTTGAGTGTATAACCATTTGATTCATTCACTAAAGATACCTACAAATCATGCCTCGGTGGGAGGTCACATTTGCTATCATTAAGTGGACTTATCCTTAAGGAGACCCAAACCATGCAAGATCTAGGATCCATGCCCTCCGATGGGGAGTAACACTTCACCACATGCAAACGGGCCATCATTTGGAGACCGTGGACTCTCACAGGAGCATCCTCTCCCACTCAATCTTTTTGGGCTTTAAGTTTTAAATACCATCTTGTCTAGATGCAATTTATTATCCATCCTATATTGTTTCATTATATATCTCATACATAATGAATGCATGGCAAGGCCTAGGGTTGGCAATTTTCTAAATGACATGCAATCACATAATATCACATATTACAAGCATTCATTTCTCCATTCATCACATGAACTAATAAAGCCACTTTTGATTGTCCATCCTAGAAACATAAAATAATTACAAGCCTTTTAGGCCCAAAATATGCTTCTTCATCTTGGATCTTCCGCTTGAACTCTTCGCTAACATGATCCGCCCATTCGGTAAACAAATGTAATGGCATTTATGAAATTAGAATTTTGTCATTTTGAAAATAAAATTCCAGCACTAGATTTTAGAAAACCAAATCTTTGTTTTGACAAAAATTCCAGCACTTGTTTTATTAAAACCGAAACTCATTTCATGAAAATTAAACACAGCACTTAGTATTTTAGCAAAACCGAAATTGGATTCTTTGAAACAAAAACCAGCACTTGTTTTCCAATCATAACTGAAATATGATTCATTGAAACAAAATTCCAGCAACTTGGTTTTCACAAAACTTATGCCAAAACACAAAAGGATACACCAAAATTTTACCTTTCCATTTCTTCAATCCATGGCTTCTCCTTCTTCATCATTACATCAATTTGTACATTACAAAATCAAATAAAATAGAAAAAAAAACCAAGGAGGAAACATGGTGATGATAGACCACCCTACTTATTACTGACCAAATGAAGAAATCTTCAAGATAAAATTTAACATCTATGGACAACCAAAAGAGCAACATACACCATATATATTTCTATCACATAAAAATATGCAGTATACATAAAAGATTGCCAACCCATGCATCCACCATATAGGAACCGAAATCATGCATGAAAACCGCTCGATACCAATTGTTGGATCGGAAAAGAAAGCATGCTTAGTTTGGAGAAGCGATAGATTTCAAAACTTTTTAAGAAATCATCTTGCAGCGGAAGCAATATATCCAAATCAATATGCTAATCCATACATGATATGGTATAAGGATAATAAAACCAAGAACAAGATAAAAAGAATTACCGACTCCTTCGCTACAGCTTTAAATCCTCGCTGCGCTATCCTCTCCTTCTTGTATCCAAATCCTTTACCTTTGAGTCTTTTCCTTTAGCAATCTATCTTCTTCCTTGTAGTAGTATCCTCTACCAATTGGATTTACCACTTGTTCTTCAAGGACAACTAGGTTAACAAAATCCTTTGGTGGGAAAGGAGAAGAAATATTTGGAGGAGATTTTCTTAGAAGAAGAAGAGCCAAAATTGAAACTCTTTCAATTCTTTCACTTAGGAATTTCAGTTCTCTCTTGCATGAAAAGAGAGAATGTCTAAAAACCATGCAAGAACCCTTTCTTACATCTCAATTTCGAAATATGCATCAATGGAAAGAGTGAGAGGCATCCAATGCATCACTTCTTACATTAATCACTCATCAAATAGCCAATAAATGAGACTTACTTCGTTTATCTTTAAAATGGCTATTTGAAAAGACCATAACCTATAATTGAACCCCATTTCGGTTTTGGCAAGAAGAAAGAAGGAAGATGGTCCATCTAATGCACATCTTTCATCTTTAATCTAATGAATGCAAATAGGTTACATGCCAACATTAAAAGCCAACCATTAAACCATTTAATGGTAAGTTCATAACTCCATTTAATAATGATGAACCATAATAAAGACCATCTTTATTTAGTATTTTAATGTCAAATGTGTGGTTACACATCTAACCTAACACAATTTCGAAATTGCTTCTTCTCCATTTAAAAAAAAATTGTTTTAATATAATTAATCTAATCAATTACATTAAACCAAAACAAGCCCATTTCTAAATGAACATATGGGCTTCCAATTAATCATTAATTAGTATAAGCCCATCATTCAATTATGGACTTCTAAAGCCTCCAAACTACTTCTTACTTATCTTGATAACCTTCCTTAAAGCCAAGTGGGGAATCTTATTGCACTTTGATAATTCAAGTCTAATAAGCCCGAAATAATTCAATCTTATTGGAATTAATTCTAGCTTATTAACTAAATGTCATTCCACTAAAGACAATTAGTTGAACTCTTGAATTATTAAATATTATGAGAATATGTCCAATTGCAAACCCTATTTAGAACCTTATTATAGCCATCCGCACAACAAAGGGTAAAATTACCGTTTTGCCCTTATGTTGGTTTTTCCTTCTAGATCTCTCATTTTACTTTATATGGTGATTAACACATAAGATCTCATCTTAGTGTTAAGACTTGATGGGTAGCTAGTCCATCAAAGTCTCGGCGCCAGCTTAATCACCAAATCTCCTTAAAATATCTAGAAGAGATGATAACACTATAAACTCTTTATTTGAGTGAATGTTCCACGATACATGTTTCAATTAATAATTCCAATATGCGACACTCGGATTAATACCCTGTAAAAATCCATTCCGATCATATCAAGAATTATAATGAAACACATATGAGTTCACCACTCATCAAGATTGTGGTTCATAATAAGCGAATGCTTAAGTTGTATGTTTTAAGATTAAAGTAACGACCCACTTTATTCTTGAAAACATACTTGATTCAATTCATTTAATAGTGCCATTATCGATAATCTACTACTATCATGATATGAAACTCATCATTCCCTTTAAGTAAACTCCTTTACTTATATGGAGATAAATCGCAACACTACGCCTAAACCATAATCAAACGACCAAATTGATTATTCAACGTGAATCAATTAATTGATTCTAATAATATACGCTTCCCATACATCTCTATGTATATGTATATTACTTACAAATGAATTTTGGTACCTTATGACCAGATATATAATGCTCATATAGATAAAACCAAACTCTTTTGTTTTATTAATAATAAATATTTTCATTACAAAGCTGAATCAAGAAGATAAAGTTACATGTAAACACACTTGCTTTCCAGGGCACTATATTTACATAACTCCAACAGTAACATGGCTTGGAATGCCATTAAGATTTTGTAAGCCTGTATTTCATGATGTAAATAAATTATGGATTTGTGTATAGAATCGAAATGTGAATGTGCCTTGGATATTGAAGTACGATATGCATATATAAATGTGATTAATTGCGTTTGGATTCCGAACAGGATCTCTGATGATTGTGTGGGTTGGTTTGATATATATAGAAGTGCTACTTATGTATGGCTTGATTGTGTAAAATTCATGTGTGAGTTTTTATGGAAAAAGAAAAGAATACTAAGATTTTGATTAAATTGATGAGTTTTTGATTGATGTATGAAAGATAAAATGTATCGAGGGATGGATAAATTTTCTTATTGGAGATTTGAAGTTGCTTTGATTCAAGAATGGGAAATATAAGAAGAATCTTATGAATTGAGTTTTAATTGAGGATGAATTTCCAAAAAGGGAAATTGAGTTGCTTTGAATGAGATTGAATTTTTTTTATACCGAATTGGATTGGTTTAGACCAAGTGTGTCTTGAGTTTCCAACGCTAGTTTTCTCATAAGTTTGCGTTCCTCGGATGTCGAAATTCGGTTTTCAGTGTGATTGATACGTTCCGTTCTTTCGATTCCGTTTTTGATTTGTTTTCGTTCGTTTCCGCTGCTCTGTTTTTAATTTGTGATTCCGTTTTTCGGTTGGGGTCCGGTTCTGAAATCGGCTCCCAACAAAAATGATGTGGTTAAAAAGTAGAATCACACATTAGATAACATGATGAGATCAATGCAAATCATAACTAATTTACCTGATTACCTTTAAATACTACCTTATAATAACTTAATAGAGTCTAAGAAAATTAATTTTAAAGATGCCTTTTGAACTCTAAAAAGGGTGGAATCCTAGCTCACTCATCTTCGACGTTTGATAATCCTTATAAAGATAAGTTGCACTCTCATTCCACTTGTTATTATTTTGTTGGATATTATGACCACTCTAAAGGATATGGATTTTATTGTAGAGTTGGAGGATCTAGAATAGTAGAATCATAAACAACTAAATTTCTAAAACATAATGATTGTGAGGAGGGTGGTGCATCTCATCTTATTGAGTGTGGTCATTCTCACCCTTCAGATCATAGAAGGGTATATATTAAAATTATTTTATATCCATTACTGATACAGTTAGAATTAGTAGATCAAGGTTTTGAGACCATACCAGTATAGAGATAGGAACCTATACTTGTACAAACTGAAGTTCCTAAGGTACAAGAGCCTACTAAACCAATTCAATTAAGAAGATACATCAGAGTAAGAAGACTTATTATCTCATAATGAAACAATTTAAATAAAAAGATCCACTATAGTAAGAAGACCTACTATATCATCTGGTTACATAGTTTACCTAGTTAAATAAGACTATAATATTGGACATGTAGCAGATCCAGTTACTTTTATAAAAGCTATTTCTAAATCTTATGTGAATTTATGATGGGATGGAATGAGGGATGAGATGCAATCCATGAAGCATAATAAGTTGTAAGAGCTTATGGATTTACCTTATAGCTACAAACCAATTAGCTGTAAATGGATTTATAAGACTATAAAGGACTCTTAGGGTAAAGTTAAGTAGTTTAAAACCTGGTTAGTCACTAAAGGGTTCACTCAGAGAGAACATATCAACTTTAATATTACTTATTCTCATGTATCCTCTAAGGATGCATTTAGACTGATTATGGCAATGATGGCTCATTATGATACAGAGATACATTAGATGGATATCAAAACTACTTTCCTAAATGGCGACACTTGTGAAGAACCTACATGGAACAACCTGAAGGATTTCAGGATTAAGAAAAATCTGACATGGTTTGTAACTTGAGAAAATTCATATATAGTTTGGAACAAGCCTCTAAAAAATGGTACCTAAAGTGTGATGAGGTTGTTACCTCATTTGGCTTTGTGAAAAATAAATTTGAAAGATGTTTGTATTACAAGGTAAGGGGGAGCAAGGCTATCTTTCTTCTTTTATATGTGGATGATATCTTGGTCACATAAAATGACTTGATCATACTATATAAGGTTAAGTAGCTTTTGGCATTTTGACATGAAGGACCTTGGTGAGGCATCCTTTATCCCAAATATTCAAATTCACTAAAACATGTCTCAATACTTGTTAGATCTCTTGTAGAGAGACTACACTGAGTGACTACTATAAAGGTTTAATATGGCTAATTGTAAGCCTATTGTAGTACCTATCTCGTATGGTGAGAGATTATCTTTGGAACAATGTCCAAAGAATGATACAAAAATAGGTGATATAAAGAATGTGCCTTATTTTAATGCATTTGGTAACTTGATGTATGCCTAACTATGCACTAGAGCAGACATTGCATTTGTTATTGGACTATTACGTAGGTATCTTGTTAATCTAGGAATAGAACACTACAATGCATCCAAACGAATGTTGAGATATTTGAAGGAAAATAATGATTATATTTTAACATTTAGAAACGTCAACAATCTAGATTTATAAGTTATACAAATTTAGATTTTGATATGTTCCTAGATGATAGGAAGTCCACATTAGGGTATATTTTTATATTACTAGATGGTGTAGTATCATGGAGGAGTGTTAAGCAGACACTAGTAACTTCCTTGACAAGGCATGTAGAGTTTGTGGCATACTATAGGGCTACTTCACAGGCGGTGTAACTTAGGAACTTGATTTTTTAGTTATCCATGCTTGATTTAGTGGCTAGACCCATTCGGATATATTATGTTAATCTTTTTTATTGTATTGTTTAATAACAATAATAAGAATATCACAGGGTCTAAGAATTTGGAGGTCAAATACTTGGCCATTAAGGAATTAACACAAAAAGGTGACATTAAAGTGGAGCATTTGATGACTGAGTGCATGCTTGCTAATTCCTTGACTAAAGGACTTCGCCCAACTTTTTCCTAGCAACATACATATAGTATGGGTTTATTAAAGTCCTTAGACACTGTTAGTTAAAGACAACTTAATTTGTTCTTGACATATTTTTATGGATTTCATGTATTATGACATTATGTTTTTATACATAAATATGAGCATCATTTTGTTCTCAGACATACAAGTGTTGCACATTGTCATTGGGCATATATATACAAATTGATCTTCAGCTTATGTCTTTAGGACATATATAGATACATAAATAAATCCATAGAATTGATAAGATATAGGGGATATAAGTTTTTAATCTTATAAGGGTTTTCTTTAATACATTTTAACATTCAATAAGAGAAAATTAAATTTTTTGATCTGGTTTATCATAAAGTTCAGAGAAATTGAGACTAAAAAACAAAAAGATGACACATTTCAAATCATGGGAGTATCATTGTAATTTGCCATGATCCATTTTCCCATTCATGTTAGTGAGATATTAGATATAAATGATTGTATTGGATCTGTGTTACATATGACACATACATTTGATATTTTCCAATATCAAAAGCCTTTGGGACTAAATGATGGACTTTCATTATTTTTAGATGAAATGTTTTAAATTGGTCGACCTATATATTGATTTTGCTTAACCACTTTTAATATTTTTATTATTGTTACCACTGTTGTAATTCACAATTTTTTGAGGGTGAGAATGGTAGTAATTTTGTAATTAAACAGTTATTATCACTGCTTTTTGTAAAATTAATGTTAAAAATCAAATTTGTTATGGATTAAAGATAATAAAGAAGCCCAATAAAGGATCTAGTTAAATGAGCTGAAGTTCAGCGAGGAAAATGGATCCTAATTAGTATGGGTCAGTTATGTATTGGGCTTGTTATGGGGAGTGTTAAGTCCAAATGACTTTACTTAGATATGATTTTGATGTATAACAAAGACAATCAATAAAAAGACAGACGAAGTCAGAAAGACGAAGTCACAAAGCAGACGCAGACGCAGACGCAGAAGCTAAGCAAAACAAAGCAGACGCAGAGACACAGACGCAAAAATACAGACGAAAAGAAGAAGATGCGAAATTCAAAAAGAAGACGAAGGAGTCAGTTCGAGTTAGTTACTGAACTCAACTGAATAACCGTTTCTTTAAAGATTCAAGAAACAAGAATCAAGAAGCAGTTGGAGACAAAGGCTATAAATACAAGTCGAAGTCGAAGATTGCAAAGTTAGTCAAATCAGTGAAGTTAAAAATTAGCAGATTTACAACTACGAGCTTATTATTAGATTTAGCTGAGAGCTATTCTACTGTAACAAGTGTTCAAACACTTTTCTGAGAAAAAGTAGAGCGAGATAGCCTCTGAGGCTAAGTGTGAAAGAATCTTGGTTGTATAGACTGAAGAGGCTCATGAAGAATACTTGTAACGTTTGAAGAGATAGTGAAAATCTCGGAAGAAACTCGAGGATCGGGCGTTGCCCACGGTTTGGGGTGAACCAGGATAAATCTCTGTGTCAAACTACTCTCACTCTACATCTCTATATTTTAGATTCAAGTTTTATCACTACTTAATTCATAAAGAAAGTTTTTCAAAAGTTTTGATTAATTAGAATCTATCGAAAGTTACGTAAAAATTTCTATTTCTAACAAACGACCTTTGAAAGATTTATAAAAAGGGATACAATTCAACCCCCTTCTCGTGCATTCTCATATCGTTTTATAAGTATTGTATTAACGTGTGATTCACTTCAATTGGTATCAGAGCCTGGTATCCAAGGACCACTTTAGCAAAGTGTGGATCAAAGATAATGGCGGAATCACATGTATACATCGCAGAAGGAGTCTCAGTCAGTAGACCTCCAGCATTTAACGAAGAAGACTATCATTACTGGATAGATAGGATGCGACTATTAATAGAATCTACTCATGTTGACCTTTGGGACGTAATAGAGAACGAACCTTACACACCAGTAGACGAAGATGACAATTCTATACCACGAATCAGATGGACGACTGATCAAAAGGCAAGAATACAGTTGAACTCAAAGGCGAAGTTCTTCTTGACGTATGCCCTAAGCAGGAGCGAGTATGACAAAGTCCATAGATGCGATACAGCAAAGGAGATGTGGGACACACTGTCCATCGCTCACGAAGGCACAAGCCAAGTTAAAGAATCCAAGATAAGTATTCTTGTGCACTAATATGAACTTTTCATAATGAAAGATGAAGAATCTATAGATCAAATGTTTGGAAGATTTCAAACAATTATCAATGGATTGAAAGCTCTCGAAAGAACGTACAACAATCAAGATCATGTTCGAAAGATCCTAAGAAGCCTTAGAAGAGATGGAGACCTAAAGTTCTTTGCGGTGCGAAGCCAAAGACTGGCGTATTAAAGCGACAAGTTGCTTGGATCGTTGAAGATTCATGAAGTTGAACTCGATCTTGAAGACAAGCCCAAGCGGGACAAGTCGATAGCTGCCAAGGCGGACGGAAGAATCACAAGACTCAAAGAAGGAGGAAATCATCAAAAGCGTTGAAAATTGAAGAATCAAAGGATGACGACTCCAGCCAATCAGAACCAGAGTCAAGTGATGATGATGACGAACTATCTTTCATCTCCAGAAACATAAGACGCATGTGGAAGAAGAAGTCCAAAGGAAATCAGACTTTCAAGAAGAATGGCAAAGATGAAGCCAAACCAGAAAAGTCATCTGTCATCTGCTACGAGTGCAATCAGCCTGGACACTACAAGTCCGAATGTCCGACTCTGAAGAAGAAACCAAAGAAGAGTAGAGAAGGCAAGAAAAGCAAGATGGCAACATGGGAGGACCTAGATTCATCAGAATCAGATACAGGTTCCGAATCATCTGAACATGCAAACATCTGCCTGATGGCCGAGGAAGATAGTGATGATGAGGTAAAATCTGACTACGATAATTTGCATGATGCCTACTCAGAACTATTAGAAGATTCACATGCTATTCTGAAACAGTACAAACTGTTAGAGAAAAAGTATGCAGAAAATATTAGACGTACAGAAGAAATAGAGAGTGAAAATATCTGTCTGAAAAAGCAATTAGAAGAAAAGAATAAAGTTGTAGACAGATAAGAAGAGATTAATCAGCTTAAACTAAGAATTAAGAACTTATCAGCTGATCTAGCTACTTTCACAGAGAGCACTAAGAAAATGAATGTGATGCTTGGAAAATGTAAACATCCGAGTGATAAAACCGGATTAAGGTTTACAGGTAACAAGACACAGTCTCATAAAAAACCTTTCTTTTAAAAGAGAAACCGTAATAAATCTTATTTTAATCAACGTTCTAGTTATATGCATCAAAGAACACATCATATGCATACTACTAACCATAAAGGACCTAAGAAAATTTGGGTACCAAAAAATAAAATAGTTTCTCCTGTAGATATCCTTCCTTGGAAGATACGACAAGCACCATTGGTATTTAGACAGTAGATGCTCGCGACATATGACGGAAAAAAGGTCTATGTTCCTAGACTTTCAGTATAAGAAGGGAGGATCAGTAACTTTCGGAGACAACCAGCAGGGCAAGATTATTGGAATCGATAAAATAGGTAAAGATTCCTTTGCATGCATAAATAATGTACTACTTGTTGATGGTCTGAAGCATAACTTGATTAGCGTCATTCAATTGTGTGATTCTGGTTTCACAGTCACATTCAATCAAAATCTTTGCGAAGTCAGAAACAAAGATGGGTCTATACTTTTCTCTGCCAAGAGAAGAAACAATCTTTACAGAATTGATTTAGAAGATTTTCAAAGTCAAAATATTTCATGTTTTCTATCTTCTGAAGAAGAAAGACTAATCTGGCATAAAAAGCTAGGTCATGTCTCTTTGAAACATATTTAAAAGTTGGCAAAACATGATTTGGTAAGAGGATTGCCAAAAATAAGTTTTGACAAAGAGTTTTTCTGTGAAAACTGTTTGAAAGGAAAACAAGTCAAAACTTCTTTTTCTTCTAAAAGTTTTGTAACATCATCTAGACCTTTAGAGTTGTTACATATGGATTTATTTGGTCCAACAAGGACAATAAGTCTTGGCGGAAAGAAAAATGGGCTTGTTATTGTTGATGACTTTACTCAATTTTGTTGGATATTGTTTTTATCACACAAAGATGAATCTTTTAAGTGCTTTAGGACCTTATCTAGAAAGTTACATAATGAAAAAGGAATGTCTATAGCCAGTATCAGGAGTGACCATGGTGGAGAGTTTGAGAATGAGTAGTTTAGGTTATTATGTGAGGAGAATGGAATTTTCCACAATTTCTCGGCTCCCAGGACTCCACAACAGAATGGAGTTGTTGAAAGGAAGAACAGGACGATTCAAGAGATGGCAAGGACCATGCTGTGTGAGATGAATCTTCTTAAGTACTTCTGGGCAGAAGCTGTGAATACAGCATGCTATATTCAGAATAGAATTTTGTTGCGACCCATATTAAAGAAGACTCCTTATGAGTTATGGAATGGAAGAAGACCAAATATATCTTACTTTCATCTATTTGGGTGCAAATGTTCTATTCTGAACACAAAGGAGCTGTTGGATAAATTCGATTAAAAAATCTATCCAGGAATCTTTCTAGGCTACTCATCATCGTCTAAGGCATTTCGGGTGTACAACCTTACGTCAAAGACAGTTGAGGAGACCATCCATATCAGGTTTGATTATAGTTCCCAACCCCATAAGGAAGATGACATGGAGAGTGAAGGTCCTTCAAAGAACTTAGATAATAGAACAGAAACTCCATCATCAGGAACTCATGTAGACAAAGTTGAAGATATTCCAGAAACTATCGGACTGAAAAGAGACTGGAAATATAAAAGTTCTCATCCAGAAGAGTTGATTATCAGAGAGACCTTACAAGGAGTTAGGACAAGGTCCAGATTCAGAAGAGAAGCTAATGTGGCTTTTATCTCTTAAATAGAACCGAAGAAGGTTGAAGAAGCTCTTCAAGACGAAGCTTGGGTGTTAGCTAAGCAAGAGGAGCTGAATCAATTTACTAGGAACAATGTCTGGTCCTTAGTTTCGAAACCCCTTAAGAAATCCATAATAGGAACCAGATGGGTCTTTAAGAATAAGTTAGACGAATCAGGTAGAGTGAGTCGAAATAAGGCTAGATTAGTAGCACAAGGCTATAATCAGCAAGAAGGAATAGACTATAATGAGACGTATGCTCCAGTAGCAAGACTTGAAGCTATTAGGATTCTGCTGGCATATGCAGTTTGTCATGATATAAAGTTATTTCAGATGGATGTAAAGAGTGCATTTCTGAATGGTTTTATAGACGAAGAAGTGTATGTTAAGCAACCACCTGGTTTTGAGGATGTTAAAAACCCAGACTATGTCTATAGACTTCATAAAGCCTTATACGGCCTGAAACAAGCTCCTAGAGCTTGCTATGATTGTCTGAGTACTTTTCTTTTAGAAAATAGTTTCAGTAGAGGTCAAGTCGATAAGACGCTCTTTAGGAAGAATTTTCAGAATGATTTTATTATAGTTCAGATTTACATTGATGATATTATTTTTGGAGCTACTTCAAAAGAATTATGCATGAAGTTTGAGAGTCTAATGAAGAAAGAATTTGAAATGAGTATGATGGGTGAGTTAAAGTTCTTTCTTGGGTTGCAAGTTAAGCAAACCGAAGAGAAAATCTTCATTCATCAATAAAAATATGTGAAAGATTTATTGAACAAATTTGATATGCAAAATGTGAAGCCTATGGCGACTCCGATGCATCCTTCAAACCTTTTGTCGAAAGATGGACTTGGTAAGAAGGTGGATCAAACCCTGTATAGAGGGATGATCGGTTCTTTACTGTATCTTACAGAAAGTAGACCTGATATCTTGTTCAGTTTATGCTTGTGTGCAAGGTTTCAGACCGATCCTAGAGAATTTCATTTTATTGCTGTTAAAAGAATTATGAGATATCTCGCAGGTACTACTGATCTTTGCTTAATGTTTGAGAAAGGTAAAGATTTCAGGTTAATTGGATATTGCGATGCGGACTATGCCGAAGATAGAATCGAAAGAAAGAGCACAAGTGGAGGATGTCACTTTCTTGGCGCAAACCTAGTTTCCTGGTCAGGCAAGAGACAAAGCTCAATCGCTCTATCAACCGTCGAAGCAAAGTATATGTCTGTCGCAAGTTGTTGTTCACAGACATTATGGATCAAGTATCAACTTGAAGATTACTCAGTTCGAGAAGAGGAGATTCCAATCTACTGTGACAACACCAGTGCAATTAATCTGTCAAAGAATCCGATTCAACATTCTAGAGTGAAGCACATTGAAGTCAGACATCATTTTCTGAGAGACTATGTTCAGAAGAAGGTGGTGCGTCTATAGTTCATCGAAACAGAGCACCAGTGGGCAGACATCTTCACCAAGCCACTGAGTGAAGAATGGTTCCAGAAGATCAGACGCAACCTTAACAATGTTATGTTAAGCGAATAGTCAGGCTAAAAGTAACGTCTAAACTAACGGCATCAGATACAGTGAGTTGTAGCTGGTAACTTCTCTGTCAAGAAAGTTTTGGAGGGAAAAATCTGATAATCTCGAGGATCTTAATGATTCGAGAACACACCGGACTATACCCCTACAAGTAGCCTGAAAGCAAAATCATTAAGGTTACTCTCATCTCCAGACGGTTCATCTTGCTTTCCAATTTTCTCGATCTTTCTACCCTAGACGAAGAGTTTTCCAGAAAACAGTTTTCTTTCTGAAACAATGGAAGCAGCTATGATTTTCGAAAGTAATGTGGATTTCGAGTCATTGAGGAATGATGGAATGGATGTAGAACTAGAGATTGAAAGAGCTGGTTGGAGGAATTTCTTCCAGGTACGAGAACTAGTATATACCAATGAGGTATTCGAGTTCTGGAAGAATGTTCAGCTTGTAGACAAAACTGTGGTATCTTCGGTAGATGGTATATCTGTCGTTGTCACTAAGGAGCTGATAAAGAAGGTGATTGATTGTCCATCGGTTGGTGAGACTCTGTCTACCAAGGCCGGTTGGATGTCCCAGGTTGGAATGAAAGAAGAAGATGTCAGAAGACAACTGTATGGAGTCAATGATTCATGGGAGAGGAAGACCTCAAGTTTGGTTCCAAAGGCTAGGGTTCTTCATGCGATTCTGTTTAACTGCATTCTACCCAGAGCGGGTTCAAGGCATTTGGTGACTACCCTGGATGAACAATGCTTGTTTTACCTGCTGAATCGCAGCCTTATTGATTTACCCTTCTTAATCTTTCACTACATGATTAAGGGGATGAAGGATACAAATAGCTATCCTTATGGCATGCTTCTGACAAGGATTTTTCAGGAATTCGGAATCGTTCTACACAAAGAAAATAGAAGGATTGTACCAGTGAAGAGTAAGATTGATGCAATTACAATACGACGAATGGGTCTCAGTACAGTGATTAGAGGAGAAGCAGACTCTTCGAGGAAAATAAGAACTGAGGGGGAGCGTGTTTTGAAGAAGACTCCCGCTTTAAGCTCTCGAACTCAACACAGTACGAGATCGCCTGCGGACGAACTAAGAAGAACATTAGGAAGACCGCTGATAAAACAGGCGAGTCCTAAAACCAAAGAAAGTCAGCCTCGGAGAACAGAACCAAGTGTGCCAAAATGACAAGGAGAAAGTCTTTTAAGTGAAGTTACGAAGAAGGCAAAGAGATCTCCAAGGATTCGGACTCTAAGGCAACAAGAAGAGAAGATTGCCAGAGAACAGAGTCAAGAACAATCGTCTCAATTTCGAGCACATAAAGCAACAAGATCTTTAGTCTCTATTCTGGAAGAGGATACAACCAAAAAAGCCAAAGAGACTGAGAAGAAAAGAAAATCAAAATCTGAGAGAGAAAAATCTCACGTGCAGAAATCTTCAAGACTGACTGAAGCAGAAGACAAGACTAAGAAGGTTAGTCAGAAGAAAATATCTCAACTGTTTGGGAAGTTAGTCGAAAGAAAGAAACCTTTGAAGCTGCTCAAACAGAAAAAGAAACTGAGCAGATCACAGTTCAGGAAACCGCCATTGCTCAACAGGAGGAACCAGTGGAGCAAAGCTCAGTTCAGGAAGATCCTATTGAAGCACAATCAGAAGCAACAGCAGAATCAGACTCGGATGATGATGAACCTTATTTGATGGTATACAACTATCATCAGTTTTTGAGAAAACATAAGCTGAAGATCAGAATGGTTGAAGTTGTTACCAGAAGGAGAACTGTTATTGCAATCTGCAGTCAACCAGTGAAGAAGACAGTGGCTGTGGTACGACCTATGTCAATAAATAGTAACACATGGGACTTACTGAAAGAAAATGAAAAGAATTTCTACGATGCTTTGAGGGATGTTGCTACCAAGCTAAACCCTACAAAAGTTCCCTATAAGCCGTGTACTATTTTTCCGATTACAGAGAAGACCGAAATAAAGGTTGCACCAGATATCCAGCCAAGATATCCATTGAATTTGACTAAGGGGAAGTCAAAGCTATTTCCTGAAGAAGATTTTGATGATCTGTCCGCAGATCAAATACCAGAAGAAGTGCGTAAAATTGATGAAGCATGCGCTTCTACACAGAATAAAGGTCAGCGAGTGTAGTTATCTTGACAAGCGAGAAGACATCGATGGGAGGAAGAGTAATAACAGGCGTTTATTGAGTTCCTTATACAGACAATTCTGCGTATTAGACCTCTGTCTAATACAATGTCTATTCAGCGGTAGGACTACTCCTGCAAGGAAGGCGATTCTTGATCTTTTGCTCCATTTGACTTAGATCTTCCTAAGTCGATCGTTTATTCGTCCCACCAACAATTCAGATCAATGAAGAATACATTCCTACTTCTGATACTTATACTACATCAATACCGTTCACTCCTCCCTCAGCAAATGTTGATCAAGCCTCTTCATCGATTGACTCATCAGATGAACTCAGTAGATTACGCGGAGAAGTCAATGAGATCAAGGAGACGATGAATGATTTGAAGAAGCTGATGACAGAACTGCTAAAGAGCCATCATCGTTAATCAATTTTTATTATAAAAAATAGGGGGAGAAGAGAAGAAAAGAAGAGAATGAATGAAGAGCAGAAGAGAAGAGGATAATCAGAAAAAGAAGGTATGACTAAAGTAGACGAAGAAAGGAAGAAGTCAAAGAAGAAGTTGAAGATAAGTTTTTTTTTGTTTGTTAAACATTGTATTTTGTTTTCTTTTGTATATAATTTGTTATCATCAAAAAGGGGGAGATTGTTAAGTCCAAATGACTTTACTTAGATATGATTTTGATGTATAACAAAGACAATCAATAAAAAGAAAAATAGCAAGACAGATGAAGTCATACAGACTAAGACACAAAGCAGACGCAGATGCGAATAGTAAAGCAGACGCAGACGCAGAAGCTAAGCAAAACAAAGCAGACGCAGATGCGAATAGTAAAGCAGACGTAGACGCAGAAGCTAAGCAAAACAAAGCAGACGCAGAGACACAGACGCAAAAATACAGACGAAAAAAGAAGATGCAGAATTAAAAAAGAAGATGAAGGAGTCAGTTCGAGTTAGTTACAGAACTCAATTGAATAACCGTTTCTTTAAAGATTCAAGAAACAAGAATCAAGAAGCAGTTGGAGACGAAGGCTATAAATACGAGTCGAAGTCAAAGATTGCAAAGTTAGTCAAATCAGTGAAGTTAAAAATTAGCAGATTTACAACTACGAGCTTATTATTCGATTTAGCTGAGAGCCCTTCTACTGTAACAAGTGTTCAAACACTTTTCTGAGAAAAAGTAGAGCAGATAGCCTGCAGAGGCTAAGTGTGAAAGAATACTGGTTGTAGAGACCTGAAGAGGCTCGCAAAGAATACATGTAACGTTCGAAGAGATAGTGAAAATCTCAAAAGAAACTCTGAGGACTGGACGTAGCCCAAGGTTTGGGGTGAACCAGGATAAATCTCTATGTCAAACTACTCTCACTCTACATCTCTATATTTTAGATTCAAGTTTTATCACTACTTAATTCATAAACAAAGTTTTTCAAAAGTTTTGATTAATTAGAATCTATCGAAAATTCTATAAAGAATTTCTATTTCTAACAAACAGCCTTTGAAAGATTTATAAAAAAGGGGAATACACAATTCAACCCCCCCTTCTCGTGCATTCTGTATCATTTTATAAGTATTGTATTAACGTGTGATTCACTTCAGGGAGACCCAATAAGGATGCTATAAATAACTACTAAGGTCTTCAACTAGTTGCTTAAGTAAGTTTATGGACATTCAGTTTTTCTGACTTGTTAAGAGGCCCAAGCATTAAGAAAGAACCAAAAAGATGTTAACGATATAAAGACATACAACTTTTATAAAGGTTGATTGAAAGTTCCAGAAGCTTGTTCATAGGTTGAGGAGCTTGTTCAAGCAATTCAACACCTTGTTCATCGTGTAATGGATAGCAAAATATGCATGTTTCCACATTTTTTTTGTTAATACAAGTTCATGGTTGATCATGGATCCATAATTAAAGTATGTGTTATAAATAACATCTTTACATTCAAATTTATAAATACAACACTGAAATTGATATCAGTTTTTTCTAATATGATATGTTATTAATACTGATTAATATTGAATATTATTTTGAATAAAAATGTTATAATTTCATGTAATTAAAATTTAGTCCTTAAACCATTCATTATTTTCTTCTTCAATTCATGCCAGCCACGCCTGTAATCTAGCAAAGTCTAGGTAGTTAGTAGTTATTATTAACCAACCCATGTAAACGATTATCACTTCTCGTCATAATAAGAGGATCAACAAAAACCTTTTTCATAAACATGTAAACTGTAATACATAATCCATCAATTACATTAATCTTTTTATTTGCATTCCCATTACACAAGATATTGCGTCATTAGTTAGTTTGAATTATCATCATTGTTGGGCTTAACCAAGTATCTATTATAATCATAAAGGTGTGGCCCATATTACTTAGGTTGGTTCTAATATAAGGTGGGCCCAAGATAATGGCTATTTGGCTTGTAAAGAACAATGGAATCACTAAGATTTTATTATAAGTAAAAGAACCCTTCCCTATACCTTCATTCATGCAAATAGTTACCAAAAGAAAAACGTACGTTCTTGCACCATTGGAAATGAATGAAGAAAAGCAGAAGCACCGAATGGATAAAGTCTTTGCATAGAGAAGGTGTTTGCAATAAAAAAATGTTTAAAGATCTATCATTTGAGACATATTTAAGCATATATCAAGGTTAGTATTTCTTTCTCTCTCTTATAACATGAATCCTAATTGAATAGGTTGAATCAATTGTGTTATAGATGATTTTGGGTAAATTCTAGACTTGAAATATTGTTTAGAATATTATAGTCTCCATTTATATGTGGTATCAGAGAAAGATTATGACACTTTGATTTGCATTAAAGTTGACCTTAGGATTCATAGTAGCCATTAATATTGCGTAAGGTTATAGAATGAAAATAAAGTTATTTTATTACTTCTGCTATATTTTTCTATTTAATGAGATCATAGTGATAGAAGGTGTAAAGAAACATAGTGTCTTTCGATTGTTATAAGCAGTTCACCAATCTCACTCTACATCCCGAAGACCCTATATGTTGTTTTGCTAGACATCATGTTTTCTATTTTGAAAAAAAAAAGTTAGAGAAAAGGTCAATGTGACTGTGAGACTTTGGATTTGCAGTTGCATGAGTTTTGCAATATGTAAAGGCCAATGTTTGTTTTAATAATGGACTAAGTTTTGACATAATTATTGATACCTATCCACTCGATAAGTGCACATATAAAAAATTTGTAAATTTATTATTCCCATTTACACTCGTTTGCTTTAATAATCAACCTCTTATTACTAAGGTCTTAATTGACCCTTTTGTTGTTCACTTCTATTAATTTAAAGAAAAGTTTTTGTGGGGCGTACTATAAAAAGATTTTAGGCTTGTGATTGTAAAGCATAAGATGTTTTGTTGTTGCAGTTTGCTAAAAAATGTGATTTCTTTTTTGAAAATAAAAGACTGAAGATGGTCAATTACATTTTGGTTCTTATAGTTTTTTTATTATTACAATCTGGTAAAAAAATTATAGTTTAGTCCCTAAAAGTTTTTTTGGACTTTACATAATGATCTTTCATTAGTATAATAAATTTCCAAATTTATTTATACTTACTTAATTAAATGTTTATTGTATACAATCTAACCATAATTCTCAATAAAATCACATCTATAGATTAATTATACCCGGCAATTGTTAATGAATGCATGTACAGTCATTTTGATATGCACAAAATTCACTATTTACATGTATGTGCATATCATGAAATGCATGAGCATGAAATGTGTTTCCTAATTTCTCCATAATCTCCCACATTTACAATTTTAGCCTTAACATGGAGAATGGGATGCTATAAACCATCTCAATCGGAGCTCTAGAGTTTAAGATATAAGTAAAATACCAAAGTATGTTTAGTAAACAACCAATTCATGCTCTTCCAATCAATTTCCTCAATATATCTCCATTAATCTTTTTCAAATAAACAATAATGGATACCAATTTTTATTTATAGGTATAAAAATGTTTTAGGAAACCATTGCTTCAAGAATCATTCCATTTGGAGGTCGGATGATGAAGTTATGGCCAAATGAATCAATCGTGTTTATATCCTCAATCGTGTGTACCTATCTTGGGACAATTCACATAACTTTCTATATAAACCTCTGATTGAGGTCATTCTTAGACGGTTTGAAAGAGAAATTCTATATCTACGACTTTTATGAAGACTAAAAAGCAAGATTTTTCCATTTAGAGGGTCAAAAATGAAATTTCCTGTAGCTATCCCATGTTAACCGACATACTTGTCAGGCCTAACAAACATAGACGGGCTTGGGAGTACTTTCCAGACCCGACAATGTCTGTTTAACAGACATGCACTGGGTTGGGGGCGTTTTTACACCGAGAAGGTCCATTTAACGGGCCTAAAGTCTATCTAACAGACATTGGTGATCCAAAACTCCTTCCAAATCCTCTCCAAAGGTTCCTACATCCATTCTAACATCATATTCACTCATAATCTTCCCAAATTCACTTCTTCTAATGTAATATCACTTCTTAACCATTCAATTACCAAAATGATTTCATAAATCTCCCAAATCTCAACTCAAATGATTCATCTCATACAACAATTCCCATCTTTCACCATAGCTGTTATGTATACATCTTGTGTAACATTACTAAATTATAAAGATCATAACTCTCAACTACGATATTCAAAAATTTCATACTTTATAGTGTTGGAAAGCTAAAAGGATATGTTACAACTTTCTAGAAGACAACTTTGTCTAATTTAGCCTAGATTAATCCACTTTTTGCTCTAAAGTCAAAACACAATTCTTATCTTTCCTTTCTATAATACATCTCCCTTATATGTAACAACAATTCGTATTCAAAATATATCATCTCAAATTGATATCTTCTTCAAATGTACCTAATACCAACTTCAATTCATCCTTAATTAATTCATATTTCAACTCCACCTCATCCATACACAAATTCACATTTCGACTTAACAATCGTCCATAAACAAATTCACATTTCATTAACATCATAAGATAAAAGTTTACAAAGCTTTAATGACATTTCAACCCACATTACATCATCAATATCAAAATACAAAATACAAAAGATACAAAGCCCAATAATTCTCAAAATACGTCTAAAGCCTTTTTTTTACAAAATCTAACTTAATATACAAAGACATTGCAAAAGTAGAATGATGCCTCAACTCTTGGTTACTTGATCTCATTCTCTTCACCTGAGGATGGGATGAAAAAGGGGTGAGCTTGAAAGCTCATAGGTAATAGGGTTATAACAAGAAACAAGCGAAAACCATTAAATATTTATTTCCATTGAAGAATTCACATCGAAATCCATGTAACACATATTTCCCAAATTCACAACTTATCAAGTAATTCATAAACATCATAAACCACAAGTTCATCAAACTTGTCACAAATCATAAACACATAAGCACATTAAAAATGGTTTGGGTAGATCCATAAACGTGACGAACTACACATTTTCACATAATGGTCCTATGTAGTCGTAAACTTGACATATTATCACAATCTCACACAGTAGTTTTGCGTAGACGTAAACTTGAGGGATGATTGAGCCCAAGTTTATTATATAAATTGGCTACACTTTTACTGTTCTTAATGTACTTTTTGACTCTTAATTTGTGATTTTTGTGCTTTAATTAGTCCCTTACAGTGAGCTTACACTTTATACAATTTGATAGTAAAATTGTCACAAATTGACATTAATTCCATGATAATTTTTCCAAGGACAATTGATACTGCAAATTGTTGTTTTATATTGTAGGGGAAAAGAAGAGTCAAAAGCATCCAAAGAGTCAACACGCCGCGGCACCGACAAAGCATCTCGCCGCGGCGAGGATCAAGAGGAGCACACCGCGACGTCTAACAATTCACACGCTGCGGCGAGAGAACAAGCAGCCGCGTGCCACGACGTCAAATAATTCACTCCTCGCAACGTGCAGACTGATACCCGGACTCTAAATAGAAATTTCTCTCACTGTACCGACCCGACCCGTGACCCATCCTTTAAATCTTGCCGAATTAGGTTAGAACAATGATCTGATAGGGGATCGACATTCATTCGGGGAGAAAAATGAGACCGACGAGCGAAGAGAGAAGAGGAGGAAGCACTCATGTCTACCACCCAGGGTTCCCTTCAGGGTTCCCTGGGGACAATTTCACATAGGTTTTGTTTTCCATTTTCACTGCCGACTCCATCATGGGTAGCCTGGATTCATCACGAGTTGTGAAGTTTCTGGTTACAATGCATGGTTAGGCATTCATTTTCTCCTAAAGATGCAGTGATGGTTGGAGTTCACCGAGCTTCAAAGGGGAGTAGCTTAATCCGTAGTTTAGCTACGATTTATGAATGCCTAAGTGTAGGATTTGTAACTTGTAGTGAAGCTACTCGATTATAGCTTAAATATTAGACATTTAATGTGTTGTTTGGATTAGTAGTTTACACTATCACGTTTAACTACTTTGTTATGAACAGCCGAGTTGGGGTTTATTACTTTGTAGTTAGATTTGCTTGATTAGAGTTTAATCAAGTGTTGAACAATGTGATGTGTATGGATTTGCTTATGCAAAACTTTGAGCTTAAATATATGAAGTCTCATATATGTCCACTTGTGATCCTGTTGATTCTCTTTTATCTGCCTAGTTGTGTTTGATATAGAGTTTATGCTAGATTTCATTTGGCCCTTTGCGTTGACATTCCACCGCACACACTAAGATGCGCTTAACAAGGTTTTAAGAAATGGAGTTCATTGATTAAAAACTTGGACTTAAAGTGTCCTTTAAGGTTCTAAGGCTCAAGAGCACTTAATGGCATCTTGAGAAACGGAGTTCATTAATCAAGATCCTGGACTTAAAGAGAGTTCTTTAAGGTTTATGATTTCAAACTGAGTGTTTGCTATGTTCACTTGTGATCTTGTTGATTCTCTTTTATCTGCCTGGTTGTGTTTGATATTGAGTTGATGCTAGATTTCATTTGGCCCTTTGCATTGGCAAATCCCCGCACACACTAAGATGCTTTTAACAAGGTTTTAAGCAATGGAGTTCATTGATTATAGCCTTGGACTTAAAGAATCCTTTAAGGTTCTGAGGCTCAAGAGCGCTCAATGGGATCTTGAGAAATGGAGTTCATTGATCAAGATCTTGGACTTAAAGAGGGTCCTTTAAGGTTTACCATTCAAACTTAGGGATTTCTAATCCCATCAAATTTGTTTTGAACGGTGATAGCCAAAGCTCATTTTCAAGGGGATTTTATCACTTGTTTTAATCTTTTCGTTTTCTTTTCCAGAAACCAAAAAAAAACTTTTCACAATGCATTTTAGTGTAGTTAATGTTTTAAAAAAATCAAAACCCCCTTTCCTTGCTGATTTCACTTGCATTTTATGACATATAGGCTAGCTTAGGTCTATTTCATTAGGTTCCGATTAAGTGAGATCACCCGAGGTTGCATCCTGTACTGCAATCCTTGGAATTTATTATTTTTGACCGGTTTCCAAGGATCGATCTTAAGGTCGAATCGACAGAGCCGCGATAAAAAATGGCACCATTACCAGGGAACCAAGAATTGGTTCTTTTGTTTAGCTTTTGTCATTTTGTTGCTAAGTGAAGTTAGGAGTCTTTTCTTTTAGATTGCATTCTAGATAGTTTAGTTTCATCCTCATTGATAGTTCTCCTTTATCTTTGATTGCTGGCATTTTACAGATTACACCTTCCGTGGAAGTTCGCTGAGATTAACTCTTATTTTTTTTTGCGACAATCATTTCAAGTGAATTTGGCATAGTGGAGGCATGGACATGGGAATAGATGAATTTATTTAACCACACCATGGTCATCTGTCGAAGGTTAACCGGGAGAATAAAAAAAACCTCCATAACTCCCAGGTTGTTTCTTTCCTTCACTTGTTTACTTACTTATGCCTTGTGATTGCACGTGACATATATTGGTGCATTGGTTTGTTAAGTAAGTGTCATGGAGAAACCGCCCAGTAGGAACATAGATTAACTTTTAGTTTAATAAGCACCCTTTCAATTCAATAATTTCCCATTTGAGTTCTGTCTCTTGCCCTTCCCTTGTTGTGTTGAATTGTCCCTTGTTCTTTCTTACCTTATGATTATCTATCCTTGTTCTACATTGCGGACAATGTGTTGCTTAAGTGTGGGGGAGTTGTTCACATTTTTATTTATCTTGTTGCATGCCTATATGACACTTATTATGTTTGTGTTAGCCAACCTTGCATCATGTTACACATTTTAAAACTTGGAAAAAAATTTTGTCATTCTGTTGTTCTTCGCCGCGGCAATAAGTCTCTCGTCACGGCGACGCTGTCATTTTAGAACACACATCACGGCACACATTGCACTTGCCGCGACGTCACCCTTTACAAAAATGGCTTTTGCTAAATCTTTTTTCTCAATTCAAACTTTTTCCACACTAGGCTCTTGTACCTTTTGTTTTTCAAAGACCTTATAAGTTTCAAAGTGGTACTTGAGTTTATGAAAATACCTTCCATTCTTTTAATGATAGTTGGTCTTAGCAAATTATACTTTTTATGTTTTCAATACAAAGTGAATGAAGGCATGCTAACAAAGTAGGACTTTACATTTTTTTTAAGACTTGAGATTGTCCATTGAGATATTACCCTTGTTGGAAGGATATTTGAGCCTAATTTTTCTTCAATTCTTGTGTGCATCTGCTTATTCCATATCTCTCTAGAACTTGTTTTAATTCTTACTCAAAGCTTTATGGACTAGAATTTTGTTGATATGATAGAGGCGTTCTTTCTTCAAACCCTTTTCCCCAAACACAGTCCCATAAACACTTAATCCTTGCTAGCCCATTGAGCCTTATTATGTATGAGCACTTGCACGCATTTCATATGATGTCATTAGTTTAATTTGCATTTTCTTAAAAAAAAAGTAAATAAAATAAAAAATCCAAAAAAGAGTGTTAAAAAAAAGGAACAGAAAAAGTGTGTTCCAAAAAGAAATATAAATAGAAAAAAAAACAAAATAAAAGAAAAGAAAAAAAAGTCATTATTAGTTCAACTGTTGACATCCATTCCAAATTTTAGTGCATGTATTCATACCTTTCCTTTCGTTCATTCCATCCATTCATCTAGCCCTCCGCACATTACAACCCTGGAAAGTCGTCTTGATCTTCAAAAATCATAGTTCTTGTAGTGGAGAAATAGAGCTGATACAAGCTTATGGTGGAGTATGGATTAAGCAGATTGAGAGTGAAAATATCCCTAAACACAAGTGAGGTGAGAGCAAACACTTTATCTTGAGTGAAATCTCTTTTTTCCAATCTCTTGGATTAAATTCTTTTAGTGTTTGTTTTATTAGCACTCTTTCAATTTGCTTTGATCGAATTCTGAGGAAGTGATTTGCACCAAGTTCCTGTTATTGTTTTGAGCATGGACAAATTTTTCTTTTACACTTGTATCTTTTTGACTCTTATAAACTTTGTCCAAGAGTACAAAGGTCTAAGTGTGGGGGAATTTGATTGAGCCCAAGTTTATTATATAAATTAGCTACACTTTTACTGTTCTTAATGTACTTTTTGACTCTTAATTTGTGATTTTTGTGCTTTAATTAGTCCCTTACAGTGAGCTTACACTTTATACAATTTGATAGTAAAATTGTCACAAATTGACATTAATTCCATCGTAATTTTTGGAAGGACAATTGATACTGCAAATTATTTTTTTATATTGTAGGGGAAAAAAAGAGTCAAAAGCATCCGAAGAGTCAACATATCACGACGCATGAAGAAGTTCGCACGCCGCGACATGCAACGAGTATCACGCCGCGACGAGCAATCCAAAAAGTGCACGCCGCGGTGCCTACAAAGCATCTCGCCGCGACGAGGATCAAGAGGAGCACGCCGTGACATCTAATAATTCACACGCCGTGGCGAGAGAACAAACAGCCGCGCACTGCAACGTCAAATAATTCACTCATCGCGACGTACAGACGGATACCCGGACTCCAAATAGAAATTTTTCTCACTGTACAGGCCCGGCCCGTGACCCATCCTTTAAAGCTTACCGAATTAGGTTAGAACAATGATCTGAGAGGGGATCGACATTCATTCGGGGAGAAAAAGGAGACCGACGAGCGAAGAGAGAAGAGGAGGAAGCACTCACGTCTACCACCCAGGGTTCCCATAGGGTTTCCCTGGGGACAATTTCACATAGGTTTTGTTTTCCATTTTCACCATCGACAACATCATGGGTAGCTTGGAATCATCACGAGTTGTTAAGTTTCCAGTTACAATGCATGGTTAGGCATTCACTTTCTCCTGAAGATACAGTGATGGTTGGAGTTCACCGAGCTTCAAAGGGGAGTAGCTTAATTCGTAGTTTAGCTACGATTTATGAATGCCTAGGTCTAGGATTTGTAACTTGTAGTGAAGCTACTCGATTATAGCTTAAATGTTAGACATTTAATGTGTTGTTTAGATTAGTAGTTTACATTGTCACGTTTAACTACTTTGTTATGAACAGTCGAGTTGGGGTTTATTGCTTTGTAGTTATATTTGCTTGATTAGAGTTTAATCAAGTGTTGAACAATGTGATGTGTATGGATTTGCCTATGCAGAACTTTAAGCTAAATATATGAAGTCTTATATATGTCCACTTGTGATCCTTTTGACTCTCTTTTATCTGCCTAGTTGTGTTTGATATAGAGTTGATGCTAGATTTCATTTGGCCCTTTGCATTGGCATTCCACCGCACACACTAAGATGCATTTAACAAGGTTTTAAGAAATGGAGTTCATTGATTAAAACCTTGGACTTAAAGAATCCTTTAAGGTTCTAAGGCTCAAGAGCACTTAATGGGATCTTGAGAAATGGAGTTCATTAATCAAGATCCTGGACTTAAAGAGAGTTCTTTAAGGTTTATCATTTCAAACTGAGTGTTTGCTATTTTCACTTGTGATCTTGTTGATGATCTTTTATCTGCCTAGTTGTGTTTGATATTGAGTTGATGCTAGATTTCATTTGACCCATTGCATTGACAAATCCCTGCACACACTAAGATGCTTTTAACAAGGTTTTAAGCAATGGAGTTCATTGATTAAAGCCTTGGACTTAAAGAATCCTTTAAGGTTTTTAGGCTTAAGAGCGCTCAATGGGATCTTGAGAAATGGAGTTCATTGATCAAGATCCTGGACTTAAAGAGAGTCCTTTAAGGTTTACCATTCAAACTTAATGATTTCTAATCCCATCAAATTAGTTTTGAATAGTGATAGCCAAAGCTCCTTTTCAGGGGATTTTATCACTTGTTTTAATCTTTTCATTTTCTTTTCCAAAAACCAAAAAAAAAACTTTTCACAATGCATTTTAGTGTAGTTAATGTTTTCAAAAAATCAAAACCCCCTTTCCTTGCTGATTTCACTTGCATTTTATGACATATAGACTAGCTTAGGTCCATTTCATTAGGTTCTGATTAAGTGAGACGACCCGAGGTTGCATCCTGTACTGCAATCCTTGGAATTTATTATTTTTGACCGGTTTCCAAGGGTCGATCTTAAGGTCGAATCGACAGAGCCGCGATCAAAGGAGTTCATAAAGGAGCTCCGTCCCACTAGTGAGCAGGCGGGAGAAGCCTTTAGCTTGGTCAACGTGCTTGTGAAATTCTTGAATAGATTACACCAACCCCACATAACATGTAATTCATGAATTGAAAACTGTTTTCCCAAATGGCACATTCTTAGAAACTTGTTTTTCATGAGTATGAAATATTTCATATGCATTTTCGAAACTTACTTTCATAAACATAAATTCATTTATAAATCATTTCCATATCACAATTCATCATCAAAATTCATACACCAAAACATGTAGCAATTTCGTAAATCATTCAAAGCAATAAAAGCAACATTTATGAAGTAATTGAAATCATTTTATTTTCTTGTTTTAAAAGGAAGCATTCATGGCTCATTACTCAATCATAAACATAAAACCCACTTTGAATTTCCTTGCATAATACTTGCTGAAAGAGACCTCTCCCCTTGCTCCTCCTTCCTTTCTTGATTTCCTTTAACATAAGCCAAAAATTCCACTCAATAGGAATTCCAATTGAGAACCCACAAGACACATTCACTAAAATTGATCCTATAATTCTTAAACCCATACATTTCTTAAGCTTTATGAACCAAAAACCTTTCAAAACTCCAAAAGATTAAGATCAACCGTACCTTGAATCTTCACCGAATAGAGAGATTGTTGGCTCTAATAGAAGCTCTAATCCTGTTCTTTCGTTTTCCTTTCTTGAACAACTTCAAAATCACTCTTTAAGACTAAGAAAAATCAAAACCTAGCTTAGCTTTCTTTCTCTCCTTTCTTTTCTCTCCAGCGACACTCTCTCCCTCTTTTCTATTCTAATTTTTGTTTCTTCTCTCTCAATTTTTATTTTTGCTTCTTCCTTAAAAGCAAGCCAACACTTTTTATTTCAATTATGCCAATAATGATTGAGAAATGTCCAATTTGCCCTTCCTTCAAAGCTTTAAGACTTTAATGCTTAAGTGATCTTCCCAAAATGCCCTCCTACATATATACTCTTACCACTTAATTCAACTAAACCATATTTTAAAATCCTACCAACATTAACATAATAATTAACTCCAAATAAAATAATTAATCAAGTAAGACCTCAAAATTATTTAAATCATACCTAACTCCTTCAAAAAATTGACCTTTTCTGATCAGGTAATTGAAGGAATTTGATAAAACTTCCTTCTAGAAAAATGTTCCTCATTTTTTTATTTTCTAATGACACCAAAATTATTCAATTTGGTTGAGAAATTTGAAAGTTATACCCCAAAAATTTTGGACTATTCTTATGCTGAAACAATATTCTATGCTCAACTTGCAGCCAAAAATTGACATTAATAGAGACTGATTGAAACTTGATTTCATCAAACAATTTTTAGGCCTATGTCTCTAGTTTACTCCAAATTAAAAATCATCTAATTTGGATAACCAAAGAAAAAGTTATGGCTAAAACACCGAAGCATACTCAGTGAACATGTTTCACTTATAACTTCCAACATTTCACATATAACCCATCTTGTACATAACTATCTTTTCTACTTCACTTCAAATTCAATAATTATTCTTTTCTTTACACATAAATAATCGGCAACAATTTCACATTTAATAGTTCTAACTTCTAAAAAAAGTTCAGGGTCCAGCAGTTAAGGCAGTGAAAAGTATTTTATCATCTTTATTGATGACTATTCGTGTTATTGTTATCTCTATTTATTTCATGAAAAGTTTCAATCAGTGGACATTCTTGAGGTATTCATTAATGAGGTCGAAAGGTAGTTAGATAGTAAAGTGAAAGTAATAAGGTTTCATAGAGAAGGTGAATATTATGATAAATATGATGAGAATAGACAGTGTCCAGGTCCATATGTAAAACTTCTTCAAAGTTAGCGCATTTGTGCACAGTATACAATGCTCGATACATTACAATATAATGGTGTAGCTGAAAGGTGAAATCGTACTCTTATGGATATGATTATGAGTATTTTAAGTTACACGAATGTACCTTTATCTTTATGGATGTATGTAATATCCTTTCTCCTAAATTATTGAGGGCTAAATGGTTTAAAAGATTAAGCTCATGCATATTATATTAAATAAAATAAGATATATCACTAGGTGAATAATTTGGTGCATTAGGATATGAATTTGTTATTCTATGCACATGCATGAGATTAGCATACAAATATGTAGATTATCATTTATAAATAAGAGAAATAAATAAAAAATGTTTTATGTGCACTTAATTGAAATATTCTGGGATGCTTGGTTATGATTTTGATGAATCAGAATTAAATTAGAAATTGATGGATTAAAGCTAGTGATTTGGAGTTAATTGTAAAAAATCGTAAATTTGAGGAGTCAGTGTATAAATTGGCTTAGTAGAATTCCTAAATGATAAGATTGGTGAAAATTGGCCCTTTAAATTTGTGACAAATGACTTTAGACTTGTGATATATGGAGCTTCAGAATGGTGACATCTGGAGCTTTAGAATGGTGACATAAGGAGCTTTACAAATGGTGACATATGTAGCCCTACAATTGATGACATGTGTAGCCTTACAAGTGGTGAAATATGGAGGCTTAAATGAGTGACATGTGGAGCCTAAGGTTAGTAACATATGGACCAATAGAAGAATAATACATAGACTAATAGAATGGTGACATATAAACCAATAAAATGGTGACACATAGATTAGTTTGATTTTTTTTAACTTTCTAGAGAAAATAGATCTAAAAGGGAACATGAGGGAGAGTGAGGGTCTTCCCTGAGGTTGGTAGAGGGAGAAAAACAAAAAAAATGAGAGAGAGAATGTAACACCCCACTCCCGTCGGACCCGAACCTGATATCGATGGTGATATCCGAGCCCGTGACCCGCGAGGGTGGTATGCTAGAGCAGTCAAACAATTCAAAAACTCGGTAATGCAATTTTCTTTTTGAAAACAATTGAGTGCGCAACTATCAGTAAATAATTTAGGCTTGCGTTAATACGAAATTGTTTCCAATCAAAATGCACTTTCAGTCATAACCAATTTATACACACCTTATTCATATTCAATTTAGGCCCAATACAATAACACTATTAATCTGCGAAAATACATTGTTTCACATAAAACCAAAACGACTCAAATGCAGACATGAGACTAATCCCGACGCCAAACTCTACCTTACTTGCAGTAATCATACTCCTGTTTGTCTAACGGGGTACTCGCCAATTCCTGAAAAATAATTGCAATGTTGGATGAGTTTGCGAACTCAGTGAGAAACCATCATCGATGGTTCACTCAATTCATGCATATACAATCAATTTCCCAAATATCACATAATCACACAATAGCATTTACAGAAATATCACATGCAATTTTATTTTTCACATTTCACAGTTGATCATATACATATGCGATGCGCATGTGACACTTTCATTTTCTTTTCGTTGTTGTGACCGTGCGCCTGAGCTCATATACGTTGAGCCATTGGCTTTGAAAACATTGGGCTCAAAAGCCCTAATACGTTTAATACGTTGAGCATAAAGCTCTGAAAATCGTTGGGCATAAAGCCCTGTGCGTTGAGCTTAAAGCTCTGAATACGGTGGCTGCACCTGTCACAACTGCCTTTTTATCTGATCATACTTTTATGCATGTATGCATATGTCCAGTTACAATACATGCATCACGGTAGAACTTCATATGCCTAAATCTCACCATTTAAAACCAATTATGAGCAATTTATACACAATTAACACCTCTATAGCACAGTCCAACTATTTCGAACACCTGTGCTCTGAAATCACTCAAAACAAACACATAGAATACATCCTTAACTCCACATGGCATCGGTGCATAAAATAAACACAACAAGGTTGAGAAACCAACTAGGTTACTCACCTGAACTTCCAAGCTACCTGTCTGGAAGTCTCAGCACGATCCGTGGATTATCGATCCATCGGAACCTCTATAACAATCAAATAATTCCATTCATTACCAAAATAAACAGTCAAACATAATTGATGATGCACATGCCTTGAATAAAAGAGGTACTATGCCTATTCATGATTTTCCCGGTACCACTTCCCATATTTCACTTTCTAATGCTCAGTTCCTGAAATTCCCAGTAACAATGAATTTACTTTCAAAGTTTCACATTACACCCCAATTACCAAGTACAATCTTTAGGTTGCAATATAATCACATTCTTAACTGTCTTTCACTAATTGCAATCTCAAAAACCTGAATTCAAACTCTCGTTCTATTCCTCAATTGTAGACCTCTTTATCTAGATCACAACGAATCAAACATCACCTCAATTGGAGGTCTATACCATAAGTTATGTCCCATAATTAAAATTATAACCAGTCACATTTGCTCCTCGCCGCGGCATCCCATCCCTCGCCGCGGCGTGCAACAGGTCGCTCGCCGCGACATGGGAATCGTTCTCCGCGGCGAACAATCTTCTCACGCCTCGTCGCGACGTCTAAGGATAGCTCGTCACGGCGAAGCATTCGTCCGCTCGCCGAGACGTCACGCGTGGCTAGCCACGGCGAGCACGCTTTTTCTCCTCGCGGCGTGCCCTTTTTCAGACCTCGTGACGTGCGAGTCTCACCATCGTCCCCAGTCAATTTTTCCTCCATTAAAACTCTCTAAACTCAGCATTAAACACCCTAAACTACTCAATCTTTCACCATAAATGCCATAAATGCATCTAACAACAATAATAAACAACATTAAAGCCATTAAACTTACCAAATCGAAGATCAATCCGTAAACTCTAAAATCTCTGAAAATCTCTGAAAAACCTCTAACAATCACGGTGATCTCCATAGCCAAGCCAAACGTCATCATCTCCAAGATTTCTGGTTGATCTTTAACCACAACGAAAGGGAAAAACAAACAAAATCTCCAAGGGGAAAAATCGAAATCATCGAAGAGAAAAGAAGAGTCGTGCCCTAGGAGAAATGTCTTCTCATTTTTCAAACATAAGATATATATATATATATATAATGTAACATCCCGTCCCTGAGGGGAAGGATAAATTGGTAAATTGGGACAGGCTAGGTTATTGCATTGCATATTCGAAATGTAGACATTCGCTTGGCCTCTAATTGTAGAGGGTTGAGTTATTTGGCACGAGCATATGTAGGTACATACATGTATGACATATTCCCGATAAAATTGTGTGAATTGTAAATTGGGTAATAATTGTATAGATTATGATTCGATTAGTGAAGTGGAGCGGAAAATCGAATGCTAGAGGTTTGAAAAATGAAATTTGAGTGTAGGATCATGTGTTTTATATTTTTGAGGATTTATAGAAATTTTTTCAGAATTTTTAGAGTTATGGATCCGGACCGAAAAATAGGCTTAATGACTAATAAATGAGATTTCGGTTTCGAAATTGATTGACAAGGGGCACGATATAACTTGAATTATGATTTGAGGATTTATTATTTATAATCATAGTGAAATCGGGAGAAAATCAGAATAAGAATTGGATTGTTAGACCTCAAGATTGGACTTGTGGCAATTAAATTGCCAAACAAGCCCTTGGTCTCTTTGTTTATAAACCATCATCCTTTGAAATTGTCATCCACGAAACTCTTTTGCCTTGAAAGAAAATTTGATTGTCTTCCTCCTTTCTTCGTTCGCGGATCATCATCATTGCCCTTTTGTTTCCATTTCTGAAAAATTGCTTCCTTCCTCATCATTTGCCTTACCCTAAGCTTGTGTTGTGAAGAATGAAAATTGGTAGAGAAATGAAGGGTAACCGTGGGTGTTGCTTGAGTTGAGAGATTGGAGTTCTTGGTGGTTTGTGAAAGGTTGAAGACTCAAATCAAGTAAGTTCCTACTACCTTGTGTTTGAAATTGTTTGATTCAGTGATTAATTGATGTATTTGAGAAATGAATTAGGATGAGTTTCGGATGATAGGGTTATGAGAAAAATGTTGATTTTGATTTGGGTAATTGATGAATAACGAATATTTGATGGATTTAAGGTTAGGAATGAGTTGTGTTTAGTGTATGAGCTGATTTTGGAGTATTTAGAAAGGAAAGAAATGGATTTAAACCAGAAAATCTGAGAATTTCTGGGTTACTGTTGCAATTCTGCGATCGCACGCCGAGGCGAGCGGGTTGCTCTTCACACGCCGCGAGGCGCGATGCACGCCACGGCGAGGAAGGGGCGCACGTCGCGGCGAGCAGGCGTGGATTTGCCGCGGAGGGAAATGAAGCATGCGTCGGTGCGAAGGAAGAGGTCTCGCCGCGGCGAGGGACCTTATTTTCCGAAAATGAAATTTAAGTATTTATGAGATGATTGTTACAAGTAATGAGTTTGAGGTTTTGATTTCAAATGAGTTGGTTCCTTAGTGAGTTATTGGAAATTAGAGTCTAAGAATTTTGAATTGATAAGATGAAAATTCGGAATTTAATTCGATGATTATCGGAATCGAGTGGCAAACGAATAGTGATTGTGATTCTATTGGAATGTGAATTTGGAGAGTTTGGAATATAGTCAATTGAATTGAATTAAGGTATAAGAAATTGCTATCAAATTTAGAGAGAAAGAGTTAAATTGGAAAGATTCGGGAATAGAATCGAGAATGTCACAACATGTATAGTACTCAGCGTGTTTGTTATGTATGCATTTCTGAATATTAGAAATTGTGCAATTAGTAACGTTTGATTATTCTGATTGTTAGAGGTTCCGATGGATCGATAATCCACGGATCGTGCTGAGACTTCCAGGCAGGTAACTCGGAAGTTCAGGTGAGTAACCTAGTTGGTTCCTCAGCCTTTGTGTTTAATATTATATGCATTAATGCTATGCGGAGATATGGATGGATATATGTGTGTTTGATTTGATTGATTTCGGACCACGGGTGTCCGAAACATTGAAATGTGATATAGAAGTGCCAATTGTGTGTACTGACTGTGACTACTTGAAAGAAATAGAGTGTGAATGTGCAAATTGATTATGATTGAAATGCCGGACTAAAAGTTCGAGGAATGGGAATCGGCTTATGAAATGTAAAATGATTGTGAATGTGAATTGTTACATGTGCATTCGTGCATAAAGGCATGACATGATCAGATAAACATAGATGTGACCGGAGCAGCCAATAATGCCTTGGTATCGCTTGCCCCCTGAGGTGGTGCATACCCTGAGGGCTCTCCCACGCAGCTTCGGATACCACATTAAGGCTTATCACATCTTGAACCGAGCCTCGTGCTCGAGGGGAGTCAGTGCATACCCTGAGGGCTCTCCTACTCCCTAGACGCGTGGAAGATAGTGCATACCTGGAGGGCTCTCCTACTTCCTAAAACGCAATTACTGTTCATTGTGAAAGCGCTCGGTCACAATACCGTAAGAGAATGGAAGTGTCACATGCGCATTGCATATGTATATGATTGACTGCGAGATGTGAAAGATGGAATTGCATGTGATATTTCTGTAAATGTTATTGTGTGATTATGTGTATATGCTTTGTGAATGCATGAGTTGGGTGAACCATCGATGATGGTTTCTCACTGAGTTCACAAACTCACCCAACATTGCATTTATTTTTACAGGAAATTGAAGAGTACCCCGTTAGACAAACGGGAGTATGATTATGGCAAGAGAGTTAGAGTTGAGATCGGGATCAGTGTTATGTCTGCATTTGAGTCTTTTTGATTTGTATGTAATTTGTGACTCTGCAAATTCTGCAGATTAGTACTGTTGTTTTAATGGGCCTAATTGATAAATGTTATAATTGTAATGTGAGTACCGAAATAGTACTTGATCAAAAATGTTTTCATATTGCGGGCCCAAATTGTTTATTATTTTCTACGCACTCGTTTGCTTTCTGAACGAATTTGAGTGCTCTAGTACGCCACCCTCGCGGGGCGCGGGCTCGGATATCACCATAGATATCGGGTTCGGGTCTGGCGGGAGTGGGGTGCTACATAAAGGGTTAATCTTAAGCCACTAGCCTTTTTCCTCAAACACATATAAGCTCCTTGTTCTTTTCACAAGTTATTTCCAGTCCAATTCGTCTCCAAATTTTAGTGGCTCGACATATTAAATTCCTAAAATAGTATTTCTAATTTACAGAGCCATAGAACAATTATTTCAACACTAAGCAGTCAATCTGTCCGACACTCGAAAGAATTTCTGGTCCGGACCTTTTTCTCCCAAATTTCCCAAAAATTCTCGAAGAGTCGCCATCAATTGGCGGTCGCTCAAATATTGTTACAACTCAATAATTACACTCAATTATTCCTCAATTCTCATTAAATCATTATCAAATCTAATTATCTCATAATTTCACAATTCATCTCATATTCACAATCAAAAGCCGGGAAATTGTCATGAATGCATCTACTTATATGTGCATGTGCCAATTGACTCAATCCTCTACAATTAGAGGCCAAATGAATGTTCAGTCGCTATTATGTGGTAAAATCCTATCCCGTCCCAATTTACCTATATAACCTTCCCATCGGTAACGGGATGTTACAATTCTCCCCTCCTTACAAAATTTCGTCGTCGAAATTTCATATACGATTGATTCGAGAAACAGGGGAATTGTTTCGATCACTATATACTGTGTCCCACTTATTCACTACATGACCAATTCCTGTCAAAGATACTGAATCAATAGCATCGATCACCCTTTTTCCTTTCTCTATCGTTACACTATCATAACTGATTCCTCATGATTACTCGCAATTCTTCACTTTCGGTATCAATAACACATATACTAGATTATAACAATATTTCCTAATTCTGTCCATGGAACACTTAACAAATCCGAAACATCCTTTATCAATTTCCAATCCACAATTCTAAACACACCACGATCACATAGAAGCCACTATATAACCATTTATCTCTATCTAAGTGTATCTTGACCGAGGCGATACACTTCGAAGCATTTAATTTATCGCTTATCATATTACACCTCCTGAGTGTTAAAACACTAATCTTGTAAGATTCTAATAATCTCGATAATAATCAACTCGACACATTGTCATTAACTAGGATTTCTCAATCCCCATTATAGACTCATTTCACTCATCAACCTTATACACTATTCAAATGATGTCACCAATTTATCAATTGATACGCTCACAATCAGTCTGGACTCTACCTTGATCTCCTGTCCCTATGGACCCCAAAATATCATATTCATATTTATTATCAACGATCAAGTCTGTTGGATATTCACACTTACCATCATTCCATTTCATACGTTAAACCATCATTTACTTTTCGATATATTCACACTATCACACAAATTTCCTAATCCAGTCATAGATATCATTTTCTCAAAATTGGATTCATTTCGATTCCTAGGTAAGGTCCGCATATTCTAAGTCCTCAATTAGGGTCTTGCTAATCCTTTTTATATACACCTGATTTGGACATCCAGCAGCTCTTTTTGCCCCTTTTATAATATTACACTAAATTTCTTCTATTTATCACATTAAATTTCATCCTTAGCTTAATTCTGAAATACTCAAACACATAATCCTTTTCAAATCTTCTTAACCGTTATAAATTTACATATTCATAAACATATCCATAAATATTTTTGTACAAATGAAATCTCCAAACTTTCAAGAAATATTACGCACCACAATTTTATCAGATTGTGTCTTAACCTTTATTGGGACATATATTACAAAATCTCCACATAAAGTGATACGATCAATACTCAATTTAACATTTTCTCTAAATGATTCCTTTTTACACTCATCAATCGTATGATTCACACATTTTCCTCAAACAATTTTGATCTTTAACAATTTCTGGATGTATCCAGCATATAACTAATTCTAAATAACTCCAGATCACAAATATATTCCCTTATAACCTTGCATTATATCGTTACCTCTCGCAATCATTAAGTCTCCCAATATGCCATGCGCGAATACTAATTCATCCACAATTTATTTGATCCAGTTCAGACTCACTTTCATGAAACTTGCATGACGTCATATTTCCTCAACTATGCAACATATATATATTTTTTCTCACTTTTCAAATGCATTTAATCGATCATCTATGATCATAGTCACTATCCATTCTAAATACAATTAAGACACTTTACTCTTCAGTAATACAATAAACTTCTTATACTCGTGATTGATTCGTACAACTCTTCAAATATCAAACGTCTCCAATGAGAAACAATTTTCTTATAATTTTCTCAGTTTCATCATAACATATTCTAACACATGTTCCTTTATCCTAATTTCTCCACATAACCCAATTTATTCGCAATAGATCACTCCCTGGGTAGAATAAACATTCATCAAATCAATCTCGTACATTCAGAACATAATTACACAAACTATACACGAACCTATTTTCTCCTCGTATTCGCAATTAATATTTTCTTAATGTTCAGTAAGTCTCTTACATAATCGGATTCATCTCATCATCATAATGTACACTTCTTCGGTAGCACAGTTTATTTCTTACACTTGAGTCTCCGCTAGGATTAGGACTCCAAAATTCACTTTTATTTCTTCTCAGATTTATCTCTATATTGTCCTTGCATTGATCACTAATCAATTGAACCATTTGATCGACTTAATCCGATTCAGGTAAATTTTTCTTTGAAAGTAAACCTCTTACTATTTTCATCGATACTACTTCTGAGGTTCCTCAACTTCACAGTTGTCACATTTCTTGTCAGTCATTCTCAATGCCTTAGGAAATCAATTTCAGCTATACACAATATCCCATGTAGATCAATCTATGCCATAATCCATATAATCAAAACATCCTTTTTAATACTATTCGTGGAGCTACATACCACCAAATTCATTACATCTTATCTACAAAAGTATTCACATCGATTTACTCATTGGTAACGTATACTACTAAGAACACTTTAATCACATTTAATTCTAGATAATCTTTCCCCTTTTTGGTACCAATTCTCAATCATGGGGGTAGTCTCCCTTCTTTCCCAATTTATTATCATAAACACTTTCATTCTATAAGAATCGGACTAGCAAGTCTCCAATAACTCATTAATTTCCTCCCATGTCATCTCCACATATACGAGACAATTCTGCTTAATATTTTTACTTGCCACAAGGCTCCCCGAATCAAATGTGTATTCACTTAAGCAAATCAACTGAACCTTAACCACTTTTTCATCTGTCATTATCAGTATCTTACATTTCAATCTTTTCATAATTGCCTCATACCCACACATTTTCACACTCGAATCAATATCATAGCTATATACAATCATTCTTGGTTTCCCACTAACCTAATCGATTTACAGTCATAAATCATTATTCAGAACACTCATCATAGTAATCTATCCCAATTATAACATTTTATTTTCATCCACTATGTTTATACACTTTCAATCTTGTCTTTTCTAACATATCTCTACTTTCCTTTATCAATCCGCAACTATAACTTTATTTCTATCCCACATTCAAGGATATACCTCAGTATGACTCCAATATTGTATTTCAGAATATATCCACCAATATCGACACACTAAATGTTCATTAGCCAGATCGAATCATACACTTGTTTCTTATTCTACGATATTCACAACTTCCTTTTATCTCATTCTAACATATCATCATTTCTCTCACTATCTCTAACAGCTTAACGACTGATACATGCTTATGCATGTGACTCATATGCTAGACTGGGGATCAATTGTCACTGTCTGCCATGACATGACTTAAATGCATGTGACTTGACACAAATTTTTTTATTTTTTATTTTTTATTTTTGGAATGCCCATGTAAGATTGTACTTCTGGGCTCTGATACCACAAATGTAACACCCCACTCCCGTCGGACCCGAACCCGATATCGATGGTGATATCCGAGCCCGTGACCCGCGAGGGTGGTATGTTAGAGTAGTCAAACAATTCAAAAACTCGGTAATGCATTTTTCTTTTTGAAAAAAATTGAGTGTGCAACTATCAGTAAATAATTTGGGCCTGCGTTAATACGAAATCGTTTCCAATCAAAATGCACTTTCAGTCATAACCAATTTATACACACCTTATTCATATTCAATTTAGGCCCAATACAATAACAGTATTAATCCGCGAAAATACAATGTTTCACATAAAACCAAAATGACTCAAATGCAAACATGAGATTGATCCCGACGCCAAACTCTACCTTGCTTGCAGTAATCATACTCCCGTTTGTCTAACGGGGTACTCGCCAATTCCTGAAAAATAATTGCAATGTTAGATGAGTTTGCGAACTCAGTGAGAAACCATTATCGATGGTTCACTCAATTCATGCATATACAATCAATTTCCCAAATATCACATAATCACACAATAGCATTTACAGAAATATCACATGCAATTTCATTTTTCACATTTCACAGTTGATCATATACATATGCGATGCGCATGTGACACTTTCATTTTCTTTTCGTTGTTGTGACCGTGCGCCTGAGCTCATATACGTTGAGCCATTGGCTCTGAAAACATTGGGCTCAGAAGCCCTAATACGTTGAGCATAAAGCTCTGAAAATTGTTGGGCATGAAGCCTTGTGCGTTGAGCTTAAAGCTCTGAATACGGTGGCTGCACCGGTCACAACTGCCTTTTTATCTGATCATACTTTTATGCATGTATGCATATGTCCAGTTACAATACATGCATCACGGTAGAACTTCATATACCTAAATCTCACCATTTAAATCCAATTATGAGCATTTTATACACAATTAACACTTCTATAGCACAGTCCAACTATTTCGAACACCTGTGGTCCGAAATCACTCAAAACAAACACATAGAATCCATCCTTAACTCCACATGGAATCGGTGCATAAAATAAACAAAACAAGGTTGAGAAACCAACTAGGTTACTCACTTGAACTTCAGAGCTACCTGCCTGGAAGTCTCAGCACGATCCGTGGATTATCGATCCATCGGAACCTCTATAACAATCAAATAATTCCATTCATTACCAAAATGCACAGTCAAACATAATTGATGATGCACATGCCTTGAATAAAAGAGGTACTATGCCTATTCATGATTTTCCCGGTACCACTTCCCATATTTCACTTTCTAATACTCAGTTCCTGAAATTCCCAGTAACAATGAATTTACTTTCAAAGTTTCACATTATACCCTAATTACCAAGTACAATCTTTAGGTTGCAATATAATCACATTCTTAACTGTCTTTCACTAATTACAATCTCAAAAACCTGAATTCAAACTCTCATTCTTTTCCTTAATTGTAGACCTCTTTATCTAGATCACAACGAATCAAACATCACCTCATTTGGAGGTCTATACCATAAGTTATGTCCCATAATTAAAATTATAACCAATCACATTTGCTCCTCGCCGCAGCGTCCCATCCCTCGTCGCGGCGTGGGAATCGTTCGCCGCAGCGAACAATCTTCTCACGCCTCGTCGCGACGTCTAAGGATAGCTCATCACGGCGAAGCATTCGCCCGCTCGCCGCGACGTCACGCGTGGCTCGCCGCGACGAGCACGCTTTTTCTAGTCGCGGCGTGCCCTTTTTCAGACGTGGCGATGTGCGAGTCTCACCATCGTCCCCGGTCAATTTTTCCTCCATTAAAACTCTCTAAACTCAGCATTAAACACCCTAAACTACTCAATCTTTCACCATAAATGCCATAAATGCATCTAACAACAATAATAAACAACATTAAAGCCATTAAACTTACCAAATCGAAGATCAATCAATAAACTCTAAAATCTCCGAAAATCTCTTCCAACCTCTAACAATCACGGTGATCTCCATAGCCAAGCCAAACGTCATCATCTCCAAGATTTCTAGTTGATCTTTAACCACAACGAAAGGGAAAAACAAACAAAATCTCCAAGGGGAAAAATCGAAATCATCGAAGAGAAGAGAAGAGTCGTGCCCTAGGAGAAATGTCTTCTCATTTTTCAAACATAAGATATATATATATATATATATATAAAGAGTTAATCTTAAGCCACTAGCCTTTTTCCTCAAACACATATAAGCTCCTTGTTCTTTTCACAAGTTATATCCAGTCCAATTCGTCTCCAAATTTTAATGGCTCGACATATTAAATTCCTAAAATAGTATTTCTAATTTCCAGAGCCATAGAACAATTATTTCAACACTAAGCAGTCAATCTGTCCGACATTCGGAAGAATTTCCGGTTCGGACCTTTTTCTCCCAAATTTCCCAAAAATTCTCGAAGAGTCGCCATCAATTGGCGTTCGCTCAAATACTGTTACAACTCAATAATTACACTCAATTATTCCTCAATTCTTATTAAATCATAATCAAATCTAATTATCTCATAATTTCACAATTCATCTCATATTCACAATCAAAAGCCGGGAAATTGTCATGAATGCATCTACTTATATGTGCATGTGTCAATTGACTCAATCCTCTACAATTAGAGGCCAAATGAATGTTCAGTCGCTATTATGCGGTAAAATCCTATCCCATCCTAATTTACCTATATAATCTTCCCATCGGTAATGGGATGTTACAGAGAAGGAAAGAAAAAAAGGGGAAGGGAAACGGAGAAGGAAAGAAGTCACCTAGGTAAGCTGAAATCATAGTTTCAATTTCATATTCCCCATTTTGATCTGTTTTACATACTTTTAGAGCATGAATTTGTAGAAACTCAAAGAAAAAAAGTTGTAGATATAGGTCTTATCTTGACCTCTACTAAAGGGGCTTGATAAAATAGTGATTATAGCTTGAGTTATGCTTGTTTCACTAATACTGCCAGTGATAGACCCCTGTGCAGAAACTTTGAAATATTTCCTAATTTTTAAGGTCTCTAGAACCCAAATTAGTCAAAGTATAAAACATGAAAAATGATTATTGATATCTTATTAATGCTTTTGTGAAACGGTTTGGCTAGAAGATGTATTGAAAATGATTTATTGTTGTTTGAGCATTGTTTGCCAACCTGTTTCTTACTAGAATTACGACCGAATTTAGATGGAGTTGTATTCCAAGGGGAGATTTTGTTTATGTAATTATTGGATATGTTAAGACTAATGAAGTCTAGTTTCAAGAGGCATAAGAATCATGGTATTTGGATTTTTTAGAGAGAGTTTTGATTAAAAGAAGGTAGCTTGTTCATAAATGAGCATTAAGAAGAAAAAGAAATAAACATTGCACTTAAGGATTGCATACATATTCTCTCTATTCGTTGTTAGTGACCGATGTTCATATTCATGTCTAATAGGCTCTTAGAGTGATTATCAATACCCATATATTGTTGATACATTGAGGCAATAGCTCGTTGGAGCGTTCTATGAGTTAGCCTAGACGTTTCTCATTATGGTTGATTTATTTTTTGTTAAATGTCATTTATTGAATTGTTGCGTATATGATTATTACAATTTTGGACATTGTAGGTCTGAGGAGTTTGATATTCAGGACTATATATGGAAGTGTTTTTCATTTTATTTTCAATTGTAGATTACGTGAATAATTGTGAAATGCTTATTTGAATTGAGTTGATTGTGAATTTTGGACAATCAGTTATAATAGAAGAAAATTGATATATGAGATGATTCATATAATTTCATTTGGCATTCATGATGAGATAATAGGATTTGTGATCAAAATGACTAACATGCAGACATTCAAGATGAAAAGCTTGTAATCAGGGCCTAAGGCTCGTAATAAGAACTCAGGGCTTAGCGCTCGTAATGTGATCAGGGCCATAATGCTCATTAAGCTGGCCAACAGAATTTTATTTGAAACATGGGGTGTGGTATAATTGATCACAACAAAGGAAATAAGAATGAAAGCATATTTGCATTTTCGTATACATGTTTGATTAAATTGAATTGTGATTTTGAAATACATTTTGATATTTTTTTAATGTGATATAATTTTGTTAAGTTTCGCCTAAGTTGATTTGTGTTATTAAAATGTAACTTGATATTATTGGTTAAGTGATATGTTGATTTGAATGGTCTTGTGTGATATAGTTTGCTTAGTGCATCGATGATGGTTTAATAATTGAGTTCGTAAAACTCATCAAAACAACAACATTTTTTCAGGTCCAAGAGAGGTTTATAGTAAGTTGGAGTATAACTCCTAATTTTTGAAGTCATCGCTTAAAGATCCGATCAACTAATTCTGTAGAGTCTAGTAGTAATTTTGCATCTGCCTATGACAACATGTTGCTACATTGTATATAGTGTGTTAATAACTTTCTAACTAATATATGTAGCTTAGTATGTTGTATTTTTGTATACTAATGTTCAAGGTATATTTATATTTGTGTTAAGACTAAATTATTGCTTGATGTACATGTTTGACAGTAATATAATGAAAAATTCTATGAATTTATTTGTTATCAAATATTGGAAATGTCTACAAATGTGAGAACTGATAAATGGGATAAGAGAAATGTTTTGTTATACATCTTTACTGAGGTCATTAAAAAGGAAAGCTGAGCTTCCTTAAAATGATTTCACATAGGTTGAATGTGAGAAAGCTTTGAAATTTTGGTCGAACTCTAACAATTTGTTGATTAAAATTCCTCTGTGCTATATGATATTATATGTAAGGTAAAAAAATCTTTCTAAATTGTTTGCAAACATATTATGTTAGTAGAGTATATCCCGAAAATTCTTTGATGCTTTTAGGAATATGCCTTATGGGTATGGTATGTTAAAATGTATGCATTAAAGATAGTTGCATATCTACTTAATCCTAGTAAAGCAGTTCATATGAACCTTATGAATTGTGGACAAGTAGGAAACCTAAATTGACGCACTTGCATGTTTTGTCTATCAAAAATAAGGATTTATAATCCTCATAAAAGGAAGCTTGATGCAAGAACCATTAGTGGTACTTCATCAGTTATCTAGAAAATTCCAAATGGTACATATTTTATTGTTCTAACTATGGTACAAGAATAGTTAAGTATGACAACTCTAGGTTTGTAGAAAATACACAAATTAGTAGGAGTAGGGAACCATGAAAGGTGGATATTCAAGAGAATCAAATGGAAAAATCCTTCACCTATAATCTTTTCTCAAGTTGTTGGTCCTCGTGTTGTATCATAGTCAAGCAACATATCATACCAACAAGCTAATATTCCAAACCTACAAGAATAGGATGTTAATAATGAACCAATAAATAATGTGCAAGTCACCAAAGATCAATTGATACTACAAGAAATAATATTGGGGAGGTTTATAAGGGAGAAAAGACTGGTTATATTAGATGACTATGTGGTGTATTCATTTGAGCATAAGTGTTACTTGAGCATTGATAAAGATCTAACCTTATTTAAATAAGTCGTAAATTGTAACAATTCTAAAAAGTGGTTCAATGCTATAAAAAAAGAGTTAAAATCTATAGATAATAATTAAGTTTGGGAACTATTTGAGTTACCTGAAGACTCAAAGCAAGTGGGCTATAAATTGGTCTTTAAGACCAAAAGGGACTTAAAAGGTAATATTGAAAGGTATAAAGCTAGACTGGCATCCAAAGGTTATACTCAAAAGGATGGCATTGACTTTAAAGAGACCTTCTCTCCAGTTTCAAAGAAGAACTCTTTAAGAATTGTTATTGTATTGATAGCTTATTATGATTTAAAGCTTCATCAAATGGATGTAAAGATTGCTTTTTTGAATGATGACTTAGAAGAAGAAGTTTATATGGATCAATCAGAAGGTTTTGTGACTATAGAAAAGGAAAATATGGTGTGTAAATTAAATAATACAATATATGGTTTGAAACATGCTTCCCGACAGTGGTATCATAAGTTCAATGATACCATTACCTCTTATGGTTTTGTAAAGAGAACTATTGATAGGTGTATCTATATGAAGGTTAGTGGCAATAAGTTCATTATTTTGGTATTGTATATTGATGATATTCTTTTGGCTGCTAATGATTTGGGTTTGTTACATGATGTAAAGAAATTTCTTTCTAATAACTTTGTAATGAAAGATATGGGTGATGCTTCCTATATGATTGAAATAGAAATATTTTATGACAAGGAAAAACGATTGATAGGGTTGTCTAAAAAAGGATATATCAGTAAAGTATTAGAGAGATTTAGGATGTGACAAGGCACAACGATTGATAGGGATGTCTACAAAAACATATATCAGTAAAGTATTAGAGAGATTTAGGATGGAAAAATGTTCAACAGGGGTAGTTCCAATTCAAAAAGGAGATAAATTTAGTGAAATGAAATGTCCCAAGAATGATTTGGAACAAAAGGAAATGGAATCTATTCCTTATGCATCTATAGTTGGGAGTCCGATGTAGATTCAAACTTGTACTCAGTTGGATATTAGTTTTACTGTTAGAATGTTAGGCCGATATTAAAGTAATCCTAGATTGGACCATTGGAAATTTGTAAAGAAAGTTCTTAGGTATTTACAAGGCACCAAGGATTACATGCTCACATACAGGAAACTAGATCACTTAGAAGTGATCGATTATTCAGATTCAAACTATAATGGTTGTGTAAACTTAAGGAAATCTACCTTCGATTTTCTATTCCATCTAACAGGAGGCGCAATTTCATGGAAGAGTGAAAAACAATATGTCATTATTGCTTTCACTATGGAGGCTGAATTTATGATGTTCTTTGAGGCCACCATTCAAGTATTGTGGTTGCAGAACTTTGTCTTAGGGCTAGGTATTGTTGACAGTATAGCTAAATTACTAGGAATTTATTGTGATAATTTCACAGTTTTCTTCTAATCTAAAAATGACAAGTATTCTAAGGGTGTTAAATATATGGATTTGAAATAATTGTCAGCCAAAGAAAAAGTGCGAAAGCATAAAGTGTTAATTGAACGTATTGGAATTGATCTAATGCCAGCGAATCCGCTAACTAAAGTATTATCACCTAAACAATTTACTAGCCATGTTAAAAGGATGGACATTATAGATAAGTCCTTGTTAGCATGAGATTATGTTATGTATATACATATGTTCGATTATTTTCCAATATTGTTTTGACACTTATGAATTTAATTAAAGTTACGTTTTTGCTTATTTGTTAGTTGTCACATTATGTTGTGTAGATGCATTGTTTTATTGTAATTACAAAATATGTTTTAAGAAAACATTAAAGTTAAGAATTATAGTTATATAGAAAAAGGGTGTGTGCTAGCATCTAAAAAAACAAAAGAAAAAGATAAAAGCAAAATGTAGAGCTTGAAGAATCTACTTTTGCTGGGGGCCGACAGATGACTTGTCTAATTGAAAATAATGGACGACAAATGTTCTTATTAATTAGATCTTTAAATGGATGATGTGTAATATCTTTTTTGTCTCTTAAATTTAATTGTGTTTATGCGATTTGTTTCTGTTTTTCTTTTGATAATAGGGTATTAATATAGAAAACACTGATTGATTCTGTTAATTCTAAAGTTTCTACATCTATAATAATAATAATGATGATGATGATGACGATGACGATGATGATGATGATGATGATGATGATGATGATGATGATGATGACGACGACGACGACGACGACGATGATGATTATGATGATGATCATAATAATAATAATAATAATAATAATAATAATAATAATAATAATAATAATAATAATAATAATAATAATAATAATAATAATAATAATAATAACATTCTTGAATTGTCTCACCATTTTAAAAGAAATAATGCAAGTATTAAATCAAAATTATGAATCACAACAATCTAGTGAAATCAATGAAGTTTATAAAATATTATAATCTTTAATTAAATGCTATGAAATTCTTTTAAAATAGTATATCTAATAGATGAAAATTAGAAAAATAGAAAATTAATAAAAAGTATTGGACCAAAATTTGGTATCGAGCCATCTAGCTTATCAAATATAACTTTAGTAAAACCATGAAAATATAGAACAAATTATTAAAGATCAACTAGAAGAAATTATTCAATTAGTAAATAAACTTACATTAAACAACGAAAACAAGTCTTTAAACTATGACCTTATAAAACCTATTACTGATCAAGATAAAATAATTTACTACTATGAATCGATCAACAAGAGATATATATTTGAATTTTCTCTGTTTCTTTATTAAATATTTCAAGTTCAAGAATCTAATATGTTGTTCTAGTCTTATTGAATATGATCTTAGAAGGTTAGATTCTTGTTTAAGTAATCTTTTTAGTATATCATGGAACTTTATTTTTTTATAATGTTATAGGGTAGTTGATATTTGGTAATTGTCTTAAACTAGTTCTTAGATTTATTCCGACTTTAGCTACATCATTAAATAATTGATCGATATAAATTCAATATGTCTTGTGAAATTCAGTAATATGATGAGAATTAGTTAAAGCGTAGCTAATTTGATAATTAATTGAAAAAAGGATTTTGTCCTGTTGTCATTAAATTTTTGCGATATTTATAAGCTATAGTAATTATTTCGTCTAAATTTTGAGATTGTAAAGAATTCCTAATTTTGCGGAAGTGTTAAACTTGATTTTTCCATAAACTAAATTTCCATTCATGATTCTTATGACTTGATTTTTTAAATCAGTCATCCTTTCATCAATTATATCCATTTTAATGGGATAATCAATTCCTTCTTGAAAAGTAGATTTTAATAAAATCTGAATGGAAGAAAGATGTATATATCCAATTTTTTGTCTTTTTCTTCGTACATGTTTTGTAATTGTTTATAAGTTTGTTCTTGGTCTATTAGACTGATGCGAATATGTCAATTACATTAACCTATTCTTATTGGTGTTTCATGTATAATTTTACCATAATAAATAATATTTTTCTATTAATTAGATCTTTAAATGGATGGTGTGTAATATCTTGTGTGTCTCTTAAATTTAATTGTGCTTTTGCGATTTGTTTCGCTTTTCTTGGGATAATAAGGTATTAATATGGAAAACGTCATTGATTCGATTAATTCTAAAATATCTACATCTATATTATTATTATTATTATTATTATTATTATTATTATTATTATTATTATTATTATTATTATTATAAGATTCTTGAATTATCTCAGTCATTTTAATTAATTTTGCTTAATGAAAGGTTCTTTGATGTTTCAGATGTTGGTTGTATTTAGAGATTAAATTTTGATTATGTAAAGTATAAAAATTAATTGCGTTGTCGATCTTTCTTTAATGGGAATTAGACCATTATTATTAATAAAATCATAGATAGTTATAGTGTCTTTCATATTATTCTTTTATGATCTATATCTAGTGACTAAAGTTTCTAATGAATAATTTCATTAATAATTGGTTACGAATGTAAAGTTATGCATTAAAATAATGTTGAAATAAATTGACAAATAGGAAAATTATTCATGAATAATGAATTTTATAATGTTCAAGAAATTGTCTATAGAGTTGTTTTAATTATGTCTTTCTTGGTTATATTTTCTTTATTTCGATTTAGGATATCTTCAAATTTATAAAGAGTAGTTTGAAGCCTCTGCTTGTTTGAAATAATTATAAGTGTTTGTGAAAGATTTCAAGTTTTTGACTAAGTGAAAATTTTCTTTCAATATGTAATATCTCTAAATGAATATTTCTACAAATAGTACAAGTAGGCATTTAATAATATAAATTAATAGACTGAATTGAAATAGATAATTTTAATGAAAAATTAAAAGCACAATTAAACATACCTGTTTTTGTCATTTTCTTTTAAACACTAATCTAATGACGTTGAAATGAGATTGAGAGAATTTAGAGAGGGATATGATTAACTAAGAGTTTATATTTCATGTTTGAGTGAGGCTCAGATCTTACACAAAAGGCAAAACAAAACATAAAAGCAGAAAGCAGATCTTGAAGAATCTACTTTAGCTGGTGGCCGACAAATGGCATGTCTAATTGAAAATAATGGTTGACAGGTGGCCTACATATTGAAGATTTTTATTCTTTGATGATTATGTCTTTAGATGAGCTATCTTCTTTTCCTTTTACCTTTTAAGATGTTGAGGGACATTGTTGGCGGTGGTGTTGTGAATATTAATGTAGTTGCTGACAGAGGGCCTGCTTCCATTGGTCAGATAGTTTAGTGAATATTCCAACAAAAGTTGAAAAAGATGCTTCAAATTATTTGATCAATTGGAATGACTTTATAGAAATAGGTGCTTGTATATTGATGTCATCAACATATTTACTCCCCTGTAGTTTATCTTGACTAAAGATTCGAGATTGATCTTTAAGCATTGTTGATAAACTCCCCCAATACATTATAAATTAAACGGATTTTCTAGATCCTAATCCAAATCAATAGTCGGGAGGAATATCTATTAGTGGATACATACTGTTGCTGATTCCAATTTGTACATATGCTATTTTGGATATCTAAACTTTAGTTTCTTTGAGACTATCTATTTGTTTAAAGATGGGGTAACTGCTAAATACTTTAATAAAGATTTCTCTTTCCTTGGCAAATTGTTCTTTATAATTTTTCAAGGCCAAAATAAATCTTACTGGGAATTCTAAAAGAGAGTTTAAATTGGTTAGATAAATGGTGTCTACTAACTTACTTTGAAAAAAGAGGTAGGTAATGAGTGGATCTGCCTCTGGAATTATAATGGATTTTGGTCCATATCTTCCACAATTTTGAGGATAGTATTGGAATATTTTTTGGTCTTCTTTCTACTCATTAAATGTTTGAAAGCAGTCATAAAAGATTCCTGAAGTAATCTTTTTCATCTCATCTTTGAGAGATTTGGTAGCGACAACATTTATTTTTTTCATATTGATGGGTTTTCCTAAAGTTTTCATTTTTGAATTTGATAGCTACTTTTTGAGGGCTTGTTTGTATTGGGGCCTTAATGAAAGTTCTTTGAATTTATCTAAGGTTTTTTTTGCTTCAGGCCGAGTTGTATAATTACGATGAATAATTAAAGGTTAGTTATTAATATAAATGGCAGCTTTATGCCATTCTTCATATATTCCAGCCATAGGTCCATTGAAAATGACATAAACTTTGGATTCTTTGTAATCTTCTTTTTTCTAGGGAATAGATATAGCTGCGCTGGATAGTGGGTTTTGGAGTGCGATATAAAGCTTTTTGGGTGATTTGTTGAGGAGAAATAGGTTGGATATTTGGCTGTACATTTGGTGTTGGTTCAATAGAAAGTTGTTGTTTTTCCAGGAGGGCAGTGGTTGCTCTTAACTGATTTATTTCCTTAGTAACAACTCCCACTTATTGTTGCAGTTTTAATAATTTTGTTTTTTTTTTGTTAAGGGAATCCTTTAAACTGAGGATAGTTGTTTCCATTCTCTAGTTAATGTATCTATAAGATTGTTAACTGAGGATTTTATATAATATATCTAAAAATTATGTTGACTTAATTCTAATTGCCATCTAATTAGACAGCTTTGATCATAAGTTGTCTTAATATTATATCTAGTAAATCCACATAAATACTTGGAATCTTTTTGAATATGAAATTCGACAGGCAATAGATCAACTTTCCATTTTCTTAATGTTTTAATACATAGTAGTGTTTCCTTTTCAGAGATAGGATATTTCCTTTATATTTCTTGATTATGGTTATTTTGAATTGATTTGAACGTGTGATACATGGAAGGAATCATGTCATTAATTAGCTTATGATTGTCATGATCCCATCATTTCAATTCATTCAAGTTTGATAACTTGTTAGATTCAATATGTATTGCACACTTATATTGTTGGATCATCAAGTCGTAACACAAGTCAAGTGGGAGATTGTTAGATTAATTTAATAATCATAAAGTTATGCCCATATTATTTAAGTTGATTTTAATATAAGGTGGGCCCAATATAGTGGTTATTAGGCTTGTAAAGAACTTTAAAACCATTAGGGTTTTATTATAAGTAAAAGAACCCTTTCCTCTGCCTTCATTCATCCAAACAGTTACCAAAAGAGAAATGTATGTTCTTGCTTCGTTAGAAAAGAATGAAGAAAAGCATAAGGATAGAGTGGATAAAGTTATACAATAAAAAAACATAAATTCTTTAAGTAGAGAAGGCGTTTGCAATCAAAAAAAGGTTTAAAGATCTATCATTGGAGACTTATATTAAGTATGGATCAAGATTAGTAGTTCTCTCTCTCTCTTATAGAATGAATCTTAATTGAATAGGTTGAATCAATTATATTAGAGATCATTTTGGAGAAATCTAGACTTAAAATATTATGTAGAATATTATAGTCTCAATTTACAGTATTAAATAGTTACAGATCAAGAAATGACCTAGGAAAAGGTGGGAAAGGTGGGGGTCTACTGAAAGCAACAATAGATTCTTCTGCTTCAATTATGTGATTCTTATGTTGTTTCATTAGAGTATAAGTGGTGACAATACGAGAGCATGAGCACATAATTTTTAGGAATTAAGCTAGAGTTTGGAAATCAAAAGTAGAAACAAAAAATAGAGTTTACCCATTATAAGGAGATATTGATATTCTATGTATATTTGTAATATTCAATGTATTCTGTATATATGACTAAGAGATATTATATGCTTTTACTTAGGAAGTAGTTTCCTAGTTTAGCAAATCTCAAATTCTTCTTTGTACTGTTTATATTCTTAGCTATTACAAGAATGAAAGTAAGGGTTTTCACACTAATAATTTCTCATGATATCAGAGCATTCACATAATCAAAACCCCTAAAATAACTTATAGAGAGATTGACTGATTCCTTCTCTACGCAACAATGATAAAAAATGACAATGATGGTAACAACAATAAGCTAACGGAGGAGAAGAAATGAAAAATCAACGATCCTTCTTCCCTATATTTTTTATGTATTTCAGATATACCCGGATTGAATATCTGTGGAATTTTGCTTAAGGGTGAAACCAATTATCGTGAATGGGCTACGACCTTAAAGAACTTTTTTTAATGCCAAATGAAAATTAGGGTTGCTTAACAAAACATTAAATAAATTGACCCAAAATTATGATAATCTTGAAAACTAATATAGCGTAAACTCAATGCTTGTTGATTGGATAAAAAATTCCATTAAGCTGGGTCTTTGTTCAAACTTGGCTTATCTTAATTCAACCAAGGATTTTTGGGTGACATAAAAGTATGATTTGACACACCTAATGTAATGAGAGTACACGAGTTAAAAGAAGCCAAAAGAAATTGCAAACAAAAGAGGCAGACCGTGATAGGGTATTTTGGACAACTTAAAGCTCTCTAGGATGAATTTATAGGGTATCCTAATATGCCTATGTGCAAATGTGGTGGTGCACTTGTGATTTGGCCAAGCAATTCATGGAAACTATTGAAATCGAAAAAAGCCATGAATTTTTTATAGGTTTAGATGAAGGACTATATGGCAACCTGTAAGGTTCCAATCATGCATCTCATACATAATATATATCAAATATACTCAATGAAAAATAAAATGAAACCTAAAAAACCAGATCTACTCATGCATATAGATATAGAAAACAAAAAGATGAAATGTAAGATGTTTACATGCCTTTCGTCAATCTCCTTCGTTCTTTAATCTTCTCTGTATTGGGTTGTCGTAAACCACAACCATTAATGTAGACCGTCTCTAATGAAAGTCTATACGAAGATAGAAAGATGAAACTGACTAGGAGATGGCTAGAATTCTTTTTTTGTGCTAGCAAAGACAACAACTCTTGTGAGAGTTAGAGAGAAAAAGAATGTGTGAGTAAGAAGGAACCTTTCTTTCTCTTACTTGTTTCTTACACAAGATGCACGAAAATGATCTATATTTTCTGCAACATTAGGCCTTCCATAAACTCCATCACTAATGGGGAGTTATGGGAAGTTAATGGTCATAAATATCATACATTAATGGAAATTATGAGAAGTTAATGACCATGAATAGCATGCATTAATGGAAGTTATGGGAAGTTAATGACCATGAATAGCATCTATTAATGGAAGTTTTAGGAAGTTAATGACCAAATTGGCAGCTAACAACACTTGTTTCTAATTTATTCCATGCAATGTTTTCTACCATAATCACATCGCGATACAATCCTAAAACACTCTTTCATATCTTGAATCACCATCCTTTGGATCTCTTATGTGTGTGACCCATTAGGTTTTCGGTTATGTCGGCCACTTGAATTAACACTTAATTCAAATAAGTCAAGAGCGGTATCTAGCAACACGTCATGGACCCCAATTAACCAAAAAGTCAGTGGTTTGACCACGAACCCTTCCATACGTAATTTTGCCATGCAATTCATCCTTTCACCATTTATACCCCACTTGGTTCAGAGTATGGTCAAAGTGTTAACTCCCATTAGATTGACTACATCACATCTAGTTTAAGTGATATTAGATCTTATCCTGAGGATCTCATTACTCTATGTATCATTAAAGACTCTTTTTATGACACATATCCGCTCTAGCCAGAGACTCCTGAGTAACCCCTGAAAGGCACCGATGAATGGAGTCAAAGCACAGGATCAGTATCTGAGATATCCGTGAGCACCTCAAGTCAAAGTATACTTGCACCACTGCTATAATGAGACTATCATTGATACTAGAATAGAATATCCACATGATTGTCTCATAGTAGGTCAATCCAATGTACTTACTACCCTTAGTAAGCATCCACATGTTAACTCTAAACAACTCATGTCTATAGCTTATGAGATCTACTGCTTGATCCAATCAAGGAGTATAACATGTGCTAGTCTATCCGGATTAATGATATCCCATCTCATTAATCCTATGACTAGGGAAAGTGTCGATACTATCATAATTACACATGATAGAAATCTCGGTATCATAATCTCATCATGATTTCCTCCATGCTATGTTTTGTATTAAGGACTTCATTAAATCAATTTAAGATCAACATCAAATCCATAAATGTGTGAACATCGAAATAATGAAAAATGTCTTTATTAATTATAAAATGATTTGTACAATAAGTGCTAATGGTGATTTCCTTTATAGCACTTTTCTAACAAACTCCCATTTGCACTAATGCCAATCACCTTGATATCTAATATCATAGGCGCGTACATATGACATTAAAATCTTTTGAGAAATAGGCTTAGTGAACGGATCAACTATCTTCTGATCAGTGGTAACTCGCTCTATGTTGACATCATTTCTACCACTAATTTCTCTATTCAAATGGGAGCATTTGGTTACATGTTTGGACTTCTGATGAGACCTCAGTTCTTTTTCCTACGTTATAGCCTTATTGTTGTCACAATACAGCTATATTGGGTCAGTGATGCTCAGAACCATATGAATTTCCATGATGAACTTCTTTATCTAAACCGCTTCCTTTATTGCTTCTGAAGTTGTAATGTACTCCACCTCTATCGTCGAATCTACATTTTCCCTTGTTTGGAACTTTTCTAACTAACTGCACCACCATTCAGGATGAAAAGTTATGCATATGCTCACCGAAAGGAAATGGAGTATGAAGTCGGCAAAAAAGTCTTCCTTAAGGCATCTCCTTGGAAAGGAATTATGAGATTTGGCAAGAAGGGTAAGTTAAGTCCAAGATATGTGGGACCTTATGAGATTCTTGAGAGAGTTGGCCTGTTATCTTACAAGTTAGCACTGTCACCTGAGTTATCACCGATACATGATGTTTTTCATATCTCCATACTGAGGAGGTATAGATCGGATCCTTCTTATATCATTCAGTCCCCTGAGTTTCAGTTGAGAGATGATTTGAGTTATGAGGAGATTTTAGTAGAGATTTTTGACACCAAAGAGAAGGTCCTCAGAAACAAGACAGTTCAGCTAGTCAAAATCCTATGGAGAAACCATTCGGTGGAAGAGGCCACGTAGGAGCCATTGGAAGCTATGAAAGAGAAGTATCCGCATCTCTTCAATGACTCAAGTAAGAATTTCGAGGACAAAATTCTTTTAAGAGGGGGAGAAATGTTGGGCCCCGAATTCTTTTCTTATTGAATAAGCATGATTTCAATTTATTTTTGAGGTTTTGCTTGATTAATTGCTTTTGGTTAGAGTTTAATTAGCATGTCAATGATTGGAGGATTTATTGCTTAGATTGATGAAATTAGAAGTATTAAATGGAGGAATTAAAATTAAGTTAGAGTATAGTATGGTGTAAGTTAAATTGAAGGAATAAGAATGTATAAGGGCAAAATGGGAAGATCACTTAAGGTAAAAAGGTGCAAGGCTTACAAGGAGGGGTAGATTGGTCTTTTTAGCTTCATTAAAAGAAAGAAAGAAACAAAAGCATTTTTTTCTTGTTTGGAAAGAAGGAACGAAATTTTGAAGAAAAGAGAGGTGAGTGTTTCGGTTGAGAGGAGAAAGAAAAGAAGGAGAAGAAGAACCTAGGGTTTCACCTTTCTTTACTTTAGAAGAGTGATTTTAAGAGTTTTTCAAGAAGGAAAAGAGAAAGAGGAAGATTTGATCTTCAACTAGAGCCAAAAAGCAAAAATCGTGGGTGGAGATTCAAAGATAGTTGTTTCAAATCTTTTGAAATTTTGAAGGATTTTGGTTCGAATGGCTTAGGAAAAGTATGGGTATGAGTATTCTAGAATAAATTTCATGCTTTTGTTTCCTTAGGTTTTCCAATTTTAAGATCTCCCTTGATTTGAGGTTTTTGTGATTGTGAAGAAATTCAAAGGAGGCAAGAGGAGCTAGGTGAAAGGCATCTTGAGCAAGTCTAAAGCAAGGGATTTTAAGGTGGGTAACATCTTTATAATTGAGAAAATGAGCTAGTATAATTACTTTCAATAAATGGAATTTAATGCTTTCCAACAACTTTGAAAATATGTATTTATTACTCTTTAGGATGATTTGAGAATATGACATGTGTCTTTTTCTTGTGAATGAATTGTGAGAATGTTTTCATTTTGTGTTGATGATTGTAAAAGAATGTGAAAGTGATTTTGGAAAGAATCCAATGGTTATAAAATTGCTTTTGGAAATGTGTCATTTTGGCCAATATGTTTGAAAAATGTGAAATGTATGCTTAAATGGGTTTTTGGTGGTCCCTTAAGTACGTCAAGTGCACTTGTCTATAGGCTTTTCCCGCCTGCCCGCTAGTGGCATGGAGCTCCTCACGGACTGGCCTAAGTTCACGGCTACATATGACTGCTATGCGAAAATATGTAGTACGTTCAGTTTTGGATCCACCCGAACCATTTCCGATATGTTTATGTGATTTTAATTTGAAATCATGTTGATGTATTCGTTGTGTTGATTTGTAAATGGCTTGATAGATTGTAAATTTTTGGAACACATATGTGGCATGGTTGTCAATGAAAATTTTGCATTGTATTTAAATGATTCAAGGATTTTTGCTTGTTCTTGGTTATAAATATATTACCCACAAGCCGTCGAGCTCACCCCTTTTTCTTTCCCATCCACAGGCCATGAGCAAGATAATGCGTGACCGAGCCAAGGTCAAGGCATCACTCCCGTTTACTTATTTTTTGATTTTGAAGCTATATTTTGTAAAGAAAGCTTTAGTTGCATTTTTGGTACAAAATTACTGTTCATATGGCTTCTTTGTAATTTGAATTTCTGATACTTTAATGTATTGGGGGTAGAAATGCCCACTAAAGCTTTGTAAGAACTCATATTTTGATATTAATGAAAGATATTCATATTTTATTGTGTTTGTCGATGTTTGTTCCAAAGGTTACTTTGCATTGTGTTTGTAAATGCCCATAAGGGTAGATTTTGTGTATGCTGGCTTTGAGGCAAATTCTGGATTGATCTAGGTTAAATTGGATCAAACAGCCTTCTTGAAATTTATAGAGGAATTTCATAGCTTTGCGATTTTTGGACCATGGAGCTTAAAGATATGATTTTTAGAGGTTATGTTACTGTTTAGGATGACATTTTTCAGGCAGCCACTTTGAAGTAGATTTTGACTCCTTTAGAGGCCGAATTGGTTTTTAAGTTCTTCATGGAAGTTGTAGAGCTTCTTTTTAACTTTCTATTGATACCAAATTTGTAAATTTTGGAGTTCTGAGTCAAAAGATATGAATTTTGGAAGTTAGGTAGTCGGAGGAAGAAGGATCAGGAGGTCGCGCGCGTCGCGAAGGCGACGCCGAGCATTAGCGCCTGTCGTGAGGGCGACACATCACCAGTACGATGCCGCGCATTCGCGCGCATCGCGACCCGACCTCCTTCCGCTATTTTACTTATAACTTTTCCGTCTGACCTCTGATTGATTTGATTTTTGAAGCCTGAGATTCCTAAGACTTTTCTCTACCTCTCTATGGAAATTTATGGCTTTTGAGATTAACTTGAAAAAGATGAATTGAATCAAAGTGAGAGGATCGGTTTAAAAAGTTTGAACATCCTTCCGTATTGTGGTGATATCTCGACCTGTAAAGGTCCGAATGAGGTGATTCTTAGTTCTGAACAAGCTAGAGACATGGAATTACAACTTATCTGAAGGAATCAATTTTCAATTGAGGACTCAAGACTTTTAAATTTTCAAATTTGTTCGGAAGTATGTGATTGTGTATTTTTGTTAAGGTTTGGCTTGGTGTGGGATTCTTCCCTTGTAGGATGTGCATCCAGATGTCACGTAGGATGTCGGGCACGTGACTCACAGGGGTGGGGTTCCAACAAATGATCTTAGATTCACACTAGTACTCATGGTGTTGACTCGGCTAATAGCAACCTATCGTCAAAGAGATAAAAATTAGAATGTACATAAATACATGTTGGACCCCGTCTCCGAGGCCCAACATTCGGAAGCACACAAGCATAGAGGACCCAAAACCGAAGACAACTCACCACAAATAGAGAAACTTTTAATAGAAAATTTGGGATTTTCTTTTTAATAAAAAAAGTGTTCCTCATGCTCTCACGATTCCAACGCCACTGAAAACGCTCAATTTGGATTAGAAATGAAAAAGTTATGGTTAAAATACTACCTTAAGGAAACAACGACAACTGACCCTCTAACGACTTCATGTCAGAATTTGAAAACTTTAGAGGCTAAATTTCTGATTGGATCCTTCATAAAACTTGTAGGTTTATTTCCCTAGTTAAATTTAAAACAAGAATCGCCTGGATCGGAGCTCTATAGCTCAAGATATTTCAAATTTAGTAAAGTATATTCAGACTTGATCAGCCGATCTCCACACTTTGTTTCAAACCACCTTTTTCAATTTAAAATAAAAACTGATAAATCAAGTGTGAAAAGATAGAAAAATATCTTAGAAATCCATCGCTTCAAAAATGGGGTCAATCGGAGGTCTACACAAAAAGTTATGGCCAAAAGAAGGAAGAGGGGTCGGTCGGCCAAAACCAACCCCCAAACGCGCTAGCTCGCCCAAGGTTGCAGCTATTGGGGCGCTTCGGCAGTGTCGAAGGCTGGTGCTCGCCCAGCGTCTTGAGCGACCTGTCCAGCGATCCGACCTATCAGACTTCTAACCCTCATAACTTTTGACTCCGAGCTCCAAATTATACACGGTCAGAAGCGTTGGAAAGCTAGAAGAAAAATATACATTTTTCAAGAAGGACTCAAAGACAAGCTCGGCCACTAAGGGAAACAAAAATTTACACTAAGACTGATCGACTAGCTCTTCCTGAACAGTACCAGAACTTGCGACCTCCATAACTTTTGACCCAGAACTCTAAATTTAGTAAACTTAGTGTCTATGGAAAGGTAAACGAATTATCTACAACTATTATGAAGGTCACCGACCTATATTCCAACTCTATGAGGGTCAAAAGTGGGCTCAAATCTCTACTTGACAACCTGCCATTTAGACAGCACCTGCATTTAATTCCAACGACTCACACCTACCAATCAACACATAAAAATTTATTCATAAAACATCCTGGAAGAGCTCTACAGCTCGCCTAACTCCATCAAGGAGTTATAATAATCCCAGATGACCTATATCAACCCAGAAATTGCAGAAAACACAACATACCCAGAAATTACCACATGAGTGCATCAACCCAGAAATTTCAGCACTACATCCCACTTCAACAACACATAAACCATAACAATTTTCTAGCGGCCTCTCCCAAAGCAATAACTCAGCAACAACTCAACAATTTAAGAGAGCTCACACACATACTATTTCCAAGATCACACACAGATCGCAAATCAACAAACTCACATGAAGAGAGTACTAAAGCTCTCCTTCTCTTTCCAAATCATAACAAAGTTCAAGCATGGCTTTAATTACATATCAGCATATCCATCAACAGTCAAGTACAGAATACAAAATGTGTGAGATGCTTCATGTTTGATATGCTTATAAGCTAATTACTAACTTAATACAAAAGTGACTAAATTTCTTGGAGTGATGCCCGATGCCTTGCAAGGTTCAGCTCTCAACTTGAATTTGCACCTGAGGAGCCACACAACAAATCATTAACAATCCGAAAGAATAGCAATTTATCATATAAAGCTCAAATAATCCAAAATCATCACATAAGCATAACATGAGAGTTCATATCAGTCAAACACCTATTATGCATCATAAACACAAATAAATTATGGAATGCACACATTTGGCTCGAGAGTTCCATAAATACGACGGAAACCGAAGTTTACCGTAAACACGACGAGTCCATTTTTCAGATCTCGTAAGCCTCAAGCAGGCAGCCGGGAGAAGGCTAGGGGGGTCAACGTGCACGTGACTATCGAAGTAGGTTCTCTCTTGCCCAATCACAACCAATTTATGCTCACACATTAAGGCACAAGCATAGCATTTTATGCTTATTTCATTCTATCAAATCATCATAGTTTCTTTCTTTTCTTGCAAACCAAATGAAAACACTTTCAATATACACACAATTTAACAAAGATAGCACACATAGGGAATTTTTCCATTACACAACAACTATAAAAAATGTTACCCACCTATCGTCGGAATCCGAATTCAAGATTGCCCTTCCTCCTTGTCTTGAGTGGGGTTCTCTTGATTTCCTTCAATTAAATCACACTCTATTCAATAAATACATTTTAAAGGAAAGCATAGCACTCATAAAAATCAAGCAAAATAAAAGTCTACTTTAAACCTAACCTACCCATAAGCCATATATGCTAGAATAACCATAACCTTAGTGAGAAAGTCCCTAAAATCCATAGATCTCACCTTCTCTTCCATTTTTCTTCAATCTCTACACAAACCCTAACTTCCATTTCATCTCATAGTTGAACCTAACATAAGCAAGACTAGAACTTACCTCTCACAAGTAGCTTCCTCTTCCTTTTTCTCCTTCTTTCTTCTTTCCTTCAAGCCTCCTACGGCTCTCCCTTGCTCTCTTGGACGAAGCTCTCCTTGTTCACGTTTTGCTTCTCTTCTCCTTGGTTCTACGACAACTTCTCTACTCTTCTTTAAAGACTTAATTCATTAGCTTTTACTTAAAGCCTCCTCCCAAAACTACATAGTTTTAAGTCTCCTTAAAGCTCTCTTTAACTCCTTTGGGCTCTCCTCTAACTTACTAGGCTTTTGGGCTCTCCTCCTTCTAAGCCTACCACACATAACTCCACTTATTCTCTAAGCCCATACTTTCCAATATTTAATTCTAACCCTTCATTTAATTCCCAACTTCTACCTACTAATTCCAAAACTTAAATAAAATATATCTATATAAACACATAATTAGATCAATTAAAACAAAATAAAGAATAATTAAAGTAAGCAAATAATTAAATAAATCAATGAATAAATTAAATTAAAAAAAAATTCGGGGCCCAACAATACATGTCTATAAGGACTTTAATAACACACATTATGGCTCCCACTATTTTTCATGAATTCATAACCCTCAATATAAATCCAAGAGAATTCGTAGAGAAATTCTTCGTGTGGGTCAATATTCAATATTCTAATAATGACCTTGGATTTGTCTAACAAGCCATCTTGGTTCAACTAATAAGTATCGATCATACCAATTGTATCTCTAATGTAACTATCGAATCTAGTGCTATCAACTGTTGATGTGTACACACTCATTAGGCTATCAACTTTTGACACGTGTCAATCTAATGTACGCTATGTAACTTTGCCTCTGTCCACATTGATCTTAGGTTTGCCCAATAAACTACCACTTGTAATTAAAACTGAATTATTATTTTGAAAATCATATTTCCATGGTTCGAACATATCCATGTAAAGTGAGCTTGGGTTTTCCTAACAACCCTAACTTTAAAAGGACTCTAGTTCTCGCCATATTAAAGGAAGGCATTAGTTTTAATATTCTAAGTGAGGGGTTTGGCTAAGGTCTCATCTAACTTAGATGGTCTTATATAACTAATATATATGTATGTGTGTGTGTGTGTGTGTGTGTGTGTGTACATATATATAAGTTAGATGAGACCTTAGCATATATATATATACATATAGTTACTATAATTGCATGGCATGATATGGACTACCTAATCAAGTTAGGCCTAAGCCCATAACCATCCATCATACAAGCCCACACATTCTCCTAACCATGCATTCTCTAATGCATTTATGTAATCACATCATTTTGGTTATGACATCTGACATGAAAGCTCAATCCAACACTTGGATCTAAGCCCAATCCAACACTTAGATTTATTATCTTCCTTTACTAACTTGGATTAAATTACTATTATATGTTATTTCATTTCAATTTAATATTAATCTAATTAACATGAATGCCTAATTCCAAAAATTAATTCATAATTAATTTACCTCAAAATAATTATTTGATGTCCAAAATTAAACAACTTCAATTTTGTCTCACAAACATCTTTAGTTTGGACCTGCTTCCCTCTTTTAACAAAGCTTATCAAATGGTGGTTAAGGAGGAGAGACATAAAAATATCACTCGAGAGAAGGATGAACGAGGTGATGCAAAGGCATTTACTATCTCAAGCGCATATAAGAAAAATCAAATGCAACAAATAGTTTCCAGTCTTTTTTACACTCATTGTAATAAGGAGGGGCACGAAGTGTCCAATTTTTTTGCACTCACCAAAAAATATCTGGATTCGTGGTTTACTAATGGCAAGGGATGACGATACTAAGTAAGCTAGGGGTTGGACGTGCTAATGTGGTAGGTCAAGGACATAGAGCACTAGGTATTGTTTCAAATACAACCTATTAAGGTGAAACCGTCAGTACCTCAGGCTTTACTGCTGTTGCAACCGAGGTAGTACAACCTTCATTTTTGACCGTAGAGCAGTGGAGTTCGGTTCTCACTATACTTGGTCCCAGTAAGCAAACAAATACCACTAAAAATTTGAATAGTAAGGAAAATCGTAATAATTGTTTGTTTGATGATAGAGCCTCATATAACATGACTGAAAATTGATCTTATTTAATTAATTTGATTGAATTGCCTAACTCCCCTATTGGTTTGCCACCCATGAAGGCACTACCTATGTTGAAGGATTGATTTTAGAATATGTTCTTTATGTCTCCCAATTGGAGTGTAATTTGATATCTATTGCTCGATTGATAGAAGCCTTAAGATGTCATATCATATTCACTAAACAACTTTGTACGATACAGGACCACACTTCAAGGATGTTGATTAGAGTGGGTGAGAGATATGGTGGGGTCTATTACTTCTGTGGTGAAGTAAAGGCTCAAGCACATCAAGTGAAGATAGTGGAATCCACCAACTAATGGCATTAGCATATGGCCAGTCCCTCCTATAAAATAGTTTGTTTCCTACCTAATATTTTTGGTAGTAGTTTTCCTAATAGTCAAAATAAGTCTTGTGATGCATGTTGTCGAGCTAAACAGACACGAGATGTTTTTGGTATTAGTAATGCTTTGGAACCTTTTGAATTGGTACATTATGAAGTTTGGGTTGCCTATCGTGTTGCCTTTTCTTGTGGAGCTCATTATTTTTTGAAGATAGTTGATGATTTTTCACATTCTATATGGATTTATTTGATGGAAGAAGTGACTACTATTTTTAAGCAATTTTATATCATAGCTCACACCCAATTTCATAAATCTGTCAAAATTGTGTGTAGTGATAATAAGATTGAGTTTAAACCCTTGAAATCATACTTTAAGGATAATGTAATTTTGTTTCAAAATTCCTGCACTGACCCTCAACGAAATGGTCGAATTGAAATAAAACACTGTCCCATTCTTGAAATTGAACGTGCCTTATGTTGGACCTCAATTTCTTTTTATTATTATTTATTCATTTATTTATTTATTTTTAGAATTGATTCATTAATTTAGTGAGCATAAGTAGCAATTAGAAATTAGAATGAAATTGTTAGAATTAAATTGGAGTATAGTATGGTAAATAAGGAGGGGTATAATTGGAAGACCAAGACCAAAATGTGGTCTTGAATAAATGAGAAAAAAGAAAAAAAAAAAGAGAAGTGTGCGTAAGTGTGAGAAGAAGAGAGAATGAAGAGAAAATGTGAAAGAAGAGAAGAAAAAATATCGTGGAAGCTAGGGAAGAACAGAGAAAAAAGAGGGGAAACTAGAAAAGAGGAAGAATCAACTTGTTTAAGGTACGTTCATCTTTCCTTCTTGCTTAAGTAAAGAAAGAAGAAGAGAAATGGGTTTTTGTTGGAAGAAAGACGAGAAACCATGTTGATCTTTCATGGATTTTAACTAGGTTTTGGTTTTTCCAACCTAGATGGACTATGGGTAGATTAAGTTTAAGCTTAGTTTTACCCTTTTTTATTGTTGAAGTTTTATGAAATTTCATTGAATGTTGTTTTGAATGGAAACTTGGTTTAATTGAAGGAAATCAAGGAAACCCTACCTAAGAGCAAGAGGAAAGACAATCTTAAGCTTAGATTTTCAAGCAAAATTAGGTGGGATGAATTGAATTGAGCACGAATATTTTCTTGTGTTTGAGCAAGAGAGAAACCATTTTTGTTCCTCACGTGGATGTTGACTTAAGCCTTCTCTTGGCTGCCCGCTTGTGGCATATGAGATCCTAATAAATGGACTCATTTTGTTCATGGTGTAAACTTTGGCTTCTCCATTTCGACCCGTGGAACTCTTGAGCCATTTGTTTATGCATTTCATCTTTGAATTGTCAAGTATGATGCATTGGAGTGTTATGTTTGATGGTTAAATGTACACGTTACGTGTTATGCATGAACTTCCTTAATTATGAGTTTTTGAGCTAAAATGGTTAATGATTGAATAGCTAAAATAAAATGAATATATATATATTTGATTGTGTGTATATATATATATATATATTATGTTTGATTGTATGGCTCATTATCGATGGCTATAAATATATTAGCCACTGAGCTTTGTAACTCAAGCCATTACTCTTCACTTCTCAAGTGCAGAATGAGAAGGTTAGCGATTCTTGCAAGGCATTTGGAAACTCCAAGATCGCTATATTTAGTAACTAAGTTAGTTTACTTTTGGGTAGCTTTAGCAGCATATCGAACATAAGCATTCATTTGTATTTTGTATTAAGTTAATGATGTGTTTGTTGAAATGTAACTAAAGCTTTGTTCAAACACTATTTTATTTTAGCAATGAAATTAAAAATTAAAGAAGTTTCTTTAGTGTATGTCTACATTTTTCTTTAGTTGAGTTGTTGATGGTTGTGGGAAATTGGTAATATGTAAGTGCAGAGTTTTGTGTTTGAATGTTAGGTTCTGGGTTGTGAAATGAAGTTTTGCCTCAATAAATCCAGATGTTGGCTACGACGAACCTTTCTAGAAGAGTAATTTTACTTAATTTTTTGTAACTTCGCTGCAATGAAAGCCAAACTTTTATCGCGGTGTATTTATCCTGAAAGGTTCTCATATTTAATCCAGGGACTTTATCATGATGAAGCCAAACTTTCGCCTCTGCGTTTTTGTCCTAGGGGTGTGGTCACTCGACCTTGAGACTTCGCCACAATGAAACTAGACGTTGGCTTTAAAAAATAAAATTAAAATTAAACGTAAGCTAATCGTTAGTATTTAAATTCTAGGAGTAAGATGCCACCTCGTAGAAGGACACTAAGAGTTTTGCAAGGATCAATTACACCTGATGAGTCTAGAGCCCCAGGAAATGTTGAGGCTTTTATAGGGCACGGTTGTGGGCCCTCCTGATCACGAACGTATAAGTCTCCTCTTTCACAGGAGCAAGTGCCTACTCCCTTGGATCTTAGGTTAATCCAAGCCTTCGTTCAGGCTTTTTTCTAGGCCATGGGCCAGATGTCGCAAACTTCTACTCTAGCCCCAGCTAAAAAAAGAAACCAATTTGATAAGCTCCAAAAGTATGGGGCAGTGGACTTTTTTGGAACCACCGATCCAAAAGAGGTTGAAACATGGTTGAGAAAGATAGAAAGGGTATTGGAGCAAATTGATTGTGAGGATGATGAAAAGGTTGAGTATGTTGTGAGTTTGCAACAGGGAGATGCTCTGGATTGGTGGGAAAGTGTGCTAGAGAGTCAGATGAAACCGTCAGTGTTGACATGAAAGAATTTCCTAGCTACTTATAAGAAGAAGTATTTGTCTGAGGTATACATCCATCAGATGCAAAGGAAAATTTTGAGTCTCAACTAAAGCGAGATGACAGTGATCGAGAATGAGCGCAAATTTACACAACTACCTCGATATGCAGTTGAGATGATGATAAGTAAAGCAGCTAAATGCCATAGGTTTGAATCAGGATTACATTTAGCTTTTAGAGAAAAAGTGGTGGCACAGAATTTTTGTGAATTCCAGCAGCTGGTTGAAGCGATATTGCAGGTTGAGTGGAGAACATAAAGAGTGTTGTGAACAAAAAAAGAAAAGGGAGAGAACAGTTTAGGAGGGGAGGTGGTACTCCTATGTCAAAAAGGAGTGCCAAGACTTTCCCTGTGTAGCCTGAGGAGAGGAGCAGTGGTATAATCAGGTCTAGATAGATGAAAACTAGTTCTCATCAAGCCTCAATGGCAGAAGGCAGTAAAAGAAGAGAGGGGATAGGCCACCTATTCCTAAGTGTGATCATTGTGGCAAATTCCATAAGGGGAATGCTATAGATTGACTGGAGCCTGTTTCAACTGTGGAGAAAAGGGGCACATGGCTAGAGAGTGCCAGCAGTATGCAAGACGAGAAGGAACTCAGATGTAAGCTTTGAAAAGGGCTGAGACTATAGGACACAAGACTGCAATTAAAGTAGGAAGTTCTGATGTAGTTAAGAATTTGAATCCTTCGGGAAGACCCAGGGGCAAGCATTAGCTAGAGTATTTGCAATTACATGGGAGGACATAGAAACAACTATGAAAGTCGAGACTGGTATGGTTAAATTATTTGGTTATGATGTTACTGCTTTGAATAACCGGGGTCTACCCATTTGTTTATTTCGTTAAGTAGAATTGTGTATGGTAGGAATTTGAACCCATTGGATACTCCTTTGATGGTTAGTACTCCAATCAGCAAATATTTTCTTATTAGTCAAGTTTATAGAGATTGTGAAATATCTATTGGTGGAGAACAGTTAGTGTTGGATTTAATGCCATTGAAGATGGGAAGATTACATGTGATTTTGGGCATGGATACATTAGAAAAGTATAACACCAATTTAGATTGCAAACAAAAGACAATGGAGTTTGAGTTGGATAAAGGTCGAAAGGTGATGTTTATGGGAGACAAAAAAGCAAGCCCCCCTAAAATTATTTCAGCTCGAACAGCAGAGAAAATGATGAGGAAAAGGTGTGAAACATTTTGGGCATATGTGATAGACACGAAGGTAGGTGGAGGGAAGTTAGTAAACATTCCTGTGGTCATAGAATTCTTGGATGTTTTTCCAGGAGAATTATCAGGACTACCACCACCAAAGAGAAATTGAATTTCCCATCAAGCTTCTTCCAAGCATAGCCTTGATATCGATTCCATCTTATAGAATGGCTCCAACAGAATTGAAGGAGCTTAAATAGTAGTTAGAAGTGTTATTGGAAAAAGGTTATATTAGGCCTAGATCTTCACCTTGGAGAGCCCCAGTTCTTTTTGTGAAGAAGAAAGATGGATCATTGAGAATGTGTATGGATTATCAAAAGCTTAATCATGTCACTATCAATAATAAATATTCTCTCCAACACATAGATGATTTGTTTGACCAATTCCGAAGGGCAAAAGTCTTCTCCAAGATAGATTTGAGATCAGGTTATCACTAGTTAAAAATAAAGGAGTCTGATGTGTCAAAGACTGCTTTAAGAACATGATATGGGCATTTTGAGTTCTTATTTATGCCCTTTGGATTAATGAATGCACCTGCAACCTTCATAGACTTAATTAATAGAGTCTTCAAGCCTTTCTTAGACCGATTTATCATTGTCTTTATTGACGATATTTTAGTTTATTCCAAGAGTGATAAGGAGCATAAGGAACATTTATGAATTGCTCTGGAGACATTGAGGAAGAATGAGTTGTATGACAACTTCGATGAATGTGAATTTTGAATAAGGTAAGTAGCATTTCATGGACATGTAATTTCGGAGAAAGGAGTACATATGGGTCTGAGAAAAATAAAAATTGTGGTTAAATAGGAAGCACCTAAGAATATAGCAAAAGTGAGAGTTTCTTGGATTTACCTGGTTACTATAGAAGATTTGTAAATGGCTTTTCCATGATAACGACCCCACTTGCCAAATTGACAAAGAAGAATCAGAATTTTGTGTGGACAGAAGAATGATAGAAAAGCTTTGAGGTATTGAAGAATAGTATTGGACCCCGATTTTGAAGTAAAAATAAGAAATATTCAAAAGTGGATGAGTTGATTGAAATGAAGTTAAATGGCAAGAACTAAAAAGAGAAAGTGTGAAAATATGAAAAATTGTAAAAAGTTTGACTTTTTGGCCTTTGAGGGTTGACTTTTGATTTAGGCAAAATTTGATAAAATGGTCTTCTGGAAACTTGTAGATTATGTTAAGAGCTTTCTGTGGCCATAAAGTTTGCAATTTTTTGATATCAGGAGCGGAAGTTATGATCAGTCAAAGTTTATGTGTGATAGGATTGACTTTTGACTTTAATTACGATTGAAACTTTGACTGAGAAATTAACCTAGTTAGAGGTTAATTGAGCTTTGATGTTCTTCATGAAAATTTAAGGGTTTGTTTTGATCTTTATTTCGATATAAAGTATGCAATTTTTCGATTTCGGAATAATAAGTTATGATTTTTTTTTACAAGTTCATATTATGGTTTTAGCATGAATATTAGAGGACAAAACTTTTGACCGGAAAATGGACTCCTTTAGGAGTCGAATTGAGTTTTATGTCCTTCGTGAAAGATGTAGAGCTTCCTTTAAGCTTTCTATAGAGACTAAGTTTGTCAAAATTGGAGTTTGGGCGCTAGGGCGACGCATGTATCCTCGTCGCTAGGGCGACACATCGCCATAGCGATGGCGAGCGCCCAGCTAGCGTTGCTAGGGCGACGCGTTGCCAGGGCGACCGCACCTTCGCCTTGCCCAAACGAGGGCGTTTCCGCTTGGTGCGACGCCGTTTTTGTTTCTTCAATACGGCGCCGTTTTGATTCCTTTGTTAGCTTCATTTCACAAATCCGACCTTTGTTTATTATTTTGCTCATATCTTTTCCGTCCGACATCCGATTGAGTTGATTCTTACGGCGTTGGATTCTTAAGACAATTCCCTACATCCTCATGAGAAATTTGTAATTTTATGAGATTAAATTAATGGTGATTAATTTAATCAAAATGAGTCGGAAAATTTTCTGAACATATTTTAGTATTTTGTGAAATTCGGGATCTGTAGAGATCCGATTGAAGCGATTCTTGAGGTGAAATAAAGATAAGACAAGGGGCTACAAATCATATGATAAATGAAATGTCAATTTTTCCCCTAAGACCTTCGAATTATGAATGGAAGTTCGGATTAGAGTGTAATTTTTGGATTAGGAACACCTGAGATTATTTTGAGCATAACTTTTGATATGGGAATCGAAATGAGGCGATTCTTAATTTGAATTAAACTTGAGACATAAGGATACAATTGTTATGAAGACATCGAGTTTCAAATATGGGATTAAGAATGTAAAGTTTTGGAAGGAAATAATCGTACATGGAAAATGTGTTAGAATATGGATATACCAGAACTGTTTTGCGCATAACTTTTGTCGTAGTGATCCGAATTGAGCGCGGTCAGTGGCGTTGGATTCGTATAGTTGAGAGGAACATTTATCTAGAAGGAAGTTTTGACAAATTCCTTCAAATTGATAGTACGAATCAACCCGCAAGTAAGCATGACTTTAAGCTTTGAATGGAGGGGCAATATGGTCTTTTGACCTTCATTTAATGACACACAAAAGGAGATGTCGTTTTTGGCATAATAAAGCCACGAAAGTGGCTGGAAAATCAGAAGAAAGGAAGAAGAAAATAAGAAAAAGAAGAGAGGAGAAGTATGGAGAAGCTTCGTATATGGAGAAAAGAAGAGAGAGAAATCTAAGTTCCAATTTTTCTACTTGATTCTTAAGGCTTTTGGGATTTTTCCAAGAAGGAAAAGGATGGAGAATGAAGAGAGCATCTTCATGAGCCAAGAAATTCGAAAATTGGAGGAGAAATGAGATAAGAGGAAATTTTGAGCTTTGAGATTTTGATGAATTTTTGGTTTAGAAACATGGAAAAGGACTTGGGTTTGTGATTTATGAAATTGATTTTGATATATATGCTTTAGGTTGTGTTTAATTTTAGATGGAAATTTGATTAAGGTTTAGGCTTAATTTTGTGATTAAGAATTTTGTGAAATTTTGGTGTAGAATTATAGATAATAATATGGGTTTATGGAATATGAAGTTATTTTTGAAGGAATTGTATTTTATGGTATTGAATTTGGATAAATTGGTTTAGGCCAATTTTAAGATTTGGAGATTTAGATATTTTGGAATTAGTTTAAATTGATGAATTATGACATTTATGAAGTTGAATTTGGATTGATTTGGTTTAGAAAATTTTAATGTGAAAGAAAGAAGGAGGCTTGGGAGCAATTGAGGCACAAAGCAAGTTGTTAGCATGGATATGAGGTGGGTAGTATATTTATATTTTGATTTATAAGCTATATGTGAATTTTTTGAAAATTAAAGAAAACAAAATTTGATTTTTGATAAATTATTGTTGATAAAAATGTTTGAAAAATGATGTAAATGTTTGAAATTATGATTTCGAAGGGTTAAAATGAGTTTTAGAAAATGCAAGAATTATGAAATTCATGGTTTTCAAATTATTTGATTTATGATTTAAATGATTTAAAGAATTAGTGCATATATTGTGATGAATTTGATGAATATGTGATTTAAGTGAATTGCATTCGATTTGTTATATGAATTCATGTGGATATATGTTTGTGTCATTTATGACACATTATGATGATATGATATGAAAAATTTAAAGAAAATTAAGATTTTGAAAAGTGCCTTCGGGCAATCTGAAATTTCGCTTTGCTTATGTGCTACGTGGGTTTGGTCAGTCCTTTGTGAGTCGATTACCTGTCTCTACTTGTTATAGCCTTCTCCCGGCTGCCCGCTAGTGGCATGGAGTTTCGATCACGGACTCCCTTCACGGCTGCACATGACCGCTATGCGAAAATATGCAGTACGTCCTGTTATGGACCAAACTAAACCATTTAATGTGTTATTGTGATTTGTGTTGGATGTCGCGGTATAACCCGCAAACACACGCCGTAGTATAACCTGCAAACACCTACGGGTGGGGTGTGGGGTCCAACATCAAACCATTCTGTTATGTTATGTGGTTTTTGATTTTGTTTATGTGCTATGTGATGCATTCATGTTTAAAGCTGTGTATGATTGGTAAAAAGTTTGAGAATTTGAGAAATGAGAAAGTGAATTTTCAATCATGAATTTCGGAAACTGTTTATGAATATTTTGAAAAGTTTGAAAAATTGAAAGGTTTGAGGAAACCATTTTGAAAAGTTACAAAGTTTGAAAAATAAGCCCTTTTGGAAAAAAGCTTATGAAAAAAATGATTTCTGCTTATTTGTCGATTTATAAATGTGTTATCTATGAGCTTTCGAGATCACCCCCCTTTCATCCCCATCTCTTGGTTTCGAGCAGGAGATCGGATGAAAGAATGTGAAGACATTTGGTTCGTTTTTGCATCGTTTGCATTGTATTATGAATTGAGATTTGAAATATTTTGTAAATGGCTTGAATTGCCGTTAAGTGATTATGATGTATTTCAGAATGTATGAAGATTATGAATGAATGTATGAGAGTATGAAATTGTATATGGAATTGTGTATAAGTTTGGGAATGAGATTGAACAATGAGAATAGTAGATTGAATTACAATTATGAGAATGTTTTAGAATTAGGATTGCAATTGTTTCTGCTGAGATCCCAGACGGAGGGTCCGGTTGATTTTGATGATTGTATGATTGATTGGGCTTTTAGAAGTGTATTTTTGAATACTTTGCAGGTTTGGGTTAGGATAAATGCAGTCGTTATGCTGCCGAAATTTCGATAAAATTAGAATAAAAATGTAATTTACGATTTGTATGGATAAATAAGAATATGATCAGATTTAGAGATTTGCATGAGGATAAAATTTCCAAAAAGGAAATTGTATGAATTGATTATGATTTGTATGTGATTGAGTAACGAGAAAAGGAATGAAATAGAAAGAAAAGAAAAAAAAATTTATACCAGATTTCGGATATGTCTTAGTCTAGATTTCCAACGTGACGCTTCCTTTAGATAATTTATGCACGGATGTCGGACATTTGTTAAGTATCGATTTCGCTTCATTTTGCTTCGGTACTTCTGTATATCATTTCGCTTCGAAATTTGTTCGTTTGGTTCGATTAGTTATTGATTCCGCTTTCATTTTCTTCCGTTTCAATTCTGTATTCGATTCGCATTTGCTTTGCTTCCGCTTGCCTTGTGATTTGAGTTCGTTTTCGCTATTTTCGCTTTCACTTTTGTCTCGTTTTAGCTATCTGCCATTTCGTTTTCGTTTCCGTCTTTCGGCTTTTCGGTTGGGATCCGGTTCCCGGATCAGGTCTCAACATTTATGGTATCAAAGCCTAGTATTAGGATCTTAACTGGGCATATAAGATTGATAAGAATGTGTGAGGATAAGATTGAATTAGTGAAGATATGCTAAGTGATCATTTGATTTTGATGAAAGAAGTATGTTTGTCTTTAGGAATTTGAAATTGATGTGCATGACTATTTGATGAATTCAAGTGATTGGTTCGATTTGGGTGTTAAGAATATGATTGATTTTCGGAATGTGTTGAGGAACTTAAGATTAGAATTTCTTGATAAATTGTGATGAATTGATATAGATGAAAGAATGATGACATAATGAGAAAGATTAAATGATGATTGAACCATATTAGGGTCCTTAAGAAATGAACCATTGACTTGTGTCCATAAGTGTGGAAACAGTGAGTTAGGAATATAGTGTTTTGATATGATATGAGTGGTATGTGATTTAAGGAAGTGAAAATTGTGAAGAGATTGAGAATATGTATTATGAGTAAATTAAATAAAAGAGTGATTGATTATGAGTTTTGGAAAGAAATTTGTAAGAAAGTGCTTGATGATCTTTGTTTAGAAAGAAATTTATGCAAGAATGAGTTACTTGGAGTTTAAGTAAGTATAAATTTCGAGGACGAAATTCTTTTATGAGGGGGAGAAATGTTGGACCCTGATTTTGAAGTAAAAATAAGAAATATTCAAAAATGGATGAGTTGATTGAAATTAAGTTAAATGGCAAGAATTAAAAAGAGAAAGTGTGAAAATATGAAAATTTGTAAAAAGTTTGACTTTTTGGCCTTTAAGGGTTGACTTTTGATTTAGGCAAATTTTGATAAAATGGTCTTCTGGAAACTTGTAGATTATGTTAAGAGCTTTCTATGGCCATAAAGTTTGCAATTTTTCGATATCAGGAGTGGAAGTTATGATCAGTCAAAGTTTATCTTTGATAGGATTGACTTTTGACTTTAATTATGATTGAAACTTTGACTGAGAAATTAACCTAGTTAGAGGTTAATTGAGCTTTGATGTTCTTCATGAAAATTTAAGGGTTTCTTTTGATCTTTATTTCGATATAAAGTATGCAATTTTTCGATCTCGGAATAATAAGTTATGATTTTTTTTACAAGTTTATATTATGGTTTTAGCATGAATATTAGAGGACAGAACTTTTGACCAGAAAATGGACTCCTTTAGGAGTCGAATTGAGTTTTATGTCCTTCGTGAAAGATGTAGAGCTTCCTTTAAGCTTTCTATAGAGACTAAGTTTGTCAAAATTGGAGTTCAGGATTAAGAGTTTTGAATTTCGGAAGTTTGGGATTTTTTCATGTGAAAAAAAAGAAAAGAAAAGAAAATGAAAATTGATGTATCCTCGTCGCTAGGGCGACGCATCGCCATAGCTATGGCGAGCGCCCAGCTCGTGTCGCCAGGGCGACCGCTCCTTCCCCTCGCCCAAACGAGGGCGTTTCCGCTTGGTGCGACGCCGTTTTTGTTTCTTCAATATGGCGCCGTTTTGATTCCTTTGTTAGCTTCCTTTCACAAATCCGACCTTTGTTTATTATTTTGCTCATATCTTTTCCGTCCGACATCCGATTGGGTTGATTCTTACAGTGTTGGATTCCTAAGACAATTCCCTACATCCTCATGGGAAATTTGTAATTTTATGAGATTAAATTAATGGTGATTAATTTAATCAAAGTGAGTCGGGAAATTTTCCGAACATAGTTCAGTATTTTGTGAAATTCAGGATCTGTAGAGATCCGATTGAAGCGATTCTTGAGGCGAAATAAAGATAAGACAAGGTGGTAAAAATCATATGAAGAAATTAAAATGTCAATTTTGCCCCTAAGACCTTCGAATTATGAATGGAAGTTCGGATTAGAGTGTAATTTTTTGATTAGGAACACCTGAGAGTATTTTGAGCATAACTTTTGATCTGGGAATCGAAATGAGGCGATTTTTAATTTGAATTAAACTTGAGACATAAGAGTACAATTGTTATGAAGACATAGAGTTTCAAATCTGGGATTAAGAATGTAAATTTCTGGAAGGAAATAATCGTACATGGAAAATGTGTTAGAATATGGATATACCAGAACTGTTTTGCGTATAACTTTTGTTTTTGTGATCCGAATTGAGCGCGGTCAGTGGCGTTGGATTCGTATGGTTGAGAGGAACATTTCTCTAGAAGGAAGTTTTGACAAATTCCTTCAAATTGATAGTGCGAATCAACCCGCAAGTAAGCATGACTTTAAGCTTTGAATGGAGGGGCAATATGGTCTTTTGACCTTCATTTAATGACACACAAAAGGAGATGTCGTTTTTGGCATAATAAAGCCACAAAAGTGGCTGGAAAATCAGAAGAAAGGAAGAAGAAAATAAGAAAAAGAAGAGAGGAGAAGTATGGAGAAGCTTCGTATATGGAGAAAAGAAGAGAGAGAAATCTAAGTTCCAATTTTTCTACTTGATTCTTAAGGCTTTTGGGATTTCTCCAAGAAGGAAAAGGATGGAGAATGAAGAGAGCATCTTCATGAGCCAAGAAATTCGAAAATTGGAGGAGAAATGAGGTAAGAGGAAATTTTGAGCTTTGAGATTTTGATGAATTTTTGGTTTAGAAACATGGAAAAGGACTTGGGTTTGTGATTTATGAAATTGATTTTGATATATATGCTTTAGGTTGTGTTTAATTTTGGATGGAAATTTGATTAAGGTTTAGGCTTAATTTTGTGATTAAGAATTTTGTGAAATTTTGGTGTAGAATTATAGATAATGATATGGGTTTGTGGAATATGAAGTTATTTTTGAAGGAATTGTATTTTATGGTATTGAATTTGGATAAATTGGTTTAGGCCAATTTTAAGATTTGGGGATTTAGATATTTTGGAATTAGTTTAAATTGATGAATTATGACATTTATGAAGTTGAATTTGGATTAATTTGGTTTAGGAAATTTTAATGTGGAAGAAATAAGGAGGCTTGGGAGCAATTGAAGCACAAAGCAAGTTGTTAGCATGGATATGAGGTGGGTAGTATATTTATATTTTGATTTATAAGCTATATGTGAATTTTTTGAAAATTAAAGAAAAAAAATTGATTTTTGATAAATTATTATTGATAAAAATGTTTGAAAAATGATGTAAATGTTTGAAATTATGATTTCGAAGGTTAAAATGAGTTTGAGAAAATGCAAGAATTGTGAAATTCATGGTTTTCAAATTATTTGATTTATGATTTAAATGATTTAAAGAATTAGTGCATATATTGTGATGAATTTGATGAATATGTGATTTAAGTGAATTGCATTCGATTTGTTATATGAATTCATGTGGATATATGTTTGTGTCATTTATGACACATTATGATGATATGATATGAAAAATTTAAAGAAAATTAAGATTTTGAAAAGTGCCTTGGGCAATCTGAAATTCTGTTTTGCTTATGTGCTACGTGGGTTTGGTCAGTTCCTTTGTGAGTCGATTACCGCCTCTACTTGTTATAGCCTTCTCCTGGCTGCCCGCTAGTGGCATGGAGTTCCGATCACGGACTCCTTCACGGTACCACAAGACCGCTTATGCAAAATGTGCGATGCGTCTGTTATGGACCAAACCAAACCATTTAATGTGTTATTGTGATTTGTGTTGGATGTCGCGGTATAACCCGCAAACACACGCCGTAGTATAACCTGCAAACACCTACGGGTGGGGTGTGGGGTCCAACATCAAACCATTCTGTTATGTTATGTGGTTTTTGATTTTGTTTATGTTCTATGTGATGCATTCATGTTTAAAGCTGTGCATGATTGGTAAAAAGTTTGAGAATTTGAGAAATGAGAAAGTGAATTTTCAATCATGAATTTCGGAAACTGTTTATGAATGTTTTGAAAAGTTTGAAAAATTGAAAGGTTTGAGGAAACCGTTTTGAAAATTTACAAAGTTTGAAAAATAAGCCCTTTTGGCAAAAAGCTTATGAAAAAAATGATTTCTGCTAATTTGTCGATTTATAAATGTGTTATCCACGAGCTTTGAGTTACTTCCCTTTCATCCCCATCTCCGTGTTTGAGCGGAGATCGGATGAAAGAATGTGAAGACATTTGGTTCGTTTTTGCATCGTTTGCATTGTATTATGAATTGAGATTTGAAATATTTTGTAAATGGCTTGAATTGCCGTTAAGTGATTATGATGTATTTCAGAATGTATGAAGATTATGAATGAATGTATGAGAGTATGAAATTGTATATGGAATTGTGTATAAGTTTGGGAATGAGATTGAACAATGAGAATAGTAGATTGAATTACAATTATGAGAATGTTTTAGAATTAGGATTGCGATTGTTTCTGCTGAGATCCCGGATGGAGGGTCCGGTTGATTTTGATGATTGTATGATTGATTGGGCTTTTAGAAGTGTATTTTTGAATACTTTGCAGGTTTGGGTTATGATAAATCTGCAAGTTATCTTTGCCGAAATTTCGATAAAATTAGAATAAAATGTAATTTACGATTTGTATGGATAAATAAGAATATGATCGATTTAGAGATTTGATGAGGATAAAATTTCCAAAAGGAAATTGTATGGATTGATTATGATTTGTATGTGATTGAGTAACGAGAAAAGGAATGAAATAGAAAGAAAAAAAAATTTATACCAGATTTCGGATATGTATTAGTCTAGATTTCCAACGCGACGCTTCCTTTAGATAATTTATGCACGGATGTCGGACATTTGTTAAGTATCAATTTCGCCGTTTTTTGCTTCGTATACGTATATCATTTCGCTCAAATTTGTTCGTTTGGTTCGATTAGTTATTGCTTCCGCTTTCATTTGCTTCCGTTTCGATTTTGTATTCGATTCGCATTTGCTTTGCTTCCGCTTGCCTTGTGATTTGAGTTCGTTTTCGCTATTTTCGCTTTCACTTTTGTCTCGTTTTAGCTATCTGCTACATCATTTTCGTTTCCGTCTTTCCGCTTTTCGTTGGGATCCGATTCCCGAATCGGGTGTCAACAAATAGGCTCACGACTACACCGATTTTGACTTTGCCTTTTAGTAGTGATGGGTATATAATATACAATGACGCCTTAAGGAAGGGATTGGGATGTGTGTTGATGCAAAGAGGTAAAGTGATTACCTATTCTTGTAAGCATTAAAACCTTATAAAATGAATTATCCTATGCATGATTTGGAGTTAGCTGCCATAATTTTTACATTAAAAATATGGAGACATTACTTATATGGAGTCACCACCAAGGTATTCACAGACCATAAGAGGTTTTAATATTTAATGAGCCAAAAAAAGTTAAATCTAAGGCAAAGAAGGAGGTTACAACTATTGAAGGATTATGACTTGATGATAGATTGCCACCTGAGGAAAGCTAATATAATAGCAGATGTACTGAGTAGAAAATCTACTATAGCACATGTGGAGACGGTATATCATCCTTTGTTGAAGGAATTAGCCAAACTGAAGGTGATATTGAGGCAAGTTGAATCTGGTTATATATTGGCTAATTTTAGAGTAAGACTAGTGTTGAATGAGAATATTAAGGAATTGTAGGAGCAAGATGAGTATTTGAGCCTGTTCAAAGAAGAGATTAAAAAAAGTAAACCTTCTAAAATAGAGATAAGAGAAGATGGATTAATAGTGGTAGGTGATTGACTATGTATTCTCGATATGATAGAATTGAAGGATGAAATTCTTGATGAGGCACACAGTGCTCCCTATATAATGCACCCGGGGAGTACAAGAATGTATAGAGCACTTTTGGTGAAGAGAAATGAAGAAAGATGCTACAGAGTATGCTAGAAAAAGCTTAGTATGCTAGCAAGTTAAAGTAGAACATTAAGCACCTATCGGTAAGCTTAAACCTTTGTCGATTCCTAAATAGAATTAGAAGAAGATTATGATGGATTTCTTGATGGGTTTTCCAAGAACTAGTAGGAAACATGATGCAATATAGGTGATTGCTGATAGGCTAACCAAGTCAGAACATTTCTTGCTTATTAAACAGATAGATTCTTTGAATGCTTTGGCCAAGAAATACATAGATGAAATAATCAGACTGTTGGACCCTGAATTTTTTTTATGATGTATTAAGCATGAATTTGTGGTAATTATGTGTTTAAACCTTAGTTTGATTTAATGTGGGAGTATTAGTGGATAATCGAGTTTAATGTGATTTTAATGAGCATGAAAGGGTAATATGTGTGAGGGCATTTTAGGAAGAACACTAGGGTTGAAATGGGTTAAGGCTTTGTATGGAGGGGTAAAATGGTCATTGACCATCTCATTTAGACTTAAGAGAAATAGACTTAGAAGGAAAAGAAAGAAAAAGAAGAAGAGAAGAAGAGGAGTATCGTGGGTGAAGAAGAAGGAGAAGAAAAAGAGAGTTTTGTGATTCCAATGATTTCCGACAGTTTGAAACAATTTTCGGGTAAGTTTCGCTTCGTTTAACCTTGTTTCGGTTGGATTAAACCAAAAGATAGGATGAAAGTAGTAGAATCGGCGGTTTTAGGGTTTTAGGGTAAAAATGGTTAGATTTCGTGGGTTGATGTGTTTATGACTGATTTTGAGTTGCTACTGGGTTAGAAATGTAGTATAAGACATGATCTAAGGCTTAGGTGTGTTGCATTTGTGTTTGGGAAAGGATTGAAGTTGGAAAATGCTGGAAATCGGGTTTCGAAGTCGCTCTCCAGGCCCGCACGTCGCGACGTGCGTATGAACATGCCGCGACGTGTGAGTTCGTGGCGACGTGTAGTAATTAAATTCATCGCGACGTGTGAACTTTCGTTCGTTGCGACGTGTGAGAAGGTTTGGCACGCCGCGGCGAGCCTGGTTTTCGCCGCGGCGAGCTCGAGTCGTTCTCCACGACGAGCGTACCTTCGCCGCGACGAACCCCCAGTTTTTTCGAGAGAGATATTTTTGGGCATATCTTTTGGTGTAGATGTCCAATTTAGGTGATTTCAGATTCGTTGTGAACTAGAAATAGAGGGCTACAAGTTTTATGAAGAAGGGAAGTTCGAAATTAGCCTCTAAGGGTTCAGAATTTTAGGTGGAAGTCGAGTGGAGACTTTTAGTGCTTTTCCTTTTTGGATTTTCAAGCTTTTGAATATTTTCTTTGAATATTGATTGAATGAGAGCTTAGTTTATTATAGGAAACCAATTCGACCTGATCCAATCGCAAAAGGAAGGACAACAGTGAGTCGGATACTCAAGTGATATTAGGTGGGTAATACATTTATGGTTATTATGTGTATGGGCAAATTGCCTTGTGTATGCTTGCTTGCTTACATGTGTGTGATGCTGCTTGTGTGGAATTATATGAGGAATATTGAACATGCATTGTGATTATGATTATGCATGGCCTTGATAGGCCTTATGGCATTTTGCAAGAATGGAAAGAATGAAAATTATGAAAGCTTTGATAAATGCTTTGAGCATGAAACGAATCGTTATGTGCTTTGTTTGGGTAAGAGAGTAATGGATGGAGTCACGTGCACGTCGACATAAAGCCTTCTCTTGGCTGCCCGCTTGAGGCAACGAGATCCTTGAGAAATCGGACTCGGATAGTTTACGAAATAAACTTCGGTTTATCCAGATCGTTTTACGGAACTCTTGAGCCAATTGTTTGTGCATACATGATTGATTTGTTGAGCATGACACATATTAAAGTGTTAAATTATACACTCATATGACATATTTTGTGATGATTGCAAAGTGATAGATTGATGACTTACTATATATATATATGCATATTGCTTAATTGTGTGGCTCGTTGCCAATTGCTATAAATGTATATGCCACTGAGCTTCGCAACTCACGCCATTATTCTGCCCTCCTCAGGTGCAGAACAAGACGATTGTTAATCTTGCAAGGCATCGAAAACTTCAAGCTAGTTAGGAGCTTTGTCTTAAGTTAGTATTTTGGTTAGCCCGCCAAGCATATCATCATGCAGCATATTCATGTATTTTGGATTTAAACTTTATTTTGTGTTATGCTATTTTGAGAATACTTGTTTAATTTCCTTCAGGTTGTTATGGCATGAAGCCCCTTAGTTTATGGGGTGTTGATTCATAGTTGTATGTATGTTATTATGTGTGCGAAAATGTGTATGTATGTTGTGTGAATCGAATTATGTATGGATGTTGGGATCGGGTCTGAGGTTTGGGGCGCTCGTCGCTGGCGCAGCCCGAGGGGCTGCCTCGGGCATAGGGATCCGGGACTCAGGCCCAACATGTTTGGTATCAGAGTGCCTAGGTTTAGTGTCCTTGGCTTAGAATGCATAGTAGGATGAATTGTTTGTTATATGATTATGTGTTGCATTGATTGATTGCATTAAGTGACATGTATATCATGCATACATGTAGGAATTCAGATTGCCATGTAGCTAATCCTTAGTATTTACCTTTGAAGGAGTACGATGCCACCTCGTAGAAGGACACGAGGAGCTTTGCAAGGATTTATTGCAGTTGACTCTCCGACTAAAGAGGAGAGGACTGATAAGTCAGTAGCCCAAGGGAATGCTGAGGCTTCTGTAGGGCTAGGTAGTGAGCCCGTTCCGTCGCAGACTCAGGAGTCGCCAGTTCCGCAGGAGCAAGTGCCTCCATTAGATCCGAGGCTGTTTCAGGCGTTCACTCAGGCGTTTGTTCAGGCTATGGGTCAGATGCCACAGCCTTCGGCGTCAGCCCCAGCTAAGAAGGCAGACAATTTGACAGATTAAGGAAGTATGGAGCAGTGGATCTCTACGGGACCACTGACCCTGGGAAGCCGAGACATGGCTGAGGAAGACTGAGAGGGTGCTAGTTCAGATGGAGTGTGAGGATGATGAGAGGGTTATTTATGATGCCAGTCTGCTTCAGGGAGATGCTCTGCATTGGTGGGAGACTGTGCCAGGGAGTCAGATGAGGCCAGTAGAATTAGCATGGCAGGACTTCCTTGCTGCTTTCAGGAAGAAATATCTGTCTGAGGTGTACATTCAGCAGAAGCAGAGGGAGTTCCTCAGTTTGACTCAGAGGGAGATGACAGTCAGTGAGTATGAGCATCGGTTCACTCAGTTGGTGAGGTATGCTTCAGATTTGATGCTGAGCAAGGCTGCTAGATGTCGCCGGTTTGAGTCAGGTCTGCACTTGTCCATCAGAGAAAAAGTGATAGTGCAGAATTTTGTGACTTTCAGCAGTTGGTTGAGGCAGCTCTGAGGGTTGAGAATATTGAGAATATCAAGAGTGCAGTGAACAAGAAAAGAAAAGGAAGAGAGCAGTTCAAGAGGGGAGGTAGTACTAGTACTCCCATGCTGCATAAGAGTGCTGTGAGCTTCTGCTTAGTCCGAGGAGAGGAGCAGTGGTGCGAGCCGATCTCAACCGGTGAGGACTTCTACTGTTTCTCACCAAGCCTCAACGGTGGGCGGCAGTAGAAGGGGGGATGGAGATAGGTCGTTCATTCCGATGTGTGAGCATTGCGGGAGATCCCATAGAGGAGAGTGCTACAGATTGACAGGAGCTTGCTTTAACTGTGGGGAGAAGGGGCACATTGCTAGAGAGTGTCCTCAGCCTCCGAGACAAGAGAGAAGCCAGATGCAAGCTTCTAGGAGAGCAGGGACTGTGGGTCAGAGGACTGCAACAGAAGTGGGCAGTTCTAATGCGGCTAAGAGAGTGAGTATTCCGGGGAGACCCAGGGGGCAGGCACCGGCTAGGGTGTTTGCGATGATTCAGGAGGCTGCAGAGACCGCTCCTGATGTAGTCACTGGTATGGTTCGACTCTTTTATGATGATGTGATTGCTTTGATTGATCCGAGTTCTACTCATTCGTTTGTTTCCTCGAGTAGACCTGTGTGTGATAGAAATGTGAGCCCTTTGGATACTCCGCTGATGGTGAGTACTCCAATCGGCCAGTATATTATTGTCAGTCAAGTATATAGGGACTGTGAGATTCGTTTTGGTGAAGAACTTCTGGTGGTAGATTTGATGCCACTGAAGATGGGAGGATTAGACGTGATTTTGGGCATGGATACGTTAGAGAAGTATAACGACCGTCTGGATTGTAAGCGGAAGACAGTGGAATTTGAATTGGATAACGGCAGGAGAGTAGTGTTTCTAGGGGACAGAAAAGCGAGTCCGCCCAGAATTGTTTCCGCTTTGACAGCAGAGAAGATGATGAGGAAGGGGTGTGAGGCATTTTTGGCCTATGTGATGTATACACCGTGGCGATAGAGGGAAGTCGAGGATATTCCAAGAGTCGTGAATTCTCGGATGTCTTTCCCGAGGAATTACCAGGACTACCGCCAGCTAGGAAAATTGAGTTTCCCATTGAGCTTCATTCAGGTACGGCGTCGATTTCAATTCCGCCTTACACTACAAGAAAAGTCGCGTTCTTCGACGGAATATTCTGTCGGAGAAACTGCCAATTTGGAACATGACCACAGAAGAAATCTTCGTAAACATGGTTGTCGTTATTCCTTACCGACGAAACAAGACCGTCGGTGTATTGTCAACGAAAAACTGACGGAATATTATCCGTTGTTGTATTTTTGCGACGGACATTAATTAAAAATTTCGTCGGTGGAATTCATGTATTATCGACGGAATATGTCCGTCGGTTTGATGTAGGGATGGACACAACGGTCGCTACGTTTTGGAAGTAAGTAATATCCTTAACGACGGTAATATATTCCGTCAGTGAAGGTGATTAAATATACCGACAGAATTCTGTATTCCGTCGGTGTTATTAAATTGGTGTAAAACATTAGGTTGTATATAATTGGACATCCACACAAAGACCAGTGCATCAAAGGTTTAAATAATATCAATTGTTATACAACTGGATGTACATAATTGGACATCCACACATCAACCAGTACATCAAATGTATAAATAATGTGAATTGTTTTACAATTGAATATAAACACAACAAAGGATCCATTAATTGTTATGTTTGTACCTTAAAATAATGAGTTCGACTATCTATTGTTGTGGCGATCGTGGGTGGTCCTCAGAGAATCGCCTTCTTATCGCTTTTAACGGTGGTCGAAATCGAAGTTATCTGCATAATCTCTTCTCTCATCTTCTCCATCTGCTCTCTCATCTGTAGCTCCATCTGCTCCCTGAGGGAAATCTCCATCTGCTCCCTGATTCGTTGCTCCATCTGCTCCTTGATTCGTTGCTCCTGCTCCCTCAGTCGTTGTTCCTCCCGCTCCATCTGCCCCTCTTCAAAATGAGCTATCTTGTCCATTAATGTTTGTACTGTGGCCCGAAGCTCGATGACTTCATTGTTGTTCGATGGCCTTGTGGACGTTGCTGTACTGGACATGGAAGATTTGGAATAATATGAGTTCCCAAAAGAACCTAGACCAAAAATCCTGCCACGACGATCCCTACCACTGATGGCCTCAAAATACGTCTGAGACACGCCTACTGGCTGTTCATCATGCGACTGTAGCTCAAGGGTTTGTTGTAATTGGTCCTATAAGGTATGTGAAGTTAACATTAAGAAGAAGGACGGAAACAATATTTAAAAAAGTATAAAATGCAATAATTGGACATACATTCAGCTCTCGACAGCGGTTGTTGATGAAGGTTAGACCGTCATGCTTCTTCGTGTGAGTGTTCACAAATAACTAAAGGGGGGTAGGCTTGGTGCCCAATGACTTCTCCTACATGAGAAAGACTAAAATGTCAGATGTGAACTAGAAATCGTTTAAACGTCAGCAGAGGTTCGGAAAGTTGTATGATATTCGCCTCCTGCTAGACAAAGAAAATAACTCAACACAGCCATAACTGGCACCACACATTTAGACCATTATCATTATCCATAATACAACGAAGCTAACTATCGATAAAAATAGTGTTAAGTGTAGATACTTATAAGTCTGTTTGCATGCTCTTGGTGAGTTATTGAGCCTCCCGTATGTACGGGAAGACTCTGTAGACCTGGGCCTCCACGCCTGTTGGCCGAGTTACGTCCTGAGATGGACATTGTTGCAGGTGATGCCCAATACGCCAGCCAACGACTCCAAATATCCTCCGAAATAAAGTAGGGTCGTGCACCAGCCTTGTTTATCCCGTTAATGAAGTCGCGATAACGTGTACGAGCCCGCCTCTCCCAGAATTTGTATATGATCCCGTCCAACGTAGCGTCCTAGAAAAATGCTTTTTGATAAAAGAAAAAAAATTGTTAGTTAATGTAAAACTATATATATATATGCTGACACAATATCTATATAGTAAATACAAAACAGAAATAATAATTGTACCTCGAACTCATGAAAGTAAAATTATTTTGTAGCTGCAGTGATATTCTTCCACGTTTATCCATCGGGTTCAATCCTTTCCTTAAAAGTGGAGGTCATATGCCTTGAAACCATTCCAGATGGTACGAACCTAAAACAAGAAGTTATTGTAGTGTACAAATGGACCGAATAGCCTAAGGCTTAATCCACAAGAAACAGTGCTTAATCCTATAGTCATACTTACTGGTCATTGATGACAGTGATATACTTTCGCCCATCATCTCCTACAGATCCAGGCTGGCGGGCATGTCCTCCATCCCCTATTGTGGAATTGGTAGATATATGAGTTGGCGTAGGGGATGGTGTGGCATTAGTCGCAGCAGGTGATGGCACATCTGGAACGGGAGGATGTGTAGGAGCAGGTGAGTCAGTGCGAGTCGCAGACTGTGACGATCCACCTTCACATGGCTGCCCGTCGAACATCCCTCTAATCCTTGGCCGTATAACCTCACGTGGTCGCTTAGGTCCCATATTAATGAATGAAATACAATATTTATCGAATTCTGTATAAATATAACAATCTTAAGAGCAATTGTTTACATAAGTTATTAACATATAAGTGAATGACATTGAAATTTTACACTTAAGTTAACAACAACAAATCAACTTCAACAATTATTTAATTATGACTATGTTTACCAAATTCAAACAGATACAACAACAAACATCTTTTAAGCTTTGTCGAACTATGTAATGCATGATGAAATTATTCCGTTGGATTCCATATGACATGAGAGTCGGCAAAAGTAAATGAGCTCCCGACATCTGGATTTTCGAGAAGCGTCCTGGCACGTTCAAACGAAGCTCGGAAAACAGTCAGACTTCTCCCACCTGGTGAAGGGCTTTGGACACCTTCTCTCAATAATGTTTTGGCTATAGCCATACTTGATGCAGAAATTGTAAATGTGTCGCCGCTCTTGGTGTGGAAGACGAGTTGTCCAGATGAACTAGTACAAGGGGGAACAGTTACACCTAATACAGGGAAGAACATATATTCACATTGGATTCCTTGCGATAAGACCACCGTCACACAGAGCGAAACTGGACAAGGTAACATACGTGGTTGTCCAGACCCAGTATGAGTAATTGACAGATCTTTCACAATAACTGATTTGCCATATCATTCATATGTCGTCGTGTCATGGCTCTAGCTAGCTCTGGCACTCATTTCTTCGTTGAGAATACAGGAAGCTTAAAGCAACATGAAGTGCAAACCATCAAATGACTATTATGTCATGGGCACTTCAACAAAGGAAATGAAATGTACAGAATTTAAACAGAGAAGTAATAATCATAAGAAACACCTTCAAGTAGAAGATCAGTCATGGATGGCAAACGAATCTGAGTGTTTTTCGCAACACTGTCCCCTTCATTGGTGAATCCCTGAGACAGGACAAATTTGTCACATTCCTCCCAACGGTAAGAATTATTACCATCGGGAACCATTCGCCACATCGACATCCCTTGAATCAGAATTGCAATGATTAAAAGCAATATTGTTTTTATCGCAGAAAATAGACTCTTACAAACATAAATCAATTGCTATCAGAACTTAAATGTAAATTACAATCATCTTCCTCGTCGGAAGAATAAGAATCAAACGCTTCCTCTGGTTCAGACCCAGTGTCACCCTCGTCAGACTCTGCATTTGAAATATCAACATAAGCGTTAGAAGGATTGTGCAAAGGTTCCGTCTCGTCACACGTTGCTGTTTCATTGATAGAAGCCACGTCTTCTTGAAACGATTCACTATCATTTCTCTGCTCTTCGTTTCTATGGGATTCAAACACTCCCCTAGGTTTAACTTTGCACACCGCCAACCAATCTTGTTTATCACGTCGTAAGCTTGGAAAAGGGACATAACAAACCTGTCTTGCTTGCATAGCCAAGATGAAAGGTTCAAATTGTCTCAATCGTCTGCGGACGTTGATTTCAACCACATTGTATCGGCTATGCACTTTTGTTCCAACGTTTGGTGTCGGGTCATACCACTCACATTTAAATATCACACATCGCTTAATTGGCAACACAGGGTACTCAACTTCAAGTATTTCAATTATTTTCCCATAATAGTCCATCAATTCTCCCTGTATCGAAACACCACTGTTCATACTTGCCATGCTATGTCCATGCGACTCTGTATGATATTTATATCCATTCATGAAATAAACCGGATACGAGTAAACAGTTCGCAGAGGTCCCTTCGCAAGATCATAAATGAACTTGTTCGGTATTGGATTTTCAACAGACTGGGTAACAGGAAGTAGCAAAGGAAAGAGTACAATGTCATCGGAACATTTCAACATGGTAGGTAACAATAGGAATAGTTTAAAGTGAGAACTTACATATCGCGCGAACCATCGAGGAAATTGTTGTCCAACTTCGTTATTCATGTCATTCTGTGTGATACCAGGCATTAGCTCGTGCAACAATGCCTCGTATACGTTGCATATAACATGACACCAATCAGTAACGTTCAACACACTAATACCTGCAATTGAGCATATCAGTTGTGCAACTCATTGTACGAATGGAAGAACCTCCTGACAGTTCAATAAAATGTACCCATGTGCAGCATCAATTTCCTCCTCTGTTAGCATTCGTCTTGTTGCACGTCCAGAGGTTCGTCCTGGATATGTAAAAATTGACAAGTTCCCATCCGCACCACTTGTCCCTCCCCCATCATCGTTACGAGGAACTTGTCTCGCTCTTGTACGCACATGAGGCTCAAAATAATGTCCACAAAACGTACTAGCTTCCTCAACTAAATAAGCATTACATATCGAGCCCTCAACTCTAGCTTTGTTTTTCACATTTTTTTTCAAATGATGTAAATACCTATAATAAAGCAACTAGTTATTACAATGTTCGGTTGACACAACATGTACAAATCGGTAAGGATATGATAATACTGGAGTTACCTCTCAAATGGATACATCCATCGATATTGGACTAGACCGGCTAATTTTGCTTCGTGTGGTAAATACACCGGTAGATGCTCTATGAAGTCAAATAAGCTAGGAGGAAAAATCCCTTCTAATTTGCACAAAATAACTGGAATTTCATTCTCTAGTTTTTGCAATTCATGAAAATGGATTTCAGATGATGTTAAGCATTTGAAAAACAAGCTCAACTCCATTAATGGTTCCCATACTTTAGCAGGTAGCAACTCGCAAAAGGCAATTGGAATTAGCCTTTGCATAAAAACATGACAATCATGACTTTTCATCCCAAATAATTTGTACTTCCTCATATCTACACACCTAGACAGGTTTGAAACATAACCATCAGGAAACTTTAGTCCTTTCAACCATTCACACAAATGCTCCTTTTGCTGCTTGCCCAAAGTGTAACATGCTTTTGAATATTTACTGGTACGAACATATTTATGTAACTCATGTCTTCTATAGAGCAGTTGCAAATCAGCTCTGGATTTGGCATTGTCTTTTGTCTTCCCTTCAATGTTCATAATGGTATTGAACAAGTTTTCAAACATGTTTTTCTCAATATGCATCACGTCCAGATTATGCCGTACCAGATTTGTTTTCCAATATGGTAAATCCCAAAATATGCTTCGTTTTTACCAACCAAAGTTTTGACTGATGCTTCTATTTACTTCATCGGCGTCAAATTCAGTTACTTTAAGCAAGCCCAATGCCTCAATCTCTTGCAAAATCTCAACACCACATTTTAGAGGTGGAGGGGATTGTTTCACAATCCTATTTTTAATGAACTTATATTTTTTGCGCCTAAACGGATGATCCAGAGGAAGGAATTTTCTGTGATTGTCAAACCAACTAATTTTGCCACCTCTTGGAAGATAAAATGCATCTGAATCATTGCCGCAATGAGGGCACGCCAACTTCCCAGTAGTACTCCAACCAGATAACATGGCCAAAGCCGGGAAGTCACTAATCGTCCACATTAAAGTTGCTCTCATAAAAAAATTCTGTTTCAGAGATACATCATATGTTTGCACACCAGTTTCCCAAAGATGCTGCAATTCCAATATTAGCAGTTGTAAGTAAACATCTATTTTCTGCTTGGGATTTGTTGGTCCTAGGACAATAACTATAAGGAACATGTAAGCCTCTTTCATACACATCCAAGGAGGCAAATTATAAGGAGTAATTATCACCGGCTAAGATAAATATTGCTGCCTGGATTGACCGAAAGGTTGGAATCCATCAATCGACAATCCCAACCGCACATTCCGACTTTCAACTGCAAAGTGCACATGGGTGTCATTGAAATGGTTCCATGCCAGTGCATCTGATGGATGACGCATAACTCCATCTTGCTGATCGTGTTCTGCATGCCATCTCATGTGACATGCAGTCACATCAGATGTATAAAGTCTCTGCAGTCTCGGAGTTAGCGGGAAATAATACATCCGCTTCCATGGAACTAATTTCTGTTTCATTGCACGCTTTCTTGGCTTAAACCTCGATTGACCACAAAATTTGCACTCATCTAAGTTCACATCATCTCCCAAGACAACATACACCCCAACCGACAAAGAATCAATTTTTCCATCGCAAACCAAGACCCAGATCGCTTTCTTCATATTGTAAAACTCACAACCATTGAATGATCGCCGGTAGTGATTCAAGATACCACCTGAATGTTATCAAAACTACAATCCGATATGTGTCCTTCACTCTTTACGTTCAAAATTCGCGCAATTGAAGACAATTGCGTCATTTTCCGCAACCGCCACAATTCTCACAAGAACCGGAGTAAGTTAAAAAAAATTTGTGCTTCTGCGTTTGGTTCTTCTTCAACATTTACCCTATTTGTCCCAAAGGTACAACCGACTCCATCAAAGACCATTTGCTTGTATGAATTTTCAGTTCCATTCACAAAATTCCCGAACGTCCCAAGCTCCCCTTCATACTCATTTACGTTGTCAGAAATTTGTGGTTCATTCCCCCTTGAGCTGCTACAAATTAACGGTTTGCCATGTCGTGTCCACTAAAAATAATTGGGCACAAACCCTTTTCTCAGTAAATGCAACTTAACTTCATCAAGAGTGAGGAAACATTTGTGCTTGCACTTGCTACATGGACATCTGATCTTTTGTCCATCCATATATGCAGGTTGAGAGCATGCATAATGAATAAAACTGTCAACTCCATGCACAAATTCAGGATTAATGAAGCCATCATCGGTTAATCGTCTATACATCCAAGCTCTATCCTCAAGCTCATAAATTGGATATCATTAATTTCAACCCGTCAATCCATTGTCAGTATCATTCATGTACGCCACATATAACAAGGTAGGTCAGTATCATTAATTATTATACGGGCATCCTGCTGAAAATTCGGCAGCATTTCCCCTATCACATAATCATCCCCCTATTACACATAAGAGAGCCCCCTGTATGTGAAAATACACTTCTATATTCGACAAGTAAAGTCAACTCACAACTGATATCGAAACTACATGTCCATACATTGCATTGTAAACAACTCATGTTACGTATTAATAATTAAACATTAAACTCAAATCAATTCACAACCATACACAATTTTCTTATTACGTCAAATTATATTACCAATTATGCTTAAAGTTACCACAATTGAAGTTAAAGTATAGTTGTCATTTCAATACCTGCGTAGGCTTCTGTTCACGTTCCTCGAAAGTATAAATACTGGGGACAATACACTTCCTACAACCAACAAAATTAAATTGTGTCTTATCATATTGAGGGGTCCTAGCATTTGTCACAAAAGTTCATACGATTGATTCAAAAATTAAATCGTATGTCAACAAAAATTATTTTAATTAATTAAATCTATTTTAATCTCTTATATAATATTCATTAATATATTATTAAATAAATAAAATAAAACATTTTAATTATCTAAAACTTAATATTTCATTAAATTATTTTAAATACAATTAATTTCATATCTATAAGTTAAATTTATATAATTTGAAGATAATTTAATAATATATATTTTGTTAATGTAATCACTAATAATGTATATACAATAAACTTAAAATAATTTATTTTAATTTATTTAATTTATTATAATCTCTTATATAATATTTATTCGCAAACTATTAATTAAATAAAAATAAACTTTTTATCTAAAACTACACAAATTATTTTATCTATTAATAAATTGTTATTAAAAATTAAATTTTTTTTCTAAAACCATCCAACAAGGGCGTGAGCAGCGAGCACTTGTGGGATGGTTTGTAATTGAATTCACGCAATTTCAGCGTGAATTCAACTTACAAAGAGGCAATGAATTGAACTCATACGGGAATTCAAACCATAGAATTGAATAACAATACTGTTTTTGGAATATTCCGTCGCTATTTAACGATTTCCTTGTAGTGTTTGTTCAATTCTTATTATATAATGATCCAATACTGTTAAATGTTTAGATCTTTAAATCTCTTATCTTATCGATTTAATTTATGTCCAGTTTTTAAAATATTATCCAATATTACCATTCCCTATTTAATCAATTCCTACAAATCAAGACTGGATTCTCATTCTCAAATCTTTGTTACTTATTACCAAACAAAGCTCAACTCTTCAGGACTCCTTTTGGTAAACAAAGCTTAACTCTTATACCACAAACAACCAAAACAAAATTCTACAACTTTGGGGCATGTATAATTGATACTATTAAAGATTTACTTCCTCAAGATGATGAAAATTGATAGGAAGTCTTGGTTACAATAGATTGTTTCAACATTAACAAAAAAACCACAATAAAAATTTGTAAGATTTGCCAAATCCAATTCATAAACTTAAACCACACACCTCCACACGCTTTCCAAATTGATGATTAAGAAGAATACCTTAAGAATATATCAATCAGGTTAAAATATAGCTTATGGGGTGCTATATTCCTAATGGATAGGCTTCGAAAAATTTGATTAAGTCATCTAGATTCTAAGAGAGCTTCCTGAACTTTTTGCAAAAGAGCCTTTGAGGTTATTACTAAAGAAAAAGGTGGAGCTTGCCATTGAGGTAACCCAGATTCTAAGGTGATTTTTAAAACCCCTACAATATGAGATCGATGAGGCTACCAAAATTTTCAAGAGGGAAAGATCAATATGTTAATTAAGTTGGCCAAAATTGCATTTAAAATCTCAAAGTTTACAATGTAATACAACTTGAATCCTAATATTTTGAAGCATTTAAATTAAACTGTAATATTTTCCAAACATTCAAAACATACTTTAAATGACCAAAAAAATTTAATGAGAGTAACTCTTTATAAGTTAAATATCATGTCAATATTGATGTGATATTATTTTTATTTTTTAAATAGATTGCAGACTCTATTGTCACTTCATTAGCTTTTTCAAATTAACTAAAAAGTGGGTCCAACTATTATATGACAGTGGAACCTATTTTTATAATTCTCAATTGTCATATGACTGTGGGATCATTTTCTATTTAGAAAAGTAAAAATATTGTCATGTCATCATTAAGGTGGTATCTAATTAACAAGAAGCTAATTATATAAAATTTTCATCCACTTAAGGTCTATTTTGAAAGTTTTAAAACATTGGGGCTTAATTCAATGCTTTAAAATTTCATTGTCTATTTTAGATTATGTTATAAATGTTAAAGTTGAAGATGCACTTTTGGCTAATTAAATTTATAGTTTTAAAAGTTAAAACTATAAATTAAGTATATAATCATTAAGAATGAGATTAATTAAGTTAAAAATCATGCTAGTATTTGATATCAAATATTAGGAACAACAATGACAAATTTTTACTCATATTTAGTTATTATATGATCTATATTATAACTAATTTTATCAACATATTTTATATTTATAAGTAATTAATCAAAATTATTTAGATGATTTATAAATTTATTAATTTCAATAATTATAAATATATTTCATTATAAGCAACAAATTAAAAAACCTTGCGGGCATTAAGCATATTCATCCAAACAAGGCATTAAGCTACCTTATTCATCATTCATGCATTTTATCGAACACCTTGCTAGCAAAACCAACTTAACCCTATCTACACACGAATCCTTTAATTCTAGCCAACATAAATATCCAAAACTTTCACACAATATCAATCAAACATCAGTTCCTAAACGAAATGCCAAAAATCACTCCAGAAACACATCCAAATAAACCCAACCCACGATAACCCACGAATTTCTTACCTTCGGATCCACCAAAGGAGAGACGCCCGTCAATGTCGCCGGAGAGGACGCACGTTCTCGTCGCCGGAGTAGCAGCACCTGGTCGGACGTGGAAGACGAGGCCACCGGAGGAGAGGAGAGAAAGATGAGAGATAAGCAGCGTCGGGGGAAGAAGAGAGGGAGGGCGACCGCAGGTCGATTTAATTTAATTTTGCTGACGGAATTATCCGTCGGTATAATTAAAAAAATCCGTCACAGAAAGAAGCATTCTAAACCTAGTTCCCCGACGAGGCATTCCAATATAGCGACGGATTTGTTCCGTTGGTGAAACATTTGTAGCCGACAAGTTTGCCGACCGAACTTTAATTCCATCCCTATTTAATGACGGAACGCTTTCCATTGGCATATTTCCATCGCCGAGATATTTTCCCTCCACCCTTGGCAACGGATTTGCTGACCGTCAGAAATGTTCTTTTTTTAATATAGCGACAGATTTTTTATCGTCGGTGAACCATTTCTAGCTGACAAGTTCGCCGACCGAAAATTTTATTCCGTCCCTATTTATAGACGGAATTGTTTTCATCGGCATATTTCCGTCGCTAAAAGGCCCCGCGAAAATTTCCCTCCAAGTTTGGCAACGGATTTTTGGACCGTTGGAAATCCTCTTCCTTTAACCGACTGATTAGTGTTTCCGTCGCAATTAACAGACGCTATATTGTCCGTCGGTATATTTCTGTCGCTATATGATGATTTCCTTGTAGTGTTACCGGATGGCTTCGGGGGAATTGAAGGAGCTTAAGGAGCAGTTGGAGGAGTTGTTGGTGAAGGGGTATATTCGACCGAGCTCTTCACCTTGGGGAGCTCCGGTCCTTTTTATAAAGTAGAAAGATGGATCGTTGAGGATGTGTGTAGACTACCGGAAGCTGAATCAAGTCATAGTGAAGAACAGATATCCGCTTCCTCGCATAGATGATCTGTTTGATCAATTGCAAGGAGCGAAAGTCTTCTCTAAGATAGACTTGAGATCGGGTTACCATCAGTTGAGGATTAAGGAGTTGGATGTGCCAAAGACCACTTTCAGGACTCGCTATGGGCATTTTGAGTTCTTGGTTATGCCCTTTGGATTGACTAATGCGCCCGCAGCTTTTATGGATTTGATGAATCGGGTCTTTAAGCCATTCTTGGACCAATTTATCATTGTCTTCATTGATGATATATTGGTCTATTCCAAGAGTGATGAGCAGCATGAGGAGCATTTGAGGATTACTTTGGAGACTTTGAGGAGGAACTAGTTGTATGCCAAATTCGATAAATGCGAATTTTGGCTGAGAGAAGTTTCATTTCTTGGACATGTGATTTCAGAGCAAGGAGTGCATGTGGATCCAAAGAAGATAGAAGCTGTGGTGAATTGGGAAGCACCGAAGAATGTAGCAGAGGTGAGGAGTTTCCTGGGTTTGGCAGGCTATTACAGGAGGTTTGTAGAGGGATTCTCCATGATAGCCGCTCCAATGACTAAGTTGTTGAGGAAGAATCAGAAGTTTATCTGGAGTGATGAATGCCATAAGAGCTTTGAGGAGCTCAAGCACAGATTGACGAGTGCTCCGATTTTGATTCTGCCTTTGGGAGGTGAGGGTTATACTGTGTATAGTGACGCTTCGAGGAAGGGTCTTGGTTGTGTTTTGATGCAGGGAGATAGGGTGATTGCTTATGCTTCGAGGCAGTTGAAGCCTTATGAGTTGAACTATCCGACGCATGATTTGGAATTGGCAGCGGTGATCTTTGCCTTGAAAATTTGGAGGCATTATTTGTATGGAGTTTAGACGAGGATCTTTACCGATCATAAGAGTCTTAATTATTTGTTAAGCCAGAAGGAATTGAATTGAGACAGCGACGATGGATTGAGTTGCTTAAGGATTATGAGTTGCTGATTGAGTATCATCCGGGCAAGGCCAATGTAGTGGCGGATGCTTTGAGTAGGAAGTCTTCGATTGCTCATGTTCGATTGGTTTATCTTCCTTTATTGGAAGAGATGGATAAGCTTAAGATAAGCTTGAAGCAGGAAGAGTCGGACTGTCTTCTAGCTAACTTCCGAGTGAGACCGGTACTCAGGGAGAAAGTTAGAGAGTTGCAGGTTCAAGACGCAGAGTTGAGCAGACTTAGAGATGAAATTCAGAATGGTAAGGTTTCCGAGGTAATAGTGAGAGATGATGGGCTTATGACAGTAGGGAACAGGTTGTGTATCCCAGATGTGCAAGAGGTTAAAGATGAGATTATGGATGAGGCACACAATGCGCCTTACGCCATGCATCGCGGTAGCACCAGGATGTACTGGGATTTGAGAGAGCATTTTTGGTGGAAAGGCATGAAGAGGGATGTAGCAGAGTTTGTTAGTAAGTGTCTAGTGTGTCAGCAAGTCAAAACTGAACACCAGGCACCTTCAGGCAAGTTGAGGCCATTGTCCATCCCGGAATGGAAGTGGCAAAGGGTGACTATGGATTTTCTGATGGGTTTGCCTAAGACCGAAGTGACGTGATGCTATTTGGGTTATCAGGATCGGTTGTGAAGTCACCTCACTTTTTGCGATTATGGATCGATTCTTTGCATGAGTTAGCAAAGAAGTATATCGATGAGATAGTGAGATTGCATGGGATTCCGGATTCGATTGTTTCAGACAGGGACCCTCGGTTTACTTCAAGGTTTTGGGAAAGTTTGTAGGAAGCTTTGGGTACTAAGCTGAATTTTAGTATGGCTTTTCACCCTCAGACGGATGGTCAATCTGAGAGGACCATTCGGACACTTGAGGGGATGTTTCGGGCTTGTGTGATGGATTTTAAAGGAGCATCGGATGAGCATTTTCCATTGGTCAAATTTGCTTATAATAATTCGTACCATTCGAGTATTCAGATGGCTCCATATGAGGCTTTGTATGGGAGGAGATGGAGGACTCCGATCTGTTGGGATGAAGAAGGAGAGAGAAAACTGATAGGACCAGAATTGATTCAGACGACAGTTGAGAAAGTCAATCTGGTTAAGCAGCGACTTAAGGCAGCACATGATAGAATGAAGAGTTACATTGATGCACATCGAAAGGAGATGGAGTTTGAAGTCGGTGAGAAGGTATTTCTCAAAACGTCTCCTTGGAAAGGAGTAATGAGGTTTGCCAAGAAGGGCAAGTTGAGTCCGAGGTATGTGGGTCCTTATGAGATCCTTGAGAGGATTAGGCCACTTGCCTACAGGTTGGCGTTACCTCCGGAATTGTTTCAGATTCATGATGTCTTCCATGTGTCTATGTTGAGGAGGTATAGATCGGATCCTTCTCATATTATTCAAACTAGTGATGTTCAGTTGCGGGATGATCTGAGTTATGAAGAGCTTCCAGTGGAGATCTTGGATACCAAGGAAAAAGTTCTCAGGAACAAGACGGTTCAGTTAGTTAGAGTCCTGTGGAGGAATCATTCGGTAGAGGAGGCTACATGGGAGTCCTTGGAAGCCATGAAGGAGAAGTATCCGCATCTCTTCGATGACTCAAGTAATAATTTTGAGGACGAAATTTCTTTTAAGAGGGGGAGAAATGTTGGACCCCGAATTTTTTTATGATGTATTAAGCATGAATTTGTGGTAATTATGTGTTTAAGCCTTAGTTTGATTTAATGTGGGAGTATTAGTGGATAATCGAGTTTAATGTGATTTTAATGAGCATGAAAGGGTAACATGTGTGAGGGCATTTTAGGAAGAACACTAGGGTTGAAATGGGTAAAGGCTTTGTATGGAGGGGTAAAATGGTCATTGACCATCTCATTTAGACTTAAGAGAAATAGACTTAGAAGGAAAAGAAAGAAAAAGAAGAAGAGAAGAAGAGGAGTATCGTGGGTGAGGAAGAAGGAGAAGAAAAAGAGAGTTTTGTGATTCCAGTGATTTTCGACAGTTTGAAGCAATTTTTGGGTAAGTTTCGCTTCGTTTAACCTTGTTTCGGTTGGATTAAACCAAAAGATCGGATGAAAGTAGTAGAATCGGTGGTTTTAGGGTTTTAGGGTAAAAATGGTTAGATTTCGTGGGTTGATGTGTTTATGATTGATTTTGAGTTGCTGCTGGGTTAGAAATGTAGTATAAGATATGATCTAAGGCTTAGGTGTGTTGTATTTGTGTTTGGGAAAGGATTGAAGTTGGAAAATGCTGGAAATTGGGTTTCGGAGTCATTCTCCAGGCCCGCACGTCGCGACGTGTGTATGAACACGTCGCGACGTACGAGTTCATCGCGACGTGTAATAATTAAATTTGTCATGACGAGCGGGGAAGCGTTCTTCGTGACGTGTGAACTTTCGTTCGTCGCGACGTGCGAGAAGGTTTGGTACGCCGCGGCGAGCCTGGTCTTCGCCGCAGCGAGCTCTAGTCGTTCGCCGCGACGAGCGTACCTTCGCCGTGACAAACCTCCAGTTTTTCCAAAAGACATATTTTTGGGCATATCTTTTGGTGTAGATGTTCAATTGAGGTGATTTCAGATTCATTGTGAACTAGAAATAGAGGGCTACAAGTTTTATGAAGAAGGGAAGTTCGGAATTAGCCTCTAAGGGTTCGGAATTTTAGGTGGAAGTCGAGTGGAGACTTTTAGTGCTTTTCCTTTTTAGATTTTCAAGCTTTTGAATATTTTCTTTGAATATTGATTGAATGAGAACTTGGTTTATTATAGGAAACCAAGCTGACCTGATCCAATTGCAAGAGGAAGGACAACAGTGAGTCGGATACTCAAGCGATATTAGGTGGGTAATACATTTATGGTTATTATGTGTATGGGCAAATTACCTTGTGTATGCTTGCTTGCTTGCATGTGTGTGATACTGCTTGTGTGGAATTATATGAGGAATATTGAACATGCATTGTGATTATGATTATGTATGGCCTTGATAGGCCTTATGGCATTTTGCAAGAATGGAAAGAATGAAAATTATGAAAGCTTTGATAAATGCTTTGAGCATGAAACGAATCGTTATGTGCTTTGTTTGGGTGAGAGAGTAACGAATGGAGTCACGTGCACGTCGACATAAAGCCTTCTCCCCGCTGCTCGCTTGAGGCAACGAGATCCTTTAGAAATCGGACTCGGATAGTTTACGGAATAAACTTCGGTTTATCCAGATCGTTTTATGGAACTCTCGAGCCAATTGTTTGTGCATACATGATTGATTTGTTGAGCATGACACATATTAAAGTGTTATATTGTACACTCATATGACATATTTTGTGATGATTGCAAAGTGATAGATTGATGACTTGCTATATATATATATATGCATATTGCTTGATTGTGTGGCTCGTTGCCAATGGCTATAAATGTATATGCCACTGAGCTTCGCAGCTCACCCCATTACTCTCCCCTCCTCAGGTGCAGAACGAGACGATCGTTAATCTTGCAAGGCATCGGAAACTTCAAGCTAGTTAGGAGCTTTGTCTTAAGTTAGTATTTTGGTTAGCCCGCCAAGCATATCATCATGGAGCATATTCATGTATTTTGAATTTAAACTTTATTTTGTATTATGCTATTTTGAGAATACTTGTTTAATTTCCTTCAGGTTGTTATGGCATGAAGCCCTTTGGTTTATGGGCTGTTGATTCATAGTTGTATGTATGTTATTATGTGTGCGAAAATGTGTATGTATGTTGTGTGAATCAAATTATGTATGGATGTTGGGATCGGGTCTGAGGTTTGGGGCGCTCGTCGCTGGCACAACCCGAGGGGCTGCCTCGGGAATAGGGATCTAGGACTCGGGCCCAACACAGACTTTATGGAATTCCAAGTTCTATAGTCTCGGATAAAGATCCCAAATTTACCTTCAGATTTTGGGAAAGCTTACAAAAGGTTTTGGGAACTAAGTTGCATTTTAACACAACTTTCCATACATAGACTGATGGTCAATCAGAGAGGATAATATGGACATTAGAGAAAATGTTGAGAGCTTATGTTATGGGCTCAAAGGCTCATGGGATGATCATCTTCCTTTAATTGAATTCGGTTATAATAATTCGTACCACTCAGGAATTCAAATGACACTTTATAAAGCTTTGTATGGTAGGAGGTACAAAACTCCTATTTGTTGATATGAGGAAGGTAAAAGGAGACTTTTAAGACCTGGGTTGGTATAAATTACAGTTGACAAGATTAAATTGGTAAAACAGAGATTCAAAGTAGCTCAAGACAGAATGAAGAGCTATATGGATGCACATGGAATGGAGATGGAATTTGAACTTGGAGACAAAGTGTTTCATAGTTCCTCACCATGGAAAGGGGTTTTAAGATTTGATAAGAAGGGAAAATTTAGTCCAAGATATATAGGTCCTTATGAAATCATTGAGAAGATTGGGCCTTTAGCCTATATAGGGCCTTTCATGGATTTTAACTAGGTTTTGATTTTTCTAGCCTAAATGGACTATGCGTAGGTTATGTTTAAGCATAAGAAGCATGAAAGTACGATGAATTGAATTGAGCATGAATATTTGCTTGTGTTTAAGCAAGAGAGAAACTATTTTGTTCTTCACGTGCAAGTTAACTTAAGCCTTCTCTCGACTACTCGCTTGTGGCATAAGCAATCCTAAGAAATGGACTCATTTTGTTCATGTTGTAAATTTCGATTTCTCCATTTCGACCCATGGAACTCTTGAGCCATTTGTTTGTACATTTCATCTTTGAATTGTCAAGTAAGATGCATTTGAGTGTTATGTTTGATGGTTAAATGTACACATTACGTATTATGCATTAACTTCCTTAATTATGGGTTTTTGAGCTAAAATGGTTAATGATTGAATTGCTAGAATATATATATATATATATATATATATGTTTGATTGTGTGGCTCATTACTGATGGCTATAAATATATTAGCCACTGAGCTTTGTAACTCAACCAATTACTCTTCACTTCTCAAGTGCAGAATGAGAAGGTTAGCGATTCTTGCAAGGCATTTGAAAACTCCAAGATAGCTACATTTGGTAACTAAGTTAGTTCAATTACTTTTGGGTAGCTTTAGCAGCATATCGAGCACAAGCATTCATTTGTAATTTGTATTAAGTTAATGATGTGATTGTTGATATGTAAGTAAAGTTTTGTTAAAACACTTTTTTGTTTTAGCAATGAAATTGAGAACTGAAGAAGTTTCTTTAGTGTATGTTTACACTTTTCTTTGGTTGAGTTGTTGATGGTTATAGGAAATTGGTAATGTGTAAGTGCAAATTTTTGTGTTTGAATATTGGGTTCTGGGTTGTGAAACGATGGTTTCGTTGCAGCAAAGCCAGGTTTTGGCTGTGGCAAACTTTCCCAAAGGGTAATTTTACTTGATTTTTTGTAACTTCGCCATGACGAAAGCTAGACTTTCTCCTTGGCATATTTATCCCGAGAGGTTCTCGGATTTAATCCAGGGACTTCATCGCGGCGAAGTCAAACTTTTGCTGTGGTGCATTTTTCCCTAAGGGTGCAGTCACTCGACCTTGAGACTTCCCCACGGAGAAACAAGATGTTAGTTGTGGAGAACTTCTCCCAAAGGTCCATGGAGATATTTCTTCAGTTTCGCCACGAGGAACGTATACTTTGATGTGGCGAACCCATCACTGCTGATACTAAGATTTTCCTTAAGGGTTAAGTTTTCGACTTTCCTTCAGTATGACCCTTACCCAACTTGCCCAAATGGTCGCCTCAGGATTAGTCACGAGACCCAGTGGGACCCAGTCACAACACCTTACACTTTCATGCTAATCTACCTATTGAGTTTTGGGGGAGCATGCTTTAGTGAGAGGATATTTAATTAATAGAACTCCGACTATTCTTAATAACAAAAAAGTCCCTATGAGATGTTGATGGGTAAACCCACATCTTACGATCATATACAGGTTTTCAGGTTTCTATGCTATGCATATTACAAGTCTTGGGACAAAAACAAATTTGAAGCTCGAAGTAAGAAATGTGTGCTCCTGGGGTACCCTTGTGAAAATAACATTTAGAAAGTCTACGATCTTGAAACTGGACAACATTTTGTCTTTTGTGACGTCAAATTGTTGAAAATAGTTTCCCTTTTTCTGTTAATATTGCTCAACGCACAACTCCTCTTCTTTTGTTGATGATATATCTTTGATTGCTTTATGTTGTACTTTTGATGATGAATGGAATTTTGATACTCGTGAGTTTAATTTAGCTCCAGATCTTAACCCATTATGGGGGAGTGATATTCTATCTTCTGTTAAAACTAGACAGCCTTCCACAAATGATATAAACACCAGTGCAAATGATACTTATTACTTAAATGGGGGTGAAACAATGGGTTGTGATCATCGCACTAAAAAAGCCTCTGTTCTTTTGTGTGATTATGTTTGCATTAACACGGTTAAACAATTAGAACCCCCACTCTCTTCTCCTCCTTCAACATCCTCAGGTACTCCTTATCACATTGCTTGTTATGTGAATTATGATAAATTTTCTCCCCAACACCTCACTTTTTTAGTCGCTATTTCTGCAGAGATGGAGCCCACTAGTTGTTATGATGTTATACGTGACCCCCTATGGCATGAGGCCACACGTCAAGAGATTGACACTCTTGAACAGAACCTTACCTGGACAATTAAGGATTTACCTCCTGACAAAAATGTTATTGTGTGTAAGTAGGTTTATCTTGTTAAATATAATTTTGATGGCTCTAATGAATGTCATAAGGCTCATTTGGTTGTTTTGGGAAATTATCATATTTAAGGCATTGATTATGATGAGACTTTTGCTCTTGTTGCCAATATGGTTACTGTTCGAACATTTCTTGCTATTGCTACTGCTAAAACTGGGAATTGAATTAGATGGATGTTCACAATGCCTTCTTACATAGTAATCTCGGTGAAGAAGTTGTTAAGTCAAAATTACTTTACAGTAATGATTTTGATGAAGTACAAATAATGAAAGATGATAATCAGACGGAAGCTGAAAAGCAGACGAAAGGAGAAAAACAAACAATAGATGAAAAGCAGACGGAGATTGAAAAATAGACGAAAGAATAAAAAGCATACGAAAGGAGAAAAACAAACGATAGATGAAAAGCAGACGAAAGGAGAAAAACAGACGAAAGCCAAAAGCAGACGGAAGCCAAAAGTAGATGAAAGCCAAAAGCAGTTGAAAGTAGACAAAAGCCAAAAGCAGACAAAAGCCAAAAGCAGATGAAAGCCAAAAGTAGACGAAAGCCAAAAGCAGACAGAAACCAAAAACAAACGAAAGAAAAAGCAAACTAAAGAAAAAGTAAACGGAAGTAAATCACGTCTGAATTAAGAATAAGTTTGAGTTAGTTACAGAACTCAACTGAATAACCATTTCTTTCAAGAATCAAGAAGCAAGATTCAAGAAGCAGTTGCAGATGAAGGCTATAAATATGAGTCGAAGTCGAAGATTGCAAAGTTACAGACATATACATTATATAAACATACGCGCATGCAACAATTGTTTCAAAGCTTACTTGAGAGTTTATTGTGCAAATAGCTAGAGTTATCTTACTGTAACAAAGCTCAAACATCTTTCTGTAAGAAAGTAGTACAGATAGCCTACAGAGGCTAAGAGTAAAAGAATATCGATCAGAAGAGACTCAAGAGGCTCGAAAGAAAGAATACTTGTAAAGTTGTTGAGAGATAGTGAAATCTCGAAAAGACATCCGAGGACCGAACGTAGCCCACGGTTTAGGGTGAACCAAGATAAAACCATCGTGTCAACATCTCTCTATCCTTATCTCTCTTATTGTTCAAAGTTTTGATTTTATTTAGTTTTCAAACAAGTTTTCGAAGAATACGATTAACTTTGATTTGCAGTAGTTCTTGTGGAAAGAACAAGTTTTTCTTTTGACAAAACGATTTTGAAGGTTTTTTTTAAAAGGGAAAATACACAATTCAACCCCCCTTCTTGTGCATTTATACATCGTATAATAAACATTATAATAACGTGTGATTCACTTCAATTGGTATAAGAGCTTGGTGTCCAAGGATCACTGTAACAAAGTGTGGATCAAAGATTATGGCGGAATCATATATGTACATTGCAAAAGGTGCCTCAGTCACCAGACCTCCAGCATTCAATGGAGAAGACTATCATTATTGGAAAGATAGGATGTGACTATTTATAGAATCTACTCATGATGACCTTTGGGACGTGATAGAGAATGGACCATACGCACCAGTAGATGAAGAAGGAAATTTTATTCCACGGATCAGATGGACGGCTGATCAAAAGGAAAGATTCCAACTGAACTCTAAAGCGAAGTTTTTCTTGAGTTGTACCCTAAGTAGAAGTGAGTATGACAAAGTCCACGGATGCGATACTGCAAAGGCTATGTGGGACACGTTGTCCATCGCACATGAAGGTACAAACCAAGTCAAAGAATCCAAAATAAGCATTCTTGTGCACTAGTACGAGCTTTTCAAGATGAAAGATGAAGAATCTATTGATCAAATGTTTGGAAGATTTCAAACAATTATTAATGGATTGAAAGCTCTCGGAAGAACTTACAAAAATCAAGATCATGTTCGTAAGATCTTAAGAAGTCTTCCAAGGAGATGGAGACCAAAAGTTACTGCTGTGTAGGAAGCTAAGGATTTAAGCGTACTAAAGCTTGACGAGTTGCTTGGATCGCTGAAGATTCATGAAGTTGAGCTCGATGCTGAAGACAAGCCCAAACGGCACAAGTCAATAGCACTAAAGGCCGGACAGAAGAATCACAAAACTCAAAGGAGGAGAAAGTCATCAAAAGCATTAAAGATTGAAGAATCAAAGAATGATGACTCCAGCGAATCAAAATAAGAGTCAAGTGATGAAGATGATGAGTTATCTTTCATATCAAAGAAGATTAGGTGGATGTGGAAGAAGAAGTCCAAAGTAATTCAATTCTTAAAGAAGAACAGTAAAGATGATGGAAAAGTATAAAAGACATCCATCATATGCTACGAGTGTAATCAACCTGGACATTACAAGTCTGAGTGTCCTACTCTAAAGAAGAAACCAAAGAAGAGTAGAGAAGGCAAGAAAAGCATGATGGTAATTTGGGAGGATCTAGATTCATTTGAACCAGATACAAGCTCCGAGACATCAGAACATGCGAATATTTGCCTAGTAGCCGAGGAAGAAAGTGATGAGGAGGTAACTTCTAAATATGATGACTTGCATAATGCATATTTAGAACTACTAGAAGATTCTCATGCTATTCTGAAACGTTACAAACTGATAAAGAAAAAGTATGTAGAAAACCTCAAACATACATAAGATTTAGAGAGAGAAAATACATCCTTGAAACAATAAGTAGAGGATAATAAGAAAAAGAAAGTTGTAGATAGATCTGAAGAGATCAATTAGCTGAAGCTTAGGATTAAGAGTCTTTCAGCTGATTTAGCTACCTTCACTGAGAGTACAAGGAAAATGAATGAGATGTTAGGAAAATGTAGACATCCGAGTGATAAAACCGGATTAAGGTTTACAAGAAATAAATCTCATCAAGGAAGAAAGTCTTTCTTTCAGAAAAAGAAGTATCACCAAACACGCGTTCATCAACAAACTTATCAAATGAATCATTCTGTGCATGTTACTAACCCAAGAGGACCCAAGAAAATATGGGTACCAAAAAATAAAATAGTTTCTCCTGCAGATATCCTTCCTTGGAAGATGCGACAAGCACCGTTGGTATTTGGATAGTGGATGCTCGCGACATATGATGGGAAGATGGTCTATGCTCCTAGATCTTCAGTATAAGAAGGGAAAATTGGTAATTTTCGGCGACAACCAGCAGGGCAAGATAATTGGAATCGGTAAAAGAGGTAAAGATTCCTTTGCATGCATTGATAATGTGTTGCTTGTTGATGGTCTGAAACACAATTTGATTAGTGTCAGTCAATTGTGTGATTCTGGTTTTGAAGTTACGTTCAATCAAAATCTTTGTGCAGTCAGAAACAAAGATGGGTCTATATTCTTTTCTTCCAAGAGAAAAAATAATCTTTACAAAATTGTTTTAGAAGATTTTCAAAATCAAAATGTTTCATGTTTTTTATCAACTGAATAAGAAAGACTAATCTGGCATTAAAAAGCTAGGTCATGTTAGTTTTAAAAGTATTTTAAAGTTGTTAAAACATGATTTGGTAAGAGGTTTACCAAAAATAAGTTTTGACAAAGAGTTCTTTTGCGAAAGCTGTTAGAAAGGGAAACAAGTCAAAACATCATTTTCTTCTAAAAATTTTGTAACATCTTCTAGACCTCTAGAGTTGTTACATATGGATCTGTTTAGTCCAACTAGGACAATAAGTCTTGGCGGAAAGAAATATGGACTTGTTATTATTGATGACTTTACTAGATTTTGTTGGATATTATTTTTGTCACACAAAGATGAGTCTTTTAAGTGTTTTAAATCACTTTCCAGAAAGTTACAGAATGAAAAATGAATGTCTATAGCCAGTATCAGGAGTGATCATGGTGGAGAATTTGAGAATGAGAAGTTTAGAATATTCTGTGAGGAGAATGGAATTTTCCACAATTTCTCTGCTCCTAGGGCTCCACAGCAAAATGGAGTTGTTGAAAGGAAGAACAAGACGATTCAAGAGATGGCAAGGACTATGTTGTGTGAGATGAATCTTCCTAAATACTTCTGGGCAGAAGCTGTGAATACAGCATGTTATATTCAGAATAGGATATTGTTGTGACCATTGCTGAAGAAAACTCCTTATGAATTATGGAATGGAAGGAGACCGAATATATCTTACTTTTATCCATTTGGTTGCAAGTGCTCTATTCTGAATACAAAAGAATTTTTGGATAAGTTCGATTCAAAGACCTATTCAAGAATCTTTCCAGGCTACTCTTTATCATCCAAGAAATTTTCGGGTTTATAGTCTTACCTCGAAGACGGTTGAGGAGACCATTCATGTCAAGTTTGATGATAGTTCCCAACCCAGTAAGGAAGATGACATGGAGAGTGAAATCCCTTCAAAGCTCTTAGGTGATACAATAGAAGCTTCATCATCAGGAACTCAGTTAGATAAGGTTGAGGATATTCCAGAGACTCTTGGATTAAAAAGAGATTGGAGATATAAGAGTTCTAATCCATAAGAGTTAATTATAGGAGAGACCTCTGAAGGAGTCAGAACAAGGTCCAAATTTAGAAGAGAAGCTAATGTAGCTTTTATCTCTGAAATAGAGCCTAAGAAGATTGAGGAAGCTCTTTAAGATGAAGCGTGGATTTTAGTCATGCAAGAGGTGCTGAACCAATTTACTAGGAATAAAGTTTGGTCCTTAGTTCCTAAACCCTCGAAGAAATTCCTTATAGGAACTAGATGGGTTTTTAAGAATAAGTTAGACGAATCAGGGAGAGTGAGTCGGAATAAAGCTAGATTAGTAGCACAAGGCTATAATCAGCAAGAAGGAATATACTACAATGAGACATATGCTCCAGTAGCAAGATTTGAAGCGATTAGGATATTGCTGGCATATGCGGTTTGTCATGATGTAAAGCTTTTTCAGATGGATGTGAAAAGCACGTTTTTGAATGGTTTTAAAGACAAAGAGGTGTATGTTAAGCAACCTCCTGGTTTCGATGATGTTAGGTATCCAGATCATGTCTATAGACTTCATAAAGCTTTATACGGCTTGATGCAAGCTCCCAGAACTTGGTATGATCGTCTAAGTACCTTTCTCTTAGAAAGTGGTTTTAGTAGAGGTCAGGTAGATAAGACGCTTTTTAAAAAGAATTATGAGAATGAGTTTATTTTAGTGCAAATTTATGTTGATGATATCATTTTTTGTGCTACTTCAAAGAATTTATGTATGAGTTTTGAGAGTCTGATGAAAAATGAGTTTGAGATGAGTATGATGGGTGAGTTAAAGTTCTTTCTTGGGTTGCAAGTTAAGCAAATCGAAGAGAAGATCTTTATCCATCAACAAAAATATGTGAAAGAATTGTTGTCTAAATTTGATATGAATAATGTGAAGCCTATGGCAACTCCAATGCATCCTTCAAACCTCTTGTCGAAAGACGAAGTTAGTAAGAAGGTGGATCAAACCCTGTATAGAGGGATGATCGATTCTTTACTTTATCTTACAGCAAGCAGAAATGATATACTGTTTAGTGTATGCTTGTGTGCAAGGTTTCAGGCCGATCCTAGAGAGTTTCATTACATAGTTGTTAAAAGAATTTTGAGATATCTCGCAGGTACTACTGATCTTTGCTTAATGTTTGAGAAAGGTAAAGATTTCAGGTTTATTGGATATTGCTATGCAGACTATGACGGAGATAGAGTTGAAAGGAAGAGTACGAGTGGAGGCTACCACTTTCTTGGCTCAAACCTAGTTTCCTGGTCAAGCAAGAGATAAAGATCAATCGCTCTATCAACTGCCGAAGCTGAGTACATGTCTGCCGCAAGTTGTTGTTCACAAACATTGTGGATTAAATACCAACTAGAAGATTATTCAGTTCAAGAAAAGGAGATCCCAATTTTCTGTGACAACACCAGTGCCATCAACTTATCGAAGAATCCTATACAACATTCGAGAGTGAAGCATATCGAAGTCAGACATCATTTCTTGAAAGACTATGTTCAGATAAAGGTTGTGAGTCTACAGTTTATTGAGACAGAGTTTCAATGGGCGGACATCTTCACTAAACCATTAAGTGAAGAACGGTTCAAGGAAATCAGACGGAACCTCAACATGGTGATGTTAAATGACCAACCGTCTGACATTTCATTGCCAAGTTAAAAGATCGTCAAAGTTAATGGCGTCAAAAACAGTGAGTTACAGCTGGTAACGTCTCTCACAAGAAAATTTTGGAGGGAAAGTCTCACACCCTTGAGAACTTCACCAACTCTAGAACACGCCTGATAAGACCTTTCGAGTAGTCTCAAATCAGAAACCTTTCGAATACTCTCAACTCACAAACTTTTCAGCCCTCTCAAACCTCTAAAATCAACCTTATCTTTGAAAAACAGATTACCGAATTCAGTTTCTATTCAGAATCTATGGAACGAGCAATGATCTACGGAAGGCATGTGGATTTTGAATCTCTGAGGAAAGATGATATGGATATCAAACCAGAGATTGTAGAAGCCAATTGGAGGAAGTTCTTCTAGGTGCGGGAGTATGTATATCAAAATGAAGTGTATGAGTTTTGGAAGAATGTGCAGATGGTAGACAAAGCTATTGTTTCTATAGTAGATGGCTGTCTATTATTGTAACAACGGAGTTGATCGAGAAGGTGACTGCATGTCCATCTATTGGAGAGAAGCTAACGAGCAAAGCCAGATGGATGACAAAGGTTAGTTTAAAGGAAGACGAAGTCAGTAGACAGTTGTATGGAAAAAATGACCCTACAGAGAGGAAGACCTCGAGTCTGGTGCCGAAGGCTAGGGTCTTACATGCAATTCTGTTCAACTGCGTCTTACCGAGAGTGGGTTCAAGGCATTTTAGTGACTACTCTGGATGAACAATGCCTATTCTACCTGCTGAATTGTCAACCCATAGACTTACCATTTCTGATTTTTCAATATATGGTTAAGGGGATGAAGGATACTAACAGCTACCCGTACGGAATATTGTTAACAAGGATTTTCAGGGAGTCTAGAGTCCACCTTGACAGAGGAATCAGAAGAATGGTGCCTGTTAAGAGTGTTATCGACTCGGGTACTATAGCAAAAATGGGCTTGAAGAATCTGGACAGAGCAGAAGCAGATTCTGAGAATAAAGCTAGAACTGAGGGGGAACAGATACAGAAGAGGTCTCCCACAAAGAGTTCTAAATCTCAAGTTAGTACAAGAATTCCCATTATGGAAAGAAGAAAATCATTTGAAGAAGTTTTGAAGGAAAAGATGATTTCTCAAAAAGAAAGTAGCCAAGTTCGGAGTATAGACGAAAGTGTCTTGAAGAGAAAAGGGTAGAAGCTTCTGAGTGATATTCCAAAGAAGACAAAGAGATCACCCAGGATTCGAACCTTGAGATAACAGGAAGAAAAGAGAGCCAGAGAACTTACTCAAGCAGAAGTCTCTGAGACTTACGCATCGAAGGCTACGAGATCTCTAGTCTCGATCTTAAGTGAAGATTCAGGCAAACAGGCCAAGGAGACTGAAAGGAAAAGAAAATTAGAGTCTGAGAGGCAGAAACCCCAACCTCAAAAAGCTCCAAGACTGACTGAGGCAGTGAAGAAGACTAAGGTAGTTAGTCACAAGAAGAGTGTTACTACTGCTAGGGAAGTTAGTCAGAAAATGACTCCTTCAATTGCTGAGAAACCAAGTCAGGAGAAGGCTACTCCTACTGATATTCCACCAGAGAAATCAGCAGAAGTTAGTCAGAAGAAGAATTCTCCTATTGCTGTTCCACAAGAGATAACAACAGAACTAAGTCTGGTAAATGTTATTCCTACTGAGGTTCATCATCAGGAAACAACAAAACTTAGTTTAGTACAGGTTCAACAAGAAGAATATGAAGAACTCAGTCTAGTTCCATACAACTATTATAAATTTATGAGGAAAGACGAATTGGAAATCAGATTGATTGAAGAAGTTCAACCTGTGTCTAAAAGGAGTACTTCAATAATCATCAGGGATACACCGAGGAGGTTAGTGAAGGCATACTTACAACCTATTCCTATAAATAGTGAGACATGGCATCTGTTGAATGAAGATGAAAGGAATTTTTATGAAGCCTTGAGGTATGCTGCCACAAAACCATACCCTACAAAGATGACTAGTCAACCATACAGTATTTACCCAATTACAGAGGAAACGGTGATAAGGGTTGTACCAGACCTTCAACCAAGATATCCTATGGATGTTAATAAGGGGAAGAAGAAGTTATACCCAGAAGGGGTAATTGATGATCTGCCCGCAGATCAGATTAAAGAACAAGTGCGAAGAATAGATGAAACATGCACTTAAGAGAAGTCGATGATGGGAACATTTATTTCAAGAGCTAGTAGCAGTTCTACAGCGAAGGATGAACATTGTCTAGTAGGGGGAAAGCTTACTAAAAGAACGTTTACTGAATCCCTTGTGCACACAATAGTGCATATTAGGCCACTATCTAATACACTGACAATTGAAGAAGAAGTTATACCCTTGCGTCGAAGACAAGTGCTAAGGCTACCAGCTCCTTATAACTTAGACCTTCCTGAGCCCAACCTATCGGTTCATCCACCTATTTTTGAGATTTTTGAAGACTATATTCCATCTTCAGACGCATATGTTACTACAATTGCTTTTGAAGAACACCCGGAGGATGATGACCAACCCACCTTACCTTTTGACTTGCAAGCAGAGGTAATGCACCTACGAAGAGAAGTGAAGGAGTTAAAGGAGATGGTGAAAGAATTGTTGAAGCATCATCAGTCCTAATCATTTTTTATTAATAACAAATAGGGGGAGAATGGAAAGCAGAAATCAAAGGGGGTGAACAAAGGAGATGAACTTTTGAAGAAGAAAGAAAAAGATAAGGGGAGGAAGAATAAGCAGAAGATGAAGAAGTCAGACGAAGACAGTATGAAGATATGTTTTCTTAGTTTTCAACTGTACATTTTTTTCTTGTTACAGTTTTTCACCTTAATCGTATAATGATTTGTTATCATCAAAAAGGGGGAGATTGTTAAGTCAAAATGACTTTACAGTAATGATTTTGATGAAGTACAAATAACGAAAGATGAAAATCGATGTGTTTAAAAGGCGATTTAAAAGAGAAAATGCATTTATAGATGAAAAGCAGATTGGCGATTGAAAAACAGATAAAAGAATGAAAAGCAGACGGAGATTGAAAAACAGATAAAAGAATGAAAAGCATACGAAAGGAGAAAAACAGACGATAGATGAAAAGTAGACAGAGATTGAAAAACAGACGAAAGAATGAAAAGTAGACGAAAGGAGAAAAATGTATTTAAAGTCAAAAGCGATTTGAAGCCAAAAGGCATTTAAAGCCAAAAGCGATTTAAATCAAAAAGCGGATGAAAGCCAAAAGCGCATTTAAAGCCAAAAGCGCATTTTAAACCAAAAACAAACGAAAGAAAAAGCAGACGGAAGCAAATCACGTCTGAATCAAGAATCAGTTTGATTTAGTTACAGAACTCAACTGAATAACCGTTTCTTTCAAGAATCAAGAAGCAAGATTCAAGATTCAAGAAGCAGTTGCAAATAAAGGTTATAAATATGAGTCGAAGTCGAAGATTGCAAAGTTACAGACATATACATTACATAAACATACGCGCATGCAACAATTGTTTCAAAGCTTACTTGAGGGTTTATTGTGTAAATAGCTAGAGCTATCTTACTGTAACAAAGCTCAAACATCTTTCTGTAAGAAAGTAGTATAGATAGCCTGTAGAGGCTAAAAGTAAAAGAATATTGACTGTAAAGAGACCTGGAGAGGCTCAGAAAGAAAGAATACTTGTAAAGTTGTTGAGAGATAATGAAATCTCAGAAAGACATCTGAGGACTGGACGTAGCCCACGGTTTGGGGTGAACCAGTATAAAAATTACTGTGTCAACTTCTCTCTATCCTTATCTCTCTTATCGTTCAAAGTTTCGACTTTACTTAGTTTTCAAACAAGTTTTCAAAAAATACGATTAACTTTGATTTGCAGTAGTTCTTGTGGAAAGAACAAATTTTTCTTTTGACAAAACGATTTTGAAGGTTTTTTTAAAAAAGGGGAAATACACAATTCAACCTCCCCTTCTTGTGCATTTATACATCGTATAATAAGCATTGTAACAACGTGTGATTCACTTCAGAAGTGTATATGAGGTTACCACCTGGGTTTACTGCTTCCTCTTATGAAAAAGCTTTCCATCTTTGGAAATCTTTATATGATCTTCGTCAAGTGCCTCATAATTGGTTTACAAAGTTGGTTACTTCTCTTCAAGACTATGGTTTCTATCAAACTTATGATGACAACTCTCTTTTTTCCATGCATCGAGGAGGTGATAACTTGTGTGTTCTGGTACATGTTGATGATATAGTCACTGTAGGCAGTAATCCTAATGTTGATAATGATTTTAAAGTCTACCTTAGCTGTTGTTTATATATGAAGGATCTTGCTAAATTGAAATATTTTATTGGCATCAAAGTTAAACAGAATTCTAATGGTATTTTTCTTTGTCAACATAAATATACCCTTCATATTGTTACTGAAGCAAGACTTCTCAGTGCCAAACCTGCTAGTTTTTGGATTAAGCAATTGGCCCTTGCCTATAGTCCGCTAATGACTGACCCGACACCATATCGTTGACTAATTAGTTGATTAATCTATTTAACTATCATATGGCCTAAGCTTAGCTACTGTGTACCTATCTTGGATCAATTCATGCAAAGTCCATGTGTTGATCATTCGAAAGTAGCTCTTCATGTTCTACGTTATCTTAAGAGTAATCTTGGACAAGGCATTCTTGTACGAGCTGATGGTGACTTGCAGTTGTATGGTTAATATGAATCTGATTGGGCAAGTTGTCCATTGAGGCTACGGTCTTTAACTAGCTACTTTGTTCTACTTGGTCATTCACGCATTTCCTGGAAAATCAAGAAAGAACAAATTGTCTCACACTCCTCAACTGAAGCTGAGTATCATTCCATGGTGACCACTACTTGTGAACTCACTTAACTTAAAACCTTAGTTCTAGCTCTCAGGGTCACCTATTCACAGCTTATACATTTGTTACGTGACAACAAAACGACTCTCTATATTGCCTTTAATCCAGTATTTCATGAACGTACAAAACACAGTGAAGTTGATTTTCATTTAGTTATTGACAAATTAAAAACAGGTGAGATCATTACCTCTCGTGTTAGTTCTTTAAAGCAACTGGCGGATATCCTCATAAAAGCATAGGGTCAACAACAGTTCACGTATCTCACTTGCAAGTTAGGCATTTGCAATTTACATGGTCCAACTTGAGAGGAAATATAAAGAGATATTGATATTTTGTACATATTTGTAATTAATTTATAATGAATATTTGAAGACATTTTTTTAAAAATTTCATCTTACTCTTTCAAAAAAATATGAATCATTATTCATAAAAAGTAATAGTCCAATAGAATATTTTCTTTAATTATTTTATTGACTTATTCAACCACTTCCATATTTATAATAAATTTAATTATTAGCAATTGAGGTACCCTTAATAAAATAAATTGTATGTAACATTAAATATAGTAAATTTCTAATGAGATACTTTGGTAATTTCAATTATACAATCATCAAAATAAAAACATCTACAAACATATAAGTAATATTTCATTCAAGATCCTCATTATCAAACTAATTTAGTAAAACTATTTTCTAATAAGCACTTACATTTTTAAAGTATCATTACAATTTAATTTATGATATAAATTAATTTAGTCATAGAAGAGAAATATAAAATATGCTAATTTTATTATTCTACCTAATGTGTAGCACCCCCATACCATAGGATATGTATCGGGACGCCCGTAGGTCATTCCGACACATACCCTACGATAAGGGTGCGCTACGAACAACCACTAACACTCCACATGGCATCAAAATCATAAAGCATTTATATGAAATCCACTAATTTTTGAAACCATAATTTCTCATTTCATAACCTCAAAGCAAGAAATTTACACAACCGGTGTGTTCTGATAATACTCCAAAAGAAAATCAAACAAAAGGCTAGCTAGGTCATCCCTCAAAAAGTGCCAGCTGACCGACCTGTGTGCCATGACTTCTCTTGCCAACTCAATCTACACGACAGGAAAAGTCCCTCTGGAGCTATAAGTCTACTCTCCGGTCCCTGAAAAATAATTTGCAATTTTGGGTGAGTTTATGAACTCAAATGAGGAACCATCATCAATGGTTCACCCAATTCATGCATATACATACATAACACATTCCACGCACAATTATCTCACCAAATCACATTTAGTCGCACCACATAATTTTCATACCAATCCAAAGAATCAATTCAAATGCACATGGAATGTGTATGAGACGCTTTTCAATTGATTACGTTGTTGTGATCGAAGCTGGCTGTCCCATTAAGGGCGCATTAAACGGTGAGCCATAGGCTCTGAATCACTATGGGCTCAAGGCCCAATCACGTTGAGCTTTAAGCTCTCGTTGGCTGCTCTGGTCACAACTGCCAATTACTGATCATGCAATTATGCATGAAGTGCATATGTCCAAATTAAACAACACCAACATCATATCAGATCCCAATTCAATAGGTACACATAAATCTTGTACGGTAATCACATGCGACATTCTATATCAAATTTTCCATCCATGGGACCTTCGGTCCGCAATCCGAAACACAAACAAACACAATTTTCCCACCATTATTCTCCACGGGGTTCTAAGTGCGAATTATAAACACTTACTAACCGAGGAACCATCTAGGTTACTCACCTAATAACTTCCGAGCTAATCTCGGAAGTCTCGCAACGTCCGTGGGATGACGCTCCAACCGAGCCTCTATAACAATTAAAATAAGTAAACATTACCAACTGAATAGATAAAATACTAAACAATGCACATGGAATAAGTAAACGTGTATAATGCATGCTCATGGCATTCCGGCCCTAATCCAAAATTTTCCCATAAAAAAAATCCGTCTAAAAATTAGAAACCTATTGGCCGACGGCAGCGCAATTCGGACCTCTATAGGTCCCCAATTAAAAAAAAATGATTAAAGGCTCCGTTACCGGGGTCACGCTAATTTCCGTCCAAAATTCCCAATTTCTCACAAAATGAAATTAAATATTCAACGAATCCGATGCCTCAAGAATCGGGTCAATCGGACGTCGGACGGAAAAGAAATTGACAAAAGAAGCATGAAATCCCAAAGTATCAATTAATAAATAAAATAATAAAATAAATAAATAAAAATAAAAAACAAGGGTCAGCCTCGCTGACGCTCGTCTCGCCCAGGCTGACCTAATCGCCCTGTCAAGCTGAGGCGACGCGTCGCCTAGCTAGCGACGCAGTATATATCTGCCGGTCACTAGGGCGACGCCAACATTCTTAGCACACAAATCAGAAAAATACAAACCATAGCTTGTTGGAAAGATAATGAAAAGCTCTACCATTCTCATGAAGACCATAAAAATCAATTTCACCCCTAAGGGTGTCAAAAATCCCTTCAAAGCTACTGCCTACTCAAATCCCATTAAAACAGAACAGTACATTGAAATTTCCATAACTCTCAGATTCTTCAGCCAAATATTACCACATAAATATGCTCAATAAGTTCACAATGTCATCTACAGCTTTCATGAACAACCCAAAATCAAATTCCATTGCTAAACAAGTCAATTAATTCACTCAATGTTGCTGTCCCTAAAATCATTCAATTTGAGCAGTAAACTTATAACAAGCATAACTCCCTGTACACAAGTCAGAAAAATCTGAACTTTATACCCCTGAAAAGATAAATCCTCAAACTTCAATGTTCATGAAGAACTCAATTTCCAATTTAATTTCTAACCATTTCAAAACTGTCATGCAAGTTACTGCCATGATCAGCAATTCCTAACCTAATGCAGGATCAGTTTTTACAAAATCATAACTCCCAACTCTGACCCCTAAAAATTAGATGCCATATCTCATTTTCAAAATAATTTCTTCCTCTTCAACTTTGCAGAAGATCACTCACAACAATTCAGTCAACAAAAATTGGTAAAATTGCTCCCAAGCAGAAAGCTCACAAATCAGACACTTAAGCTAGGTTTCATCAACATGCCCAAAACCAGTCCATAGGAATCAGTTCATATCTCCCAATATACAACTCGAAAATTAGCAAGATCAGTGGCAATGGAAAGCTAACTCAATATGCCTCAACTTCCATGAAGACCATTTTTCCTAGTTCCCTACCAATTAATTTAGAAAAAACAGCAAAGCTCATAGGGTATGGTTTCGGTTACTGTTCACAGGCAATAAAACAGTAACTTTCCATGCCAAATTTCAACCTATTAGAGTTACAATTTGACAACACCTATTTCACACAAAAATGTACCTAACATCCCAAAGTTTAAGAGGCCACAAACCTCACCTCATTTTCATTTCTATACAATGAGTTATGAATAAAACAGTACAGTAGGTCAAAATCCATTTCCAGCTTTACTTTTCCAATACACTTCCTATCATGCCAATTCAAATTCTACTACCATAAGCATCTCACTTGGACACAAAATCAGTCCCTAGATCATTCCTACATTCACTAGGAATACCTACATAAGTTGGCAGCAATAATTCCTCAATTCCTATGCACAATTCATCATCAACATGCAATTACAATCAAGCTAAAAACACTACAATCATACAACTTTCAAGTCATACTTAAACTTAGTCTTAAACCCAACAATTTAAACACTACTTGGCATCAAAGTAAGGCTTCAATAATCATAATAAATGCATCAAAATTCCCATGAAATGTATCTCTCCACCATGATTCATTAAATGCATAATTAAAACTAACAAAACAACTTACCTACTTAAGCTTCCAATTTTCCACTCTTTCAATCTTTCAATTCTCTTCACTTCTTTCTTTCCTATTCTTTCTAACCACTTCTTCTAACCCCATGCAAGTAGCTCATCACCATGGCAAGAACACAACTTGGTTGCATGAAGGAAAGCTTGAGTTTGGAAGAAGAATTTATTTTAAAGGAGGAAAATGGATGGAGAGGAGAAGAAGCAATGTAGATTTCGGATGGTGATGAGAAACAAACCAACAACTCATCTTTTTATCCCTTTTTAAGAGAGCAACCGAAAATTCTAGGCTATGGCCAAGTCATCCTTAAGCATTAAATGCTTAGGTCAAATAATCAAATGTGGAAAAGTCAAAACCAATCAAAATTTCTTTTGACAAAAGTAAAACCAAGACCAAAACAATGCAATCCCATTTTCGGTTCCACTAGTTTTAAGGGTCCAATTATGGATCCCTTCAAGGTAAATACTAGGATAGATCCAAAAATCAGTAGAAATTCAATCGGTTCGCCAATTGGCAATTTTTTTCCGGTCCGGAAATTTCCGGGAATTTCCCCGAATCATTTTTTTGAAAATTACCTAAATTGCCCAAAATTGTAAATCATAAGACAGTCCACTCCCAATAATTTTTTAAACACGAAAACCACACTTTCACGACAAAAACACTTTTAGGCCATGTACCGACGATTTTGCCGGTCTGGGACTTTTCTCCGGATAATTCCAGAAAAATTCTCATAAATCCCTAAAAATGTAAAACACTCTATGGCGCACTCCAAATAATTTTTCAAATACAACTTTCATATCAATTTCACAAAAGATCCCAATTCGACACTTATGCCGGAAATGTCATGAATGCATGTATACCATGTGCATGTGCAAAACAATCATCAGTTATAGAGGCTATATAATGTATGTTCATGCCGAGTTATAATTCAAGTCTCCTAACCCGTCCCAAATTACTAATAAACCTTTTCTATGGGAGATGGGATGTTACAATTCTCCCCTCCTAATAAAAATTTCATCCCCGAAATTCTTACCTGGTTGATCGAAAAGATGAGGATACTGTCTCCTCATATGCTCCTCGGTCTCCCAGGTAGCCTCCTCAGTCGAGTGGTTCCTCCAGAGAACCTTCACCAGTGGAATACTCTTATTCCTCAACTGTTTCACCTGTGTCCCGACAATCAGACGGCCTCTACATAACTCAAATTACTCGATACCTCAATCTCTGAGCCAGTATCACATGTGTCTGGATCTGACCGATATCTACGGAGCATACTCACATGGAAGACGCCATGCAACCGAGACATCTCACTCGGTAAAGCTAGCTTTGAGGCCAAAGGTCCTATCCTCTCGGTGATCTCATATGGACCAATGTACCTAGGGCTTAACTTACCCTTTTCCCAAATCTCAAGACACCACGCCACGGTGACACTCGTAAGAACACTCTATCGCCTACATTGTACTCAATGTCCCTCCTATCTTGATCCACATAGCTCTTCCGCTCATCCCGAGTTTGCTTTGATGCGACTTGAATCAGTTTCACCTTATCTACAAGATCCCGAATCAGCCAGACCTCAATCATCCTCACACCCTCTTCATCCCAATACAAAGGCGATCTACACGGTGCGCCATACAAGGCCTCATATGGTGCCATCCCGATGCTACTATGATAATGATTGTTGTATGCAAACTCAATCGAGCTAAATATTGATCCCATGCTCCTCGAACTCCAACACACAAGCCCAAGCATATCCTCAACAGTCTTAATCGCCCTCTCACTCGCCCATCATGTTCGAGGATGAAACGCAGATCAAGTTCACCTTAGTACCCATAGCGATCGCAAACTCGCGTAACCTCGAGTAAATCTGGGATCCCATCCGACACTATCGACATCGGGACCCCATGCAGCCTCACTATCTCCGCCACATACTTCGGGCCAACCGATCCATGGTATTGTTCTCCCATCGACAAGAAATGGGCCGATTTAATCAATCGATCCACTATGACCCAGATAGCATCATGCTGCCTCGGCCTCCTAGGCAAACCCATAATGAAATCCATGGTAATTCGCTCCCATTTCCACTCCGGAATGGGCAACGAATGAAGCTTCCCCTTCGAGCCCGGTGCTCACCTTAACTCTTGGGCACGTCAAACATCTAGATACAAATTCGCCATTTGCTTTTTCATGCCAGCCACCGTAAATGTTGCTTAAGAGTGTTATACATCTTGGTAGTACCGGATGCATAGCATATGTGGCCATATCGCCTCCTCCAATATCTCTCTCCTCAAGTCATCCACATCGAGCACACAAAGCCTCATCTCAACCACAAAGTCTCATCTCTCACATCAAACTCGTAACTCAATCGCCTTTTACCTTCTCAATCGGTCTCACCATAACAGATCCTTTTCCGAACTCTCCGATCCTCGCCCAAGAGCATCGGTCTCGATGTCAAAGTAGCCAATAAGACTCCATCCCGCCCAGAGTCATCCGAACATTCAAAGCCCTCACCAATCAAATTAGGCAACCTCATTGCACGAATCTGAGCCGCACTAGTATGTGACTTCCTACCGAGCATCTGCCACCACATTAGCTTTCCTAGGGTGATACTCGATAGTACAGTCATAGTCTTTCAACAACTCAAGCAATCTCCTCTGTCTCAAATTCAACTCTCTCTCGCTCAAGAATATTTCAAACTCTTATGGTCGGTGAAGATCTGGAAAGTCTCACCATACAGGTAATGCCTCCAAATCTTCAAAGAAAACACTACCTGCAGCTAACTCCAAATCATGAACAGGATAATTTACCTCGTGAGACCTCAACTGCCTCGAGGCATAGGCAATGACTCTACCGTGCGGCATCGAACACACCCCAATCCCTGATGCGATGCATCATCAGATACCTCAAATCCTCCAATCCCAGATGGAATAGTCAACACCGGTGCGAGAGTCAACCGATGTTTCACTCCTCAAAGCTCTTCCGACACTCCTCACCCATCCGAATGGCACATTCTTCCTCGGAAGTTTTGTCGAGGGCCGAGATCAAGGAAAACCCTCGACAAACCTCCGTAATATCCGTCCAATCCGAGGAAACTCCAATCTCAAACATTCCTAGGAGCTTCCCACTTCAGCACTGCCTCCACCTTACTCGGATCCACCTGAATACCCTCTCCAGTCACTATATGCCCCAAAAAGATCACCTGATCCAGCCAAAATTCACATTTACTGAATTTGGCATACAACTGTCTCTCCCTCATGGTCTGCAACACAATCCTCAAATGCTCACTATGCTCCAGTCTGTTCCTCGAATACACTAAAATGTCATCAATAAACACAATAACAAACTGATCCAGGTAGGGCTGAAATACCTTATTCATCAAGGCCATGAAGGCTTCCGGCATTAGTTAACCCAAACGGCATCACTAAAACTCAAAATGCCCGTACTCGCTCTCAAGGCACTCTTAGGCACATTGGCCTCTGCAATCTTCAATGATAGTACCACGACCTCGGATCCAACTTAGTGAACACCGAGCTCCTCGCAATCGATCAAATAAGTCATCGATCCTAGGCAAGGGATACTTATTCTTCATCGTCACCCGATTCAATCGCTCAGAATCGATCATGCACCTCAAAGTCCCATCATTTTCTTCACAAACAAAACTGGAGCTCCCCATGGTGAAACACTAGGTCTGATAAAGCCCTTCTCCAACAACTCCTGTGAGCCTTAAGCTCCCTCAGTTCCACAGGTGCCATCCTATATGGAGGTATAGATATAGGAGCGTGACTGAACGAGGTCAATAGTGAACTCGCCTCCGATCCGTGGCAGAAACCCAGAACTCATCAGAAACACATCTGAAATTCCCTAACCACGGAATATCCTCAAGCCTCTGCTCAACTCGTGTCAACCACATGAGCCGATATGCTTCCAGACCTCCGCATCAATCTCGTGGCACTAAGGAAAGAGATCATCCGGCCGGTACTTGCTGACTAACTCCTCTAACATCGCTTCTAGTGACCAGAGACTCTAAACAACCTCCTTGGTATAGCAGTCCATAATAGCCCTATGGGCCGTCGGCCATCCATCCCGTAATCACATCGATCTCTCGGAGGCAACACTATAAGGTTCGCCAACACCGCTGATCAATCTGGATCAAGCATCCCTATGAACCTCTCCCAATGCAAGAGTAGTACCTAAAGGTGTACTCACCTCTAGCCCATACAATAACATCTCCCGATCCCCATGCAATCTACATGCCATATGAGGTGCAATAAAGAATGTGTGGATCCAGATCCAAGAATGCAAACGCCTCAAAATCGAAAATAAGGAGCATACCAAATACTACATCGGGAATCTGGGCCTCCTCTTTCGTCATGGCATATACTCGGCTCGGGGCGTGGTCGATCGCCCGACCTCAATCCGCCTAAAGGATCCTCGGCTCTACCTCGGCCTCTACCTCGGCCCTCTGTCTTGATCCACGCCGGATCCACCCACTACTACTCACAGATCAGAGTACTACTCTCGGCTCGGCCACTACCAAAGAGATCGAGCTCCCAATGTAGTGGGCAATCCGAATCGATGATCCATGGAGCCGCATTTAAGGCAAGCTCCAATAATCGCCAACACTCTCAAAGTGCCTCTTCTCCACAATGCTCATGAATGGAGGAATCGCCAAAACCTTCGCCATCGCCATCGCCATCGCCACGCCACTGTATAAATCTCCTCTCGTCCAAAACCCGACCGTCTCGATCCTCCCAAGATCCAAGAAGGCCTCGCTCTGGCCGCTAAAACTCTTACCAGAGCTGCCCTCCCTGACTATCACTAACTCTCTTTCCTCTAGACCCTTGACCCATCTCTGCCTGTCTCTGCCTCACAATCTGCTCCACTCTCACAGCAGCAGCTCTCAACTCTATAAAGGAGCCCATATCAGATCGGGCCAATCCTGCACGGATCTCCAGATTCACCCCATCTCAAACCTCGGCACCTATCCGCCTCAGAGAAACCACATGAGCAAAGATATCCCATCAACTCATTAAACCTAACCTCGTACTGCCACCGCCATCCCACCCTCGCCTCGGCTCAAAACTCCTGCATCTTCATTTCCAAATACACCTTGGGCATATAATTGTCTCTAAAGCCCTCGTAAAATCGCCCGTGTCGATAAGCAAGGTCCGTGGTACTTGCCTTAATGCCTTCTACTATGTATAAGCGGGGCCCCGCGGAAGAGATATCACAGAATCGAACCTCTCATCGTTTCGCAATCCATCCGATCAAGGACTCTCTCGTCCTCTCCAACCATCCTCACCTCGGTGAGTCTCATCTTGCCATAAGTTCATGTACCGCCACGCAAAGAAATCGTATCTCCTCTCCCATCTCACGGGACTCTAGGAGGTACCTCGGATCGAGGCACCGAGGACTCTCTACTAGCTCCAACAGATCCTCGTCAATTGGTTGATCAATCGATCACCAAATACGGATGACCTAAAACAAAACAAGAACTCGATCGGTTTAGCATTTCTCACAATAATTCAAGCCTAATTATGTACTAGTCCCAACAGATGCCAAACCATGCTCGATACCACTTAATGTAGCACCCCATACCATAGGATATGTATCGGACGCCTCAGTAGGTCATTCCGACACATACCCTACGATAAGGGTGCTATTCACTTAACAACCACTAACACTCCACATGGCATCAAAATCATAAAGCATTTATATGAAATCCACTAATTTTGAAACCATAATTTCTCATTTCATAACCTCAAAGCGATAAATTTACACAACCGTGTGTTCTGCATAATACTCCAAAAGAAAATCAAACAAAAGGCTAGCTAGGTCATCCTCAAAAGTGCCACCGACCGACACATGTGCCATGACTTCTCTTGCCAACTCAATCTACACGCAGAAAAGTCCCTCCGAGCTATAAGTCTACTCTCTCGGTCCCGAAAAATAATTTGCAATTTTGGGTGAGTTTGCGAACTCAAATGAGGAACCATCATCGATGGTTCACCCAATTCATGCATATACACATACATAACATTTCTACGCACAATTATCTCACCAAATCACATTTAGTAGTACCACATAATTTTCATACCAATCCAAAGAATCAATTCAAATGCACATGGAATGTGTATGAGACGCTTTTCCAATTGATTACGTTGTTGTGATCGAAATCAAATCGTCCCATTAAGGCGCATTAAACGGTGAGCCATAGGCTCTGAATCACTATGGGCTCAAGGCCCAATCACGTTGAGCTTTAAGCTCTCGTTGGCTGCTCTGGTCACAACTGCCAATTACTAATCATGCAATTATGCATGAAGTGCATATGTCCAAATTAAACAACACCAACATCATATCAGATCCCAATTCAATAGGTACACATAAATCTTGTACAGGTAATCACATGCGACACTTCTATATCAAATTTTCCAATCCATCGGACCTTCGGTCCGCAATCCAGGCACAAACAAACACAATTTTCCCACCATTATTCTCCACAGGGTTCTAAGTGCATAATTCTAAACACTTACTAACCGAGGAACCATCTAGGTTACTCACCTAATAACTTCCGAGCTAATGCCGGGAAGTCTCTGCAACGTCCGTGGGATGACGTTCCAACTGAGCCTCTATAACAATTAAAATAAGTAAACATTACCAACTGAATAGATAAAAATACTAAACAATGCACATGGAATAAGTAAAACGTGTATAATGCATGCTCATGGAATTCCCGGCCCTAATCCAAAATTTTCCCATAAAAAAAAATCCGTCTAAAAATTAGAAACCTATTGGCGCTGACGGTGCGCAATTCAGACTTCTATAGGTCCCCAATTAAGCAAAATAGTGATTAAAGGCTCCGTTACCCGGGGCCACGTCAATTTCCCGTCCAAAAATTCCCAATTTCTCACAAAATGAAATTAAATATTCAACGAATCCGATGCCTCAAGAATCAGGTCAATCGGACGTCGGACGGAAAAGAAATTGACAAAAGAAGCATGAAATCCCAAAGTATCAATTAATAAATAAAAATAATAAAATAAATAAATAAAAATAAAAAAAAAACAAGGGTCAGCCTCGCTGGGGGCGACGTCTGGCCCCAGCGGGGCTGACCTAATCGGCCCCGTCGCTAAGGCGATGCGTCGCCCTAGCGACGCGGCTGTTATACGCCCCGTCACTAGGGCGACGCGTCGCCCTAGTGACCGGGCCTTAATTCCATGTACCCTCTTTTTTTTTCCATATTCCCATCCGAATTTTCAACAACAATAATTCTTAGCATACAAATCAGAAAAATACAAACCATAGCTTGTTGGAAAGATAATGAAAAGCTCTACCATTCTCATGAAGACCATAAAAATCAATTTCACCCCTAAGGGTGTCAAAAATCCCTTCAAAGCTACTGCCTACTCAAATCCCATTAAAACAGAACAGTACATTGAAATTTCCATAACTCTCAGATTCTTCAGCCAAAAATTACCACATAAATATGCTCAATAAGTTCACAATGTCATCTACAACTTTCATGAACAACCCAAAATCAAATTCCATTGCTAAACAAGTCAATTAATTCACTCAATGTTGCTGTCCCTAAAATCATTCAATTTGAGCAGTAAACTTATAACAAGCATAACTCCCTGTACACAAGTCAGAAAAATCTGAACTTTATACCCCTGAAAAGATAAATCCTCAAAATTCAATGTTCATGAAGAACTCAATTTCCAATTTAATTTCTAACCATTTCAAAACTGTCATACAAGTTACTGCCATGATCAGCAATTCCTAACCTAATGCAGGATCAGTTTTTACAAAATCATAACTCCCAACTCTGACCCCTAAAAATTAGATGCCATATCTCATTTTCAAGATAATTTCTTCCTCTTAAACTTTTCAGAAGATCACTCACACCAATTCAGTCCACAAAAATTGGTAAAATTCCTCCAAAGCAGAAAGCTCACAAATCAGACACTTAAGCTAGGTTTCATCAACATGCCCAAAACCAGTCCATAGGAATCAGTTCATATCTCCCAATATACAACTGGAAAATTAGCAAGATCAGTGGCAATGGAAAGCTAACTCAATATGCCTCAACTTCCATGAAGACCATTTTTCCTATTTCCCTACCAATTAATTTAGAAAAAACAGCAAAGCTCATAGGGTATGGTTTCGGTTACTGTTCACAGGCAATAAAACAGTAACTTTCCATGCCAAATTTCAACCTATTAGAGTTACAATTTGACAACACCTATTTCACACAAAACTGTAGCTAACATCCCAAAGTTTAAGAGGCCACAAACCTCACCTCATTTTCATTTCTATACAATGAGTTATGAATAAAACAGTACAGTAGGTCAAAATCCATTTCCAGCTTTACTTTTCCAATACACTTCCTATCATGCCAATTCAAATTCTACTACCATAAGCATCTCACTTGGACACAAAATCAGTCCCTAGATCATTCCTACATTCACTAGGAATACCTACCATAAGTTGGCAGCAATAATTCCTCAATTCCTATGCACAATTCATCATCAACATGCAATTACAATCAAGCTAAAAACACTACAATCATACAACTTTCAAGTCATACTTAAACTTAGTCTTAAACCCAACAATTTAAACACTACTTGGCATCAAAGTAAGGCTTCAATAATCATAATAAATGCATCAAAATTCCCATGAAATGTATCTCTCCACCATGATTCATTAAATGCATAATTAAAACTAACAAAACAACTTACCTACTTAAGCTTCCAATTTTCCACTCTTTCAATCTTTCAATTCTCTTCACTTCTTTCTTTCCTATTCTTTCTAACCACTTCTTCTAACCCCATGCAAGTAGCTCATCACCATGGCAAGAACACAACTTGGTTGCATGAAGGAAAGCTTGAGTTTGGAAGAAGAATTTATTTTAAAGGAGGAAAATGGATGGAGAGGAGAAGAAGCAATGTAGATTTCGGATGGTGATGAGAAACAAACCAACAACTCATCTTTTTATCCCTTTTTAAGAGAGCAACCGAAAATTCTAGGCTATGGCCAAGTCATCCTTAAGCATTAAATGCTTAGGTCAAATAATCAAATGTGGAAAAGTCAAAACCAATCAAAATTTCTTTTGACAAAAGTAAAACCAAGACCAAAACAATGCAATCCCATTTTCGGTTCCACTAGTTTTAAGGGTCCAATTATGGATCCCTTCAAGGTAAATACTAGGATAGATCCAAAAATCAGTAGAAATTCAATCGGTTCGCCGATTGGCAATTTTTTTTCGGTCCGGAAATTTCCAGGAATTTCCCCGAATTATTTTTTTGAAAATTACCTAAATTGCCCAAAATTGTAAATCATAAGACAGTCCACTCCCAATAATTTTTAAAACACGAAAACCACACTTTCACGACAAAAACACTTTTAGGCCATGTACCGACGATTTTGCCGGTCTGGGACTTTTCTCCGGATAATTCCAAAAAAATTCCCATAAATCCCTAAAATGTAAAACACTCATGGCGACTCGAATAATTTTTCAAATACAACTTTCATATCAATCTCATAAAGATCCCAATTCGACACTTATGCCTAAATGTCATGAATGCATGTATACCATGTGCATGTGCAAAACAATCATCGATTATAGAGGCTATATAATGTATGTTCATGCCGAGTTATAATTCAAGTCTCCTAACCCGTCCCAAATTACTAATAAACCTTTTCTATGGGAGATGGGATGTTACAATTCTCCCTCCTAATAAAAATTTCGTCCCAAATTCTTACAGTTGATCGAAAAGATGAGGATACTGTCTCCTCATATGCTCCTCGGTCTCCTGTGTAGTAGCCTCCTCGAAAGTGGTTCCTCCAGAGAACCTTCACCAATGGAATACTCTTATTCCTCAACTGTTTCACCTGTGTCCCGACAATCAGACGGCTCTCTACATAACTCAAATTACTCGATACCTCAATCTCCCGAGCGGTATCACATGTGTCGGATCGGACCGATATCACTGAGCATACTCACATGGAAGGCGTCATGCAACCGAGACATCTCACTCGGTAAAGCTAGCACAGAGGCCAAAGGTCCTATCCTCTCAAAGATCTCATATGGACCAATGTACCTAGGGCTTAACTTACCCTTTTTCCCAAATCTCGGACACCACGCCACGGTGACACTCGTAAGAACACTCTATCGCCTACATTGTACTCAATGTCCCTCCTATCTTGATCCACATAGCTCTTACATCTATCCCGAGCTGCTTTGATGCGACTTGAATCGCCACCTTATCTACAAGATATCTGAATCAGCTCAGGACCCTCAATCATCCTCACACCCTCTTCATCCCAATACAAAGGCGATCTACACGGTTACGCCCATACGATCACCTCATATGGTGCCATCCCGATGCTACTATGATAATGATTGTTGTATGCAAACTCAATCGAGCTAAATCTTGATCCCATGCTCCTCTCAACTCCAACACACAAGCCAAGCATATCCTCAGCAGTCTTAATCGTCCTCTCACTCTGCCCATCATGTTCGAGGATGAAGCAGCAGATTGAAGTTCACTAGTACCCATAGCAGATCGCAAACTCGCCAGTAACCTCGAAGTAAATCTGGGATCGCCGACACTATCGACCTTCGGGACCCCATGCAGTCCTCACTATCTCCGCCACATACTTCGGGCCAACCGATCCATGGTATTGTTCTCCTCATCGACAAGAAATGGGCCGATTTAGTCAATCGATCCACTATGACCCAGATAGCATCATGTTGCCTCGGCGTCCCAGGCAAACCCATAATGAAATCCATGGTAATTGCTCCCATTTCCACTCCGAATGGGCAACGAATGAAGCTTCCCCATCGAGCTGGTGCTCACCTTAACTTTCCGGCACGTCAAACATCTAGATACAAATTCGCTACTTGCTTTTTCATGCCAGCCACCGAAATGTTGCTTAAGAGTGTTATACATCTTGGTAGTACCAGGATGCATAGCATATGTGGCCATATACGCCTCCTCAATATCTCTCTCCTCAAGTCATCCACATCGTGCACACAAAGCCTCTGTCTCAACCACAAAGTCTCATCTCTCACATCAAACTCGAACTCGAATCGCCTTTTACCTTCTCAATCGGTCTCACCATAACAGATCCTTTTCCGAACTCTCCGATCCCGCCCAAGAGCATCGGTCTCGGTGTCAAAGTAGCCAATAAGACTCCATCCCGCCCGAGTCATCTCGAACATTCAAAGCCCTCAATTTGAATCAAATTAGGCAACCTCATTGCTCAATCGAATTGTACTAGTATGTGACTTCCTACTCGGAGCATCCGCCACCACATTAGCTTTCCTGGGTGATACTCGATAGTACAGTCATAGTCTTTCAACAACTCAAGCCATCTCCTCTGTCTCAAATTCAACTCTCTCTGGCTCAGTAAATATTTCAAACTCTTATGGTCAGTGAAGATCTGGAAAGTCTCACCATACAGGTAATGCCTCCAAATCTTCAAAGAAAACACTACTGCAGCTAACTCCAAATCATGAACAGGATAATTTACCTCGTGAGACCTCAACTGTCTCGAGGCATAGGCAATGACTCTACCGTGCTGCATCAGAACACACCCCAATCCCTGATGCGATGCATCATCAGATACCTCAAATCCTCCAATCCCGGATGGAATAGTCAACACCGGCATGGTCAACTGATGTTTCAGCTCCTCAAAGCTCTTCTGACACTCCTCAGTCCATCTGAATGGCACATTCTTCCTCAGAAGTTTTGTCAGAGGGGCTGAGATCAAGGAAAACCCCTCGACAAACCTCCGGTAATATCCGCCAATCCGAGGAAACTCAGAATCTCAAACATTCCTAGGAGCTTCCCACTTCAAAGACTCGCCTCCACCTTACTCGGATCCACCAATACCCTCTCCGATCCTTATATGGCCCAAAATATCACTGATCCACCCAAAATTCACATTCTTGAATTTGGCATACAACCGCTCTCTCCTCGTCTGCAACACAATCCTCAAATGCTCACTATGCTCCCCGTCTGCTCTCGAATACACTAAAATGTCATCAATAAACACAATAACAAACCGATCCAGTAGGGCTGAAATACCTTATTCATCAAGGCCATGAAGGTCGCCGGGCATTAGTTAACCCAAACGGTATCACTAAAAACTCAAAATGCCCGTACACTGCTCTCAAGGCACTCTTAGGCACATCGGCCTCTGCAATCTTCAACTGATAGTACCCTGACCTCAGATCCAACTTAGTGAACACCTGAGCTCCCTGCAACTGATCAAATAAGTCATCGATCCTAGGCAGTGGATACTTATTCTTCACTGTCACCCGATTCAACTGCCTGTAATCGATGCACAGCCTCAAAGTCCCATCCTTTTTCTTTACAAACAAAACTGGAGCTCCCCATGGTGAAACACTAGGTCTGATAAAGCCCTTCTCCAACAACTCCTGCAACTGAGCCTTAAGCTCCCTCGCCCACAAAAAGCCATCCTATATGGAGGTATAGATATAGGAGCGAGACTGAACGAGGTCAATAGTGAACTCTATCTCCGATCCGGCGGCAAACCCAGAACTCATCAGAAACACATCCGAAATTCCCTAACCACGGAATATCCTCAAGCCTCTGCTCAACTCTGTGTCAACCACATGAGCCGATATGCTTCACTGACCTCCTGCATCAATCTCGTGGCACTAAGGAAAGAGATCATCCGGCCGGTATCGCTGACTAACTCCTCTAAATCTCGCTTCTAGTCGACCAGAGACTCTAAAACAACCTCCTTGGTATAGCAGTCCATAATAGCCCTATGGGCGTCACCACCCATCCCGTAATCACATCGATCTCTCGGAGGCAACACTATAAGGTTCGCTTCAACACCGCTTGATCAATCTGGATCAAGCATCCCTGAACCTCTCCCAATGCAATAGTAGTACCTAAAGGTGTACTCACCTCTAGCCCATCTGATAACATCTCCCGATCCCCATGCAATCTACATGCCATATGAGGTGCAATAAAGAATGTGTGGATCCAGATCCAAGAATGCAAACGCCTCAAAATCGAAATAAGGAGCATACCAAATACTACATCGGGAATCTGGGCCTCCTGCCTCGTCATGGCATATACTCGCTCGGGCGTGGTCGATCGCCCAGACCCTCAATCCGCCTAAAGGATCCTCACTCTACCTCGGCCTCTACCTCGGCCCTCTGATCGATCCACGCCGGATCCACCCACTCTACTCATTGTCTTGAGTATTACTACTCCGGCTCACCCCTACCAAAGCAGATCGAGCTCCCAATGTAATGGGCAATCCCGAATCGATGATCCATGGAGCCGCATTTAAGGCAAGCTCCACCAATCGCCAACACTCTCCAAAGTGCCTCTTCTCACAAGTGCTCACAGAATGGAGGAATCGCCCAAAACCTCTCGCCATCGCCATCGCCATCGCCGCCACCAGCATAAATCTCCTCTCGTCCAAAACCCGACCGTCTCGATCCTCCCAAGATCTGAAGGCCACGCTCTGGCGCCTGCTAAAACTCTTACCAGAGCTGCCCTGACTATCACTAACTCTCTTTCCTCTAGACCCTTGACCCATCTCTGCCTGTCTCTGTCTCACAATCTGCTCCACTCTCACAGCAGCAGCTCTCAACTCTATAAAGGGCCCATATCGATCGGGTCAATCCTCGCACGGATCTCCAGATTCAGCCCATCTCAAACCTCCTCACTATCGCCTCAAGAGAAACCACATGAGCAAAGATATCCCATCAACTCATTAAACCTAACCTCGTACTCTGCTACTGTCATCCTACCCTGTCTCAGCTCCAAAAACTCCTGCATCTTCATTTCCAAATACACCTTGGGCATATAATTGTCTCTAAAAGCCCTCAGAAAATCTGCCCGTGTCGATAAGCAAGGTCCAGTGGTACTTGCCGGAATGTCTTCTACCATGTATAAGCGGGGCCCGCGGAAGAGATATCACAGAATCGAACCTCTCATCGAGTTCGCAATCCATCCGATCAAGGACTCTCTCGGTCCTCTCCAACCATCCCTCGGCCTCGGTAGTCTGCATCTTGCCATAGAAGTCTCACCCCTCGCCACGCAAAGAAAATCGTATCTCCTCTCCGTCTCACGGGACTCTAGGAGGTACCTCGGATCGAGGCACCGAGGACTCTCTACTAGCTCCAACAGATCCTCGGTCACCGGTTGATCAACTCGATCACCAAATACGGATGACCTAAAACAAAACAAGAACTCTGATCAGTTTCTGCATTTCTCACAATAATTCAAGCCTAATTATGTACTAGTCCCAACAGATGCCAAACCATGCTCTGATACCACCTAATGTAGCACCCCCATACCATAGGATATGTATCGGGACGCCCGTAGGTCATTCCGACACATACCCTACGATAAGGGTGCGCTACGAACAACCACTAACACTCCACATGGCATCAAAATCATAAAGCATTTATATGAAATCCACTAATTTTTGAAACCATAATTTCTCATTTCATAACCTCAAAGCAGTAAATTTACACAACTGGTGTGTTATGTACAATACTCCAAAAGAAAATCAAACAAAAAGGCTAGCTAGGTCATCCCTCAAAAAGTGCCAGCTGACCGACCTGTGTGCCATGACTTCTCTTGCCAACTCAATCTACACGGCAGGAAAAGTCCCTCTGGAGCTATAAGTCTACTCTCTCGGTCCTGAAAAATAATTTGCAATTTTGGGTGAGTTTGCGAACTCAGTGAGGAACCATCATCGATGGTTCACCCAATTCATGCATATACACATACATAACACAGCTACGCACAATTATCTCACCAAATCACATTTAGTAGTACCACATAATTTTCATACCAATCCAAAGAATCAATTCAAATGCACATGGAATGTGTATGAGACACTTTTCAATTGATTACGTTGTTGTGATTGAAATGCTGGCTGTCCCATTAAGGGCGCATTAAACGGTGAGCCATAGGCTCTGAATCACTATGGGCTCAAGGCCCAATCACGTTGAGCTTTAAGCTCTCGTTGGCTGCTCTGGTCACAACTGCCAATTACTGATCATGCAATTATGCATGAAGTGCATATGTCCAAATTAAACAACACCAACATCATATCAGATCCCAATTCAATAGGTACACATAAATCTTGTACAGGTAATCACATGCGACACTTCTATATCAAATTTTCCAATCCATTGGACCTTCGGTCCGCAATCCAGGCACAAACAAACACAATTTTCCCACCATTATTCTCCACAGGGTTCTAAGTGCAGAATTATAAACACTTACTAACCGAGGAACCATCTAGGTTACTCACCTAATAACTTCCGAGCTAATGCCGGGAAGTCTCTGCAACGTCCGTGGGATGACGTTCCAACTGAGCCTCTATAACAATTAAAATAAGTAAACATTACCAACTGAATAGATAAAAATACTAAACAATGCACATGGAATAAGTAAAACGTGTATAATGCATGCTCATGGCATTCCCGACCCTAATCCAAAATTTTCCCATTAAAAAAAAATTCGTCTAAAAATTAGAAACCTATTGGCGCTGACGGTGCGCAATTCGGACCTCTATAGGTCCCCAATTAAGCAAAACAATGATTAAAGGCTCCGTTACCCGGGGCCACGTCAATTTCCCGTCCAAAAATTCCCAATTTCTCACAAAATGAAATTAAATATTCAACAAATCCGATGCCTCAAGAATCAGGTCAATCGGACGTCGGACGGAAAAGAAATTGACAAAAGAAGCATGAAATCCCAAAGTATCAATTAATAAATAAAAATAATAAAATAAATAAAAAAAATAAAAAAAACAAGGGTCAGCCTCGCTGGGGGCGACGTCTCGCCCCAGCGGGGCTGACCTAATCTGCCCCGTCGCTAGGGCGACGCGTCGCCCTAGCGACGCGGCAAAGAGAGAGTCGCCCGTCACTAGGGCGACGCGTCGCCCTAGTGACCGGGCCTTAATTCCATGTACCCTCTTTTTTTTTCCATATTCTTAGCATACAAATCAGAAAAATACAAACCATAGCTTGTTGGAAAGATAATGAAAAGCTCTACTATTCTCATGAAGACCATAAAAATCAATTTCACCCCTAAGGGTGTCAAAAATCCCTTCAAAGCTACTGCCTACTCAAATCCCATTAAAACAGAACAGTACATTGAAATTTCCATAACTCTCAGATTCTTCAGCCAAAAATTACCACATAAATATGCTCAATAAGTTCACAATGTCATCTACAACTTTCATGAACAACCCAAAATCAAATTCCATTGCTAAACAAGTCAATTAATTCACTCAATGTTGCTGTCCCTAAAATCATTCAATTTGAGCAGTAAACTTATAACAAGCATAACTCCCTGTACACAAGTCAGAAAAATCTGAACTTTATACCCTGAAAGATAAATCCTCAAACTTCAATTTTCATGAAGAACTCAATTTCCAATTTAATTTCTAACCATTTCAAAACTGTCATACAAGTTACTGCCATGATCAGCAATTCCTAACCTAATGCAGGATCAGTTTTTACAAAATCATAACTCCCAACTCTGACCCTAAAATTAGATGCCATATCTCATTTTCAAGATAATTTCTTCCTCTTCAACTTTTCAGAAGATCACTCACACCAATTCAGTCCACAAAAATTGGTAAAATTCCTCCAAAGCAGAAAGCTCACAAATCAGACACTTAAGCTAGGTTTCATCAACATGCCCAAAACCAGTCCATAGGAATCAGTTCATATCTCCCAATATACAACTGGAAAATTAGCAAGATCAGTGGCAATGGAAAGCTAACTCAATATGCCTCAACTTCCATGAAGACCATTTTCCTATTTCCTACCAATTAATTTAGAAAAACAGCAAAGCTCATAGGGTATGGTTTCGGTTACTGTTCACAGGCAATAAAACAGTAACTTTCCATGCCAAATTTCAACCTATTAGAGTTACAATTTGACAACACCTATTTCACACAAAACTGTAGCTAACATCCCAAAGTTTAAGAGGCCACAAACCTCACCTCATTTTCATTTCTATACAATGAGTTATGAATAAAACAGTACAGTAGGTCAAAATCCATTTCCAGCTTTACTTTTCCAATACACTTCCTATCATGCCAATTCAAATTCTACTACCATAAGCATCTCACTTGGACACAAAATCAGTCCCTAGATCATTCCTACATTCACTAGGAATACCTACCATAAGTTGGCAGCAATAATTCCTCAATTCCTATGCACAATTCATCATCAACATGCAATTACAATCAAGCTAAAAACACTACAATCATACAACTTTCAAGTCATACTTAAACTTAGTCTTAAACCCAACAATTTAAACACTACTTGGCATCAAAGTAAGGCTTCAATAATCATAATAAATGCATCAAAATTCCCATGAAATGTATCTCTCCACCATGATTCATTAAATGCATAATTAAAACTAACAAAACAACTTACCTACTTAAGCTTCCAATTTTCCACTCTTTCAATCTTTCAATTCTCTTCACTTCTTTCTTTCCTATTCTTTCTAACCACTTCTTCTAACCCCATGCAAGTAGCTCATCACCATGGCAAGAACACAACTTGGTTGCATGAAGGAAAGCTTGAGTTTGGAAGAAGAATTTATTTTAAAGGAGGAAAATGGATGGAGAGGAGAAGAAGCAATGTAGATTTTGATGGTGATGAGAAACAAACCAACAACTCATCTTTTTATCCCTTTTTAAGAGAGCAACCGAAAATTCTAGGCTATGGCCAAGTCATCCTTAAGCATTAAATGCTTAGGTCAAATAATCAAATGTGGAAAAGTCAAAACCAATCAAAATTTCTTTTGACAAAAGTAAAACCAAGACCAAAACAATGCAATCCCATTTTCGGTTCCACTAGTTTTAAGGGTCCAATTATGGATCCCTTCAAGGTAAATACTAGGATAGATCCAAAAATCAGTAGAAATTCAATCGGTTCGCCAATTGGCAATTTTTTCCGTCCGAAATTTCCGAATTTCCCGAATCATTTTTTGAAAATTACCTAAATTGCCCAAAATTGTAAATCATAAGACAGTCCAGTCCCAATAATTTTTTAAACACGAAAACCACACTTTCACGACAAAAACACTTTTAGGCCATGTACCGACGATTTTGCCGGTCTGGGACTTTTCTCCGGATAATTCCAGAAAAATTTTCATAAATCCCTAAAAATGTAAAACACTCTATGGCGCACTCCAAATAATTTTTCAAATACAACTTTCATATCAATTTCACAAAAGATCCCAATTCGACACTTATGCCGGAAATGTCATGAATGCATGTATACCATGTGCATGTGCAAAACAATCATCAGTTATAGAGGCTATATAATGTATGTTCATGCCGAGTTATAATTCAAGTCTCCTAACCCGTCCCAAATTACTAATAAACCTTTTCTATGGGAGATGGGATGTTACATAATGTTTTAAAAACATGACCAGAAATTAGAATTAAAGAATTTGAAATATGATTGAAGGAGACTCTCCTTATCCATTGAAGAATTTGAAGTTTAATAGAAAATGAGATTGTTAAATAAAAACTAATTGATTGATTTTAGTTTGTAAAATCTGATTAGCTTTTGAAGAGTGGTTGATTAATTAGTAAATTGATCACCTTTTGACAACAAAGGTTATTAAAAAAAATTGAATCGAAAAATAAAAAATTGAACTAAAAAATAGGTCAGATTCAAATGTTTTACGGTTTAATCACCAAATTGAATCAATTTTTAATCATTAATTCCATAAATATCTTATCTAGATGAAATTCTAACTAAGAATAATTTGTGAATAATAACTAATTTTAATTATAATATTATCATAATTGATCAATTGTATTTTAAGCCAAAAGGACTTCACTTCTATTAATTTTGATAACAATCAAATAATAATAATCTTAGAAATGTATGAACTGTTTTGATAAGTTTGTTAAGTGTGCAGAAAAAAGGAAGTAACATTTAGTCAACTCAGATGACATTGTAAGAGGTTTGCCTAAGATAAAATTTGTTAAAGACCACTTGTGTAAATCTTGTTTAAAAGGCAAACATGTTAGAGAATCTTTCAAACCAAAGAAAGAAATATGTACATCTAGAATACTTGAACTTGTTCATATGGATCTAATTGGACCATCTAGGCATGCTAGTCTAAATGGTAAATTATATATTCTTGTTATTGTCGATGATTTTTCTAGATTCACTTGGGTGAGATTTCTTATAAATAAAAGTGATGCTTTTAACAAGTTTGCTAAGCGCGATCAACGCCAGATAAAGCACTACACAAGACGAAGTGTTACACTAGACGAAAGCGCAACACAAGACGAAAGTGCTACATTAGACGAAAGCGCAACACAAGATGAAAGCACAACACCAGACAAAAGTGCAACACCAGATGAAAGTGCTACACCAGACAAAAACACGACACCAGAAGAATCGCGACAACAAACGAAGTGTGACAATAGACGAAGCGATGTAATAGACGACGTGGAATAACAGACGAAACATAATAACAGAAGAAACATTATTCCAGATGATACAAAAGGAATATATTCTAGAACGTCGGATAGTTAGTTAGTTGGAGTTAGTTACAAGATTCAACTAATAACTGTTTCTAGAAGATTCAAGAAGCAGTTTTTCATAAGATAGTTGGAGACTTAGCCTATAAATACTAATTCTAGTCAAAGACTAAGATAAAAAAAATTCTTTTACATTAGCAAATATTATGTATTCAAAGTGTGAAAGAAGTGAGTGAATACATCTGTAACCTAAAGTTCAAAAATACTTTTCTTAGACAGAGAAAGGAAGGCTAGAGCCTGGAGAGGCTAATACAGCTAATAAAGAATACTTTGTGAGAGAGACCTGAAGAGGCTCTGCAAGAGTAGAAAGAATACTTATAAAGTTGAAGAGTATAGTGAAATCTCTGACTAATTCTGAGGACTAGACGTAGCCCAAGATTTGGGGTGAACCAGTATAAAATCGCAGTGTCTGTTCTCTAACCCTCACTTTTAATTTTCTTGTTGTTAAATGAACTATATAATATTACTTACGATTGCATTGTTTATCAACTTTAGCAAAGTGTTTTAGTAATCATTTGAATTTTCGTAAAGAAATTCAAAAAGTCTCAAAAGATTAATATTTTTGAAAAGATTACACAATTTAACCCCCCTTCTTATATAGTTTACATATCATATCGGATTTTTATATTAACAAGTGATTTACTTCAGTTGGTATCAGAGCAAGGTTTCCAAGAAACACTGTCATAAAGTGAGGACAAAGATCTATGGCTGAATCACATGTTTTTATAGCTAAAGGTGCCTCCGTCATAAGACCTCCTACGTTTAATGGTGAGGATTATCATTATTGGAAGGACAGGATGCGGCTCTTCATAGAATCCACACATATTGATCTTTGAGATATCATCGAGAATGGTCCATATACACCAACAGATGATGAAGGCAATATCATCTCTCTTGATAAATGGTCGATTGATCAAAATGCTCAATTTTAGTTGAACTCAAAGGCTAAGTTCTTTCTAAGTTGTGTCCTAAGCAGAAGTGAATATGATAAGGTTGTGTATCTACAAAGGAGATATGGGACACATTATCCATTGCACATGAAGGCACAAATCAAGCGAAAGAGTCCAAGATCAGTATTCTTGTTCATCAGTATGAGCTGTTCAAGATGAAAGATGAGGAGACTATTGATCAGATGTTTGGACGATTTCAAACAATCGTTAATGGACTTAAAGCTCTTGGGAGAATCTATGATAATCAAGATCATGTCAAAAAGATTCTCAAAAGTCTGCCTAAAAGATGGAGACCTAAGGTTACAGCAATACAAGAGGCCAAGGACTTAAGCAAGCTAAAGCTAGATGAATCACTTGGTTCACTGAAGATATATGAAGTGGGCCTTGATGTAGAAGAGAAACCCATAAGACATAAGTCTATTGCATTAAAGGCTGGTTAGAAGAATCAAAAGAACCAAAAAAATAGAAGCACATCTTCAAAAGCATTAAAGATTGAAGAAATCAAGAATGATGATGCCAGTGAATCTGATCAAGATTTAAGTGAAGATGATGATGAATTATCCTTCATTTTAAGAAAGATTCGGAGGACGTGGAAAAAGAAAGCGAAAGGTAATAAAGACTTTTCTTTTAAGAAGAATAGCAAAGACGAAGCCAAGATTGAGAAAATGTCTATCATTTGCTACGAGTGCAACAAACCAGGACATTACAAGTCTGAATGTCCATTGCTCAAAAGAAAACAGAAAACAAAAGTAAAGAAAACAAAAAGAGCATAATGGCAACGTGGGAAGATTTGAACTCATCCGAATCTGACTCCGATTTATAAGCATCAAAACGAGCAAATATATGCTTAGTAGTTGAAAAGGAATACGACTATGAGGTAACTTCTAACCTTAATGATCTTCAAGAGGCATATTTAGAATTGTTAGAAGATTTGCATGCTATATTAAAGCAATATAGGATTTTGAAAAATAAATTTGTTGAAATCTTGAAGAACACGGAAGTGTTAGAGCAAGAAAACGTCTGCCTTAAGAAACAAGTAGATGATATGAAAAAGAAAGTAACTATAGATAGATCTAAGGAAATTAAACAACTAAAACAACAGATTAATAATCTTTCAGCAGATTTATCAACATTTACTGAAAGTACTAAAAGGATGAATGATATGATTGGAAAATATAGACATCCAAAGGATAAGAGTGGTATAGGGTTTACTAACGATAATGTTCGTCATAATAAGAGTTTTGTTACTAAAAGAAAGAAAAAGAAGAAATATTCTTATTATTCATGAAATTTTTGTAAATCTAACCCCAAAGGACCCAAGAAAATATAGATACCTAAGAAAGACATAATATATACTACAGATCTCCCTTCTTGGAAAAAGCAACCAGCACCAATGGTACTTGGATAGTGGATGCTCGTGACACTTGACGGGAAGAAGGTCTATGTTCCTAGATCTCCAAAATAAATAAGGAGGATTAGTAACTTTTGGAGACAACCAATAGGGCAAAATAGTTGGAATCGGAAAAATTGGTAAAGATTCATTTGCGTCTATTGATAATTTTCTGCTAGTTAAAGGATTAAAACATAATCTAATTAGGTAAGTCAATTATGTGATTATGGATTTGAAGTATCCTTTAATCAAAATTCTTGTGTAGTCAAAAACAAGGATAGTTTCATATTCTTTTCTGTCAAGAGACGAAACAATCTCTATAAGATTAATTTAGATGATTTGAAAAGTCCAAATATTTCATGTTTTATATCAACAGATGAGGAAAATTTGATTTGGCATTAAAAAACTAGATCATTTTCGTTCTAAACTTATTTTTAAGTTGGTTAGACATGATTTGGTAAGAGGATTGCCAAAAATAAGTTTTAACAAAGATTTCTTTTGTGAGAGTTGTCAGAAAGGAAAGCAAGTTAAAACATCTTTTCTTTTAAAAATATTGTAACTTCATCTAGACCTCTAAAGTTGTTACATATAGATTTGTTTAGTCCAACTAAAACATTAAGTCTTGGTGGAAAGAAGTATGGTCTCGTAATTATTGATGACTTCACTAGGTTTTGTTGGATATTGTTTTTATCACATAAAGATGAATCTCTTAAGTGCTTTAAAGTTCTTTCCAAAAAGTTACAAAATGAAAAAGGAATTTTTATTGCTGGAATTAGGAGTGATCATAGTCGAGAATTTGAAAATGATAAATTCATAATGTTTTATGAAGAGAATGAAATTTTCCATAATTTCGCTACTCCTAGAACTCCACAACAAAATGGAGTTGTAGAAAGAAAGAACATGACGATTCAGGAAATGGCAAGGACTATGCTATGTGAAATGAATCTTCCTAAGTATTTCTAGGCAGAAGCTATGAACACAGCTTGTTATATTCAAAATAGAGTATTTCTACGACCTATTTTAAATAAAACTCCATATAAGTTATGGAAATGAGGAAAGTCAAATATGTCTTACTTCCATCCTTTCAGTTACAAATGCATTATATTGAATACAAAAGAAAAATTGGACAAATTTGATTCTAAAATCATTTTAGAAAATTTTCTAAGATATTCAATGTCTTCTAAAGTTTATAAAATTTATAATCTTGTTTCTAAATTTGTTGAAGAATCTATGCACGTTAAGTTTGATGATGATTCTCATCCAAATAGAAGAGACGATTCTGATGATGAAACTCTATATTCTCCCTTAGTTGATAAAACAGACATATCACCACTTGTTGATCCACCTGATAAGGTAGAGGACATTCCTGAAAACTTTAGTCTTAGGAAAGACTGGAAGTATAAATCCTCTCACCCAGAAAACCTAATTATAGGAGAAACTTCAAATGGAGTGAAAACTAGGTCTAAAGTTAGAAGAGAGGCAAATGTAGCTTTTGTTTCTGAATTAGAACCTAAGAAAATTGATGAAGTTCCTCAAGATGAAGCTTGGATTTTAGCCATGCAAGAGGAGTAAGTTTTTCATAGGAACCAGATGGGTATTCAAGAATAAACTAGATGAATCAGGTAGAGTAAAACGTAACAGCTCAAGGCTATAATCAACAAGAAGGAATAGATAATAATGAAACATATGCTCCTGTAACTAGACTAGAAGCTATTAGGATTTTTCTTGCATATGTTGTTTGCTATAATATAAAATTGTTTCAAATAGATGTGAAAGGTGCCGTTTTGAATGGTTTTATAGATAAAGAGGTTTATGTAAAACAACCTCCTGGTTTTGAAGATATTGATAAACCAGATTATGTTTATAGCTTCATAAAGCTTTGTATGGATTAAAACAAGCACCTCGTGCTTAGTATGATCGTCTAAGTTCGCTTTTGATTGAAAATGACTTTATTAAAGGACAAGTAGATAAGAATCTGTTTAGGAAATGTATTAAAAATGATTTCATTATAGTACAGATATATGTATATGATATTATTTGTGGTGCAACTTCTAAGAAGCTATGTTCTAGTTTTGAAAATCTTATGAAAAGTGAATTTGAAATGAGTATGATGTGTGAATTGAAATTCTTTCTTGGTTTATAAATTAAGAAAACTGAAGAAAAGATTTTTATTCCTCAACAGAAATATACCAAAGAATTGTTAGTCAAATATAAAATGGAGAAAGTTAAACCTATGTTAACTCCTATGCATCCTTCAATCCTCTTATCTAAGGATGAAGCAGGTAAGAAGGTTGATCAAACCCTCTTCAGAGGAATTATTGGTTATTTACTTTACCTAACTGCAAGCAGACCTGATATATTGTTTAGTGTTTATTTGTGTGCAAGATTTCAAGCAGATCCTAGAGAATCTCATTATATTGTTGTTAAAAGAATATTGAAATACTTGGTAGGTTCTACTGATCTTTGTTTAATATATGAAAACGGTAAAGATTTCAGGTTAATTGGCTACTGAGATGCTGATTATGCTGGAGATAGAAATGATAGAAAGAGTACAAGTGGAGGTTGTTACTTTATTGGTCATAATCTTATTTCTTGGTCAAGCAAGAGCCAAAGTTCAATTACTCTATCTACTGTAGAAGTTGAATACATGTCAGCTGCAAGTTGTTGTTCACAGACGTTATGGATTAAGTATCAGTTGGAAGATTACTCCATATAAGAATATCAAATTCCAATCTTCTGTAATAACACAAGTGCTATCAAGCTATCAAAGAATCCACTACAGCACTCGAGGGCAAAGCATATTGAAGTTAGACATCATTTTATACAAGACTATGTACAGAGAGGAATCATCAGTCTACAATTTGTTGAGACGAATCAACAATAGGCAGATATCTTCACTAAACCTTTATGTGAAGATAGGTTCAAGGAAATCAGACGAAACTTGAATATCGTAATGCTGAATGACCATTTTTCTGACACGTCATGACCCAGACAATTTATACAAGAAGAAGATAAAAAATCGTAAGTTTTTAAGTAAATAATAACAGCAAGTTATGAACAATAACTTGTCAAGAGTAGGTATAAGAAGGAAATCTTCTCAAGATTCTAAAATACCTTCTACTCTAGAATTTTCTTGAATACTTTTAAACCAACTTGTTTAACGCTCTCAACCAAGATGACTTGATACTATGTTGTAAGTTTCAAGTTCTTTTCATCTCATATTCTTACTTTTAGAGACTAACATCGCTACTTTGAGCAAAATACTTTTGTGTGTTTATTTTTTATTTGTTACAGATAACAAATGGAGCAATCACTTATCTATGGGCGACACGTTTATTTCAAATCATTGAAGGAAAATCAGATGGACATTAAACCAGAGATTGAAGCAGTTGGCTGGAAAAACTTCTTCAAGTTTCGTGAAAAGGTTTATTTGAATGAGATATATGAGTTTTGGAAGAATGCAAAGGTGGTGGACGACACCTTAGTATCAATGGTAGATGGATTGTCGATTATCGTGATGCAAGATACTATTGAAAGGGTCAGTGGGTGTCCTAGTATTAGAGTAAAGCTATTTAACAATACAAAATGGATTACTCAAGGTCGTGTAGATATAATGCACATCAATCGACAACTCTATGGAAGTACTGATCCAGAAGTCAAGAAGGCGACAACCCTTGTTTCGAAAGCTAGGGTTCTACATTCACTGCTTCTTCACTATATTCTATCAAGATTAGGCTCAAATGACGCTGTGATAATGAACGATGAACATTGTATGTATCACCTATTGAATCATCAACCTATTAATCTTTCGTACTTTATTTTGAAGTACATGATGAAGTCAAAGGGAGATTCTAGCTCTTTACCGTATGGAATGCTGTTTACAAGGATTTTGAGAGAATCAGGAATCTTTCTCAACAGAGGTAACAAGGTAAAGATCGACGAGAAGAGCATTATTAACGCCATAACTATTCACAGAATGGGGATAAAGTTTGTTGATGAGGCGGATAAAGGTTTTACACCCAAAGAAAGGTCTCAGGGGGAGCTAATAGAAAAACGGGGCAGAAGTGAACATGGTACATCTATAAGAAAAAACAAAACCTCGATCAATAGGAAGAACATCCGTAGAAGAAAAGACTAAGAAATCGTCTGATGAACTAATACAATATAAGACGATTCTACAGAAAGAGGAAAGTAGGGTTCAACAATCATCACAACAAGTGTCATTGAAGAGAAAGGCGGAGACACTTCAATAAGAAAAATCCAAACAGTCAAGAAGGTCTCCAAGACTATTGACCTTGTGACAATAAGAACAGAAGAAGAGGAAATCTCTAATTCTTGATGGAGATTCTGAAAAATAGGAGAAAAGACAGCAACCTACCAAATCAATTGTCTCTATTTTGTAAAGCCAATCAGTAAAATTATCTGGAGAGACAGAAATGAAAAGGAAGTTGGTATTTGAAAGGAAGAAGCCTCAACAACAACCTTCATCTAAACCAGCAGAAGAACAAAAGAAGATGAAGCCTAGTCAGAAAAAGGTTTCTTTATCTGATGTTCAACAGAAGGAAAAAGCAGTTGAACACCAATTGGAACCTTATAATCCTTCTTAACCAATCAACAAAAAGATTTGAGAATGAAGATTAAAGAATAACTAGTACCTGTTCAAAGCAGAAGCTCAATTATTATTAGAAAACCTTTAAAAAAATCAGTAAAGGTACTAATCGAACCGATACCAATTAATGCTCAAACAATACATCTTCTAAGTCATGAAGAATGAAGATTATATGGTATTCTATGAGATGAGAAGGCCGAACCATATCCACTGAAGATTTCAAAGAATCAGTAGACAATCTACCCTATTACTAGCAGAGCATCGATAAAAATTATTCCATATGTAACATCTCATCACCGATGGGAAGGGTAAAATAGTAATTTGGAACGGGTTAGGAGTGTTTAATTTTTTTTCCTATGTTCATGCATTCATATATACACGTGAATAGTAAATTTTACACATGTAACGATTGTACATGCATTCATGGCATTTCCCGGTATATGTGTCCCTAATGTGTTTATTGTGAAAAATATGATTTTTGTACTTGAAAATTTAATTGGAGTGGGTCCTTGTGAGTTTTGAATTTTTGGAGAATTTTAGAAATTTTTCTGAAAATTTTCGGGGTACTTTTTCGGACTAAAAAAAATGCCCAATGGCAGACTAACTAGTTATCGGTAGGAAAAAGTACTGTCCAATGACACTAAAAATGAGATACATGATTTTAGGAATTATTAGTTTTAAGCCATTGGAATTTTGGGGAGAAATTGGACTAAAAATTGGAAGTGAATTGGAAGAAGTTAGGTGAGCAAATGAGAGGGTGACATATGGCAAGTGACATGTGTCACTTGCCTAACATGCCACCATATCTACTTAGTTTATTAAAATCTCTTCCTTTCTTTAATCATTCTCGATGTTTCCTTGTAAGACCAAAAGTCTTTGTAGTTCTTCATATCCTTAGCCTCCCCTTTTCCTTCTTCTTCGTAGTCTTCTTTCTTCCTTGTTCTTTTTGCTCTTTTGCTCATCTTTTCTACCAACTCTTCCTCTTGGCTTGCTCTTCTTTTGGTCATTAAAAATCCAAACCTAAGCCTTGAGAGTTGATGACTGTGTATGTGTTGGGAGGTAGAGGATTTAGTGAAAAGGTGAAGAGTTGAAGAATTGGAAGCTTGATAGGTAAGAACATGTTGTATACTATGGTTTTGTAGTTAATTTGTGATGTTTGTACATTAAATTACATGAAATTGTGCTTTGATTATATGGGTATGTTAATTCCTTGGTTGATTGATGATTGATGAGGTAGAAGTTAATGAATGATATGTCATGTGGTATAGGTGAATTGGGTTGTTTTGGATTGATTTTAAATGATGTTAGATGAGTGGTTATTAAAGGAAGATGATTGAGTGTGTGTGCTGCAATTTTGTGGACTAAAGTTCAAGGATAGGTTGTGAGTTAGTTATGGTGGATATATGAAGTAAATTGAGTGAGAATTGGTTTAGAAATGGTATGGAAGAGGTAGAAATTGAGTTAGGTTGAGAATATGGAAAATTGAATTTGTACATGTTTCAATGTTTTGGTCATAACTTTTTTGTTGGCCCCCGAATTTTTCGTATTGAATTAAGCATGATTTAACTAAATTATGAGGTTTGATGGATAAAATTTTGGACCTACTTGCTATGTAAATGGTGTTAGAATTTATTTTATGGTTTGGTTGTTTTAAAAATGGTAAGAATGTATAAGGGCATTTTGGGTATGACACCTAAGATGTTAAGGCTTAAGGCTTAAGTGAAAGGGGCAAAATGGACATTAGACAATGAAGTAGGATTAAAAAGAAAGAAAGAAGAAGAATAGAAGAAAGAAAGGAAAAAGAAGAAGAAAAGAAGAGAGGAGTGCGCCGTCGGTGGAGAAGAAGGGAAGAGAAGAGAGATTTCGATCGTTACAGTTTTTTGACAGTTTAAAGTTATTTTCGGGTAAGTCTCGTTTTGTTTAAGCTTGTTCTAGTTGGATTAAACCTAAGATGGCTTGAATATGTGAGAATCGACGGATTTAGGGTTTGAAAGGAAAGAGGGTTAGATTTCGTTGGGTTACTGGTTTTGTGCTTGATTTTAAGTTGATAATGGGTGAGAAATGTAGTTTGAGACTTGATCTATAGTTTGGTTGTGTTGCATTTGAGTTTGGGTAAAGATTGAAGTCAGAAAATGCAGGAAAAAGGGGTTTCGGAGTCGCAGCTCCGACCTGCACGTCGCGGCGTGTGCAAGAGCACGCCGAGGCGTGCTGAGAAAGATGGCACACCTTCGTCAAAATCCTCACAATCGGTGGGCCCAAAATGAGACCACAATTCCTCAGAGAATACCTCCCACGAAACGTCTTTTCCTACTTCAGTATGTGTTCTACGAAGCCATTGCCACCATTCATTTGCTTCTCCACGAAGGTGGTAAGAGGCCAAGGATACCTTATCTGAATCTGGGGTTCCCTGATATTCAAAGAATTGATCTACCTTGGTAAACCATTACATTGGATCGCCTCGAATATTTCGGAAACTCCAACGTAGCTAGTTTCGCAGAAAACAATGGTTTCCCTCCTTCTCTGGATTCATCCTGGTGAGTGCGATTTTGGATATTTCGGTCACTTACACCGCTGGACGCGTCTTTGCTAGGAAGAGAAAGCTCAGAGAATTTAGTGATGGCTGCTTTAATTTGTCGCAGCCTCACCAAGTCCCGCTCCATTCTTGATAGGTTGTCTTGGAGCTGGCCTAAGCTAACTTCCAAATTTTCGATTCTCTCCTTGTTGGTTGCCATAAAAAGAGAAAGAAAAAGAAGTTTAAGAAAAAAGGGCTCTGATACCACTGATAGGTCCCAGTCAAAGCCAAGAGAATAAATTCTCAAAATAAGAAGTTTAGATATTTTTCATTCCTCCCTCTGCCGCATATTACATGTAATATAAATAGGAAAGAAGAGCAACTACTTAATCCTACTCTTAAGGCCACATAATCAGCACTTACGAGATATTATTGCTAATATTGCTAACTGCCTACTCTAGTCGATCCACGATCCACGTCTCGCCGCGGCGAGCCCCCTGTTTTCCGAAAGTGAAATTTTTGGTATTTTTTGGTATATCTTTTGGTGTAGATATCCAAATGAGGTGATTTTTGATTCGTTGGAAAATAGAGTCAAAGTTTTACAAGTTTTATAAAGCACTGAAATTGAAAGTCAGATTATAAGAATCTTAAAGTTTGGTCAGAAGTTGGGTATAGATTCTTGTTTTGTTTGGGGTATAACTTTCGGGGTTTTGAACCAAATTGAATGCTTTTGGAGTCAATAGAAATGTAAGACAATGAGGAATTTTATGGAAAAAGTGACCCGAATGTTTGGATTTTGGCAGAGTTTGGGTTTAGTTAGAATTTATCTTAGTGAATGTGTGTTTTTTTAGGTTCCTATTTGAATAAGAATTTTGCATTTGATTAAGGAAATCAAGGAAGGCAAGAGGATCAAGATGAGAGGTATCTTTTAAGCATGTATTCGAGCAAGGATTCCAGGTGGGTTTCATGTTTATGATTTAGTAATGAGCCACTAAAGTTTTCTCCCAAATCAAGAAAGATTTTAATTACTTCATAAATATCGTTTTGTTTCTATTGAATGATTTGTAAAATTTCTACATGTTTCAGCCTATGAACTTTTCTGATGAATTTCAAAATAGAAATGAAAATGCATTGAATATTTTATGTCATGCCTTGGAAAACTTCATGGCATTTTGTATATTCGGAAAAGAAAGAATAGAGCATGAAAAGTATGAAAGCTGTGATAACATGCTTTGAGCATGAAACGAATGGATTATGTGCTTTGTTTGGGTAAGAGAGTTACGGATGGAGTCACGTGCACGTCGACATATAGCCTTCTCCTGGCTGCCCGCTTGAGGCCACGAGATCCTTGAGAAATCGGACTCGTTTTGTTTACGGATTTAACTTCGGTTTATCCGGATCGTTTACGGAACTCTCGAGCCATTTGTTTGTGCATTGCATCTATGAATTGTCAAGTATGTGCATAAATTGAGCATTTTATATTGATGATTGAATGAATATGTTGTGTTGACGTGATACCATTTTTCACTATGCAATAACACTTTTCAACTATGGGTTTGAACTCAGAATTTCGGATTTGACTGAGAATTTAGGAGCAAAGCGTTTTATGAACTGATTATGATTTTTGTATAACAAATGAACTTTTTCAACGATTTTGCTTGTTCTTCGTTATAAACCTGTTACCCATGAGCTATAAGCTCACCCCCCTTCATTCCCATCCACAGGTTATGAGAAGAAGATCGGGTGAAGGGAAGTGAAGGTTTCGATTTATATGTGTGCTTATTGTATTATCCTAAGTTAAATGAGTATTGGAAATTTTGGAATCGGTATAGTTTGTATATTCGGAAATTGTATTGTGGCTTGGTATGCCATAAGATTTGTAAATTCTATTCTTTGATGTAAATGAATTATGTATGGCTGATAACATAGGGAGTTCGCAATTGTGTGTACGGACCGGATTGAGTAAGAATTCAGTTTACTCGAGAGAGCTATGATTATGATATAATTTTTGGATTGTGAGTTTTGGTTATGCATATGTATATATATATATACGCCAATGTTTTGGTTCAATGGTCGAACTCCAAGTTCGGGGCTCATCGTGTTTGGTAGCAGAGCAAGAAAAGATTTCAGCGAACCACGCTTCAGTATGATGATACTTTTGTACCGAGAATAGGTTCCGGAATCGGGGCCCAGCATTTTGCGGTATCAAAGCAGGTTAGTAAGTGTTATGGTTTTGGTTCGAGGTTGGATTCAAACGGGTCCAACATTTGTGTATCGAGCCCAAATTATGATCTAGCATGGGCGCACGTGTATGGGTTACACGATAAGTGGATATTAGAAGTTTGAGGTGTTAGAATTTGAGGAGCCACGGTGATTGTTTGACTTGGATTGATAAGAATTTTGATTGATTTTAGTGATGTGTTCAGAAATTGAGTTGTGAATATCGTGATGAATTGTGATAAAGTAAAGTTTGAAGGATGAGATAACTAATAGAAATATATGTATGGAAGATCGATAGGTTGAATTTGAAATGATGATTGGTCCATCATCACGATCTCGAGAAAAGGAAAGTCAGGATAATGAGAAAGGAGAAATAGAGTATAGGTAAGTTTAATGTAAAATGACTCAAGGCAATTGTATTGGAGGATTGAGCATGACGACAATATTGTACTATTCGAAAGTGATATAGATACGAATGTATTACCATGGATTGTTTGTATACATGATGAGAGTAGAGTGTATAAGTAGAGATCTTACGATGAGGAAATTGGAACCGAAGTGGTTGTTCGATTATATGAAAAAAGTGATGATCCGCAGTAAGAATAACTTAATGGATTTGAGGTCAAAATGTCATTGTGATTATGCATCGATAATTTTGAAATTGATTAAGGATATACATGTGGAAGATGAAATAAGGACTGAATGGAAAATGAGATAGAAGTGAGAAGTTGTGACCTTGTATGAGACGAATGAAATGATATATAGTATGGGGACTTCACCTCGTAAAAGAACACGAGGAGTTCTGAAAAGATTAGTTGTCCCGACTCTCCGATAAGAGAGGAGAGTATTGATGAATCAGTAGCCCCAAAAAATGATGAAGCTTCTGTAAGGCAAGGAAGTGAGCCCTACGCAATCAATATGGTAATGGACCCATGATGAAATGATATAGCGTGAGAAACAAAGGACTTCGGAAAACTAGCATAAAATTTGTGTTGAATGCATTCGATAAGTGGCTAATCGTTGTCAAGATCAATGGCGATCAAGGTATCACTTATGTAAGATACAAATTGGTGATTTTAAGGAGTAAATCTGTGGACAGAATGGCATGAATTTGATGATGCCCAGCCAAGCATATGCGATAGCAAGTATGTTTGTTACTCCTTGAGTTTTGAGTGACTTGAACATTATCATCTTGTGAAGATGAGAGAAATGGTCTTCTCAAGGACTTAAAGGTAACGATGATGTGATGATGATAGCACGTGAGTGATAAAGATTTGTATGAATGGTATCTCTTTTGCAGAAGAACTTCATTAAGTTAGATTCAGCAGATCAGATAGTTTATATGAAGGATCAAAGAAATAGCGGACCAAAAAGGGAGTATGTAATGATTCGAAAGCGAGTATTGGAGTCCTATCCCTAATGGAGATTCAAGTAAAGAAGGTAGAAGATACTACTGAGACTGTATGTATTTTTGTTTGATGTCAAGGATCCAACTATGTGAGTGGATTCTTAAAGTTGAGGAGGTAGTAGTTGCACATAGGAGGAGTATCGGTTCACGTTATGTTTTGGATATGTATGTTTGGGAACTGCAAGTTTATCTGATGAAAGTGTGACAAGCGCAGGAAGCTAAGACTTCAAATAAACTAAAGTGTGTGGAGGAAAGCAGACATTAGAATACGTCAATGCAAATTATGAGGAAATCTAAAGAGTGGAGAAAATCAGTCGAGAAAGGTAAGATAATTGGGAATTGGAGGTAAGATTTCCTCATTGAGGCATCAGTTAATTGAGGAATGACTAGAACCAATGGTGGACATATGGAGTTTTGACGATGTTTGGTCAAGTTAGCAAATTCCCTGGCAATGCTGTAGGAATAAAGAGTAAAGTGATCCAAGCGAGGTTTGATGATATATTAAGTGTATTCGAAGAGTGGGGAAAAATAGTTTGACTACTTGAGGAAAATGAGTAAATTATATGAGAGACGAAGGTAAGGAAAATTTTGAGGATATTAAATATATCATTTGAATTGGGAATTGATGGTATGCAATGGTGTTGCATGAGAGATCAGGATAAGATCCACGAAGTAAAATAACTGCGAATTGGATTTGGATAATGTGATTAGGTTTGGGTGTGGATTTTCGGGCGGGAGGTCCGAGGAATTTTTGTGATTTGTTTGAGCTGGCGTACAGAAGTATTTAAAGTTATTTGCAGGTTTTGGGTTTTGAAATACAAGTGATGTTTATGATAGTCTATGGATTTGTGTGGTAAAAGTCAGTTGGTAAAAGAGATTAATGATAAGATTTTGTATAAGTCATGTGTGAGATTCTTTGGCAAAAAGGCATATAAGTTTTGTTATAGATATGTATTGAGTAAGGAATTAAGTTATAAATTTGCGTATGATTATGGTTTATGAATTGTGATTGTATATGAATTGGATTAGAATGCGTTAGGAATAAATTAGGAATTTGTATATTAAGTTCGCATGATTTGCAAATTGCATGATTGCTTAAAAGTTGGAGACATTATATGTATAGAAATATTTTGACTGTGTGTAAGATATACAGATCATGCAATTAAGGTACGTATTGAGTTGAATGCGAGATGGAGACAATGGACAGAGTTTCAGGAAGTTTATGTTGTACAAATGAGTATTCAACAATGGTAAAGCTAGTGTTGTAATCAGACGCGTTGAATAGAGAATTCAATAGCAGTACAGTATGAATTCAGTTTTAGAGTTTATCAGATCTAGTGCGATAAAGAGTGTTGAACGGAGTTAAATTCGGGCAAAATGAAGTACCCTTAGTCACTGAAGTGGAAGATCGATTTCGCGTGAACAAAGCTCAAATTGAGGATTTAGAAATTGTGAACCCTTCCAAGAAAGCGAAAATGAATGTGAATTTTGAGCTCGAGTAGGAAAAATGATACTGGTGATTGAGATAAAAAGTATGCGTACCGGTAAAGATGATTGAGCAAAGAGACTGTCAGAAAAGTGCAAGTGGCGAATTAAGCTATACGTCCTAGAAGAAATATGTCAAGTGACAGAGAATTTAATTGTCGACGGTCTTAACTGTCAGAGATATGTATGAAGTCTATAGTGTGGAGTTTATGGGAATATGAATTTGACATTCAGATAGAACTTCGTATGAGGAGTTTGATGATAAAAGAGCCATTGCTTTTGTATTATGATGAGTAAGGCCCACTGATCATTGAAGGCTAGAATTGGAGATGTTATGGACGGGTGATGTTAAGTGATTCCAGAAGAATGGATGAATTAGGCGGATCCGTGCCAAGGACATGGAATATTGAGTTCGTGCTGCTAATAGAAGAAGTCTTGGATTCTAAATGTGATGTGCGTGAGTATGGTAAGGAAATACTGATATGATATGGTTTTGGTTTTATAGACACAGAAAGTGAGAAAATTGTAAGTACTCTGAAGAATGATGAGGAACTAGTTAAGAAAGTGAATGGCCAAATAAGGGATTGAAAGACCAAGCGAATCTATTGATCGCAGTCAATTGAAAGAAAGTATTCGAGTGACGACGTTAAGCAGGAATTGCAGGAACAGCCTGCACTTCTGTTTGATCATATATGAATTTCGAGGACGAAATTCTTTTTAAGAGGGGGAGAGTTATTGGCCCCCGAATTTTTCGTATTGAATTAAGCATGATTTAACTGAATTATGAGGTTTGATGGATAAAATTTTGGACCTATTTGCTATGTAAATGGTGTTAGAATTTATTTTATGGTTTGGTTGTTTTAAAAATGGTAAGAATGTATAAGGGCATTTTGGGTATGACACCTGAGATGTTAAGGCTTAAGGCTTAAGTGAAAGGGGCAAAATGGACATTAGACAATGAAGTAGGATTAAAAAGAAAGAAAGAAGAAGAATAGAAGAAAGAAAGGAAAAAGAAGAAGAAAAGAAGAGAGGAGTGCGCCGTCGGTGGAGAAGAAGGGAAGAGAAGAGAGATTTTGATCGTTGCAGTTTTTCGACAGTTTAAAGTTATTTCCGGGTAAGTCTCGTTTTGTTTAAGCTTGTTCTAGTTGGATTAAACCTAAAATGGCTTGAATATGTGAGAATCGACGGTTTTAGGGTTTGAAAGGAAAGAGGGTTAGATTTCATTGGGTTACTGGTTTTGTGCTTGATTTTAAGTTGATAATGGGTGAGAAATGTAGTTTGAGACTTGATCTATAGTTTGGTTGTGTTGCATTTGAGTTTGGGTAAAGATTGAAGTCAGAAAATGCAGGAAAAAGGGGTTTCGGAGTCGCAGCTCCGACCCGCACGTCGCGACGTGTGCAAGAGCACGCCGCGGCGTGCGGAGAAAAATGGCACGCCACGTGAACCACGTGCACGTCGCGGCGTGCACGTAGAGACGCGCTGCGCCATGGCGGACAAGTGCACGTCGTCATGGCGTCGCGAGTTCGCCGACGCCATGACAAGACGCTTATGGTGCACGCCCATGAGCCCCCTGTTTTCCGAAAGTGAAATTTTTGGTATTTTTGGGTATATCTTTTGGTGTAGATATCCAAATGAGGTGATTTTTGATTCGTTGGAAAATAGAGTCAAAGTTCTACAAGTTTTATAAAGCATCAAATTGAAAGTCGATTATAAGAATCTTAAAGTTTGGTCAAGTCAGGTATAGATTCTTGTTTTGTTTGGGGTATAACTTTCGGGGTTTTGAACCAAATTGAATGCTTTTGGAGTCAATAGAAATGTAAGACAATGAGGACTTTTATGGAAAAAGTGACCCGAATGTTTGGATTTTGGCAGAGTTTGGGTTTAGTTAGAATTTATCTTAGTGAATGTGTGGTTTTTTAGGTTCCTATTTGAATAGGAATTTTGCATTTGATTAAGGAAATCAAGGAAGGCAAGAGGATCAAGATGAGAGGTATCTTTTAAGCATGTATTCGAGCAAGGATTCCAGGTGGGTTTCATGTTTATGATTTAGTAATGAGCCACTAAAGTTTTCTCCCAAATCAAGAAAGATTTCAGTTACTTCATAAATATCATTTTGTTTCTATTGAATGATTTGTAAAATTTCTACATGTTTCAGCCTATGAACTTTTCTGATGAATTTCAAAATAGAAATGAAAATGCATTGAATATTTTATGTCATGCCTTGGAAAACTTCATGGCATTTTGTATATTTGGAAAAGAAAGAATAGAGCATGAAAAGTATGAAAGCTGTGATAACATGCTTTGAGCATGAAACGAATGGATTATGTGCTTTGTTTGGGTAACAGAGTTACGGATGGAGTCACGTGCACGTCGACATATAGCCTTCTCCCGGCTACCCGCTTGAGGCCACGAGATCCTTGAGAAATCGGACTCGTTTTGTTTACGGATTTAACTTCGGTTTATCCGGATTGTTTACAGAACTCTTGAGCCATTTGTTTGTGCATTGCATCTATGAATTGTCAAGTATGTGCATAAATTGAGCATTTTATATTGATGATTGAATGAATATGTTGTGTTGATGTGATACCATTTTTCACTATGCAATAACACTTTTCAACTATGGGTTTAAACTCATAATTTCGGATTTGACTGAGAATTTGGGAGCAAAGCGTTTTATGAACTGATTATGATTTTTGTATAACAAATGAACTTTTTCAACAGTTTTGCTTGTTCTTCGTTATAAACCTGTTACCCACGAGCTATAAGCTCACCCCCCTTCATTCCCATCCACAGGTAATGAGAAGAAGATCGGGTGAAGGGAAGTGAAGGTTTCGATTTATATGTGTGCTTATTGTATTATCCTAAGTTAAATGAGTATTGGAAATTTTGGAATCGGTATAGTTTGTATATTCGGAAATTGTATTGTGGCTTGGTATGCCATAAGATTTGTAAATTCTATTCTTTGATGTAAATGAATTATGTATGGCTGATAACATAGGGAGTTCGCAATTGTGTGTACGGACCGGATTGAGTAAGAATTCAGTTTACTCGAGAGAGCTATGATTATGATATGATTTTTGGATTGTGAGTTTTGGTTATGCATATGTATATATATATACGCCAATGTTTTGGTTCAATGGTCGAACTCCAAGTTCGAGGCTCATCGTGTTTGGTAGCAGAGCAAGAAAAGATTTCAGCGAACCACGCTTCAGTATGATGATACTTTTGTACCGAGAATAGGTTCCGAAATTGGGGCCCAGCATTTTGCGGTATCAAAGCAGGTTAGTAAGTGTTATGGTTTTGGTTCGAGGTTGGATTCCGGAAATGGGGTCCAACATTTTTTATGTAGTTAAGCTATTGAGATGAGGTTTGGCTTGAATTAAACTTGAGAAGTTTGGATAGAATTCGTATGAAGGAAGTGCTGTCCAATTTTGACTTGAAAGGTTCTGAATTTTGCCTTGAAAGTGTGCAATATGTGCAGGATGGATAGTGTCATGTTGTGATCCTAACATTGAAAATTTGTGACCTGAAACTTTGGGAAAATTTTTTAGGCTAAATGAGACAGATTTTGCGAAATTGATATTCATGAAAGTTGAAGATTTTCTTGTTAGCTTTCTATCACCACTAAGTATGACATTTTTTGATCTTGAGGTTGAAATTTATGACTTGTTAATTTTCAGATGGTATTTCAAAGTATTAATGTGCTTTGTGTGTGAAATGTCTCTAAGTATAGGTTTTATGGTTACTATACTTTGAAGCCAATTTTGGACTGTTATGGTTTAAATTAGCTCAAGTGGTCTTATGGAAAATTGTAGAGGAATGTCTTAGCTTTGTAATGATGCATAATATTCTATTTTTGGATGTAAGAATTGTAAGTTATGGATTTTTAAAGTATGGATATGGTTTAGGTGATATCTTTATTTTAACAATCTTTAACAGGGAAGCCACAATCATGTGAGAAATTGACCTAGTTAGAAGTGGAATTTGCTTCTAAGTCCTTCATGAGAATTGTAGCATGTTTTCTGATCTTTTCATTGATAGAAAGCATGGAATTTTAGGACAATGGGATAGGAATTTATGAGTTTGAGAATATTGTGGTACTGTTTAGGGTGACATGATTTCGGACATTGGTTTTTGAGTTCTTTATGGAAGTTGTAGAGCTTCCTTTTATCTTTCCCTTGATATAAATTTTGTAAATTTTGGAGTTCTAAATCAAAAGTTATGGAGTTTGGAAGTTAAGATGTTGGTGAAGAAAAAGGGTTGCAGGTCCGCCAGAATGCGGCAATCGGTCGGCCAGAAAGTGGCGATCGGTCGGCCAGAATGTGGTGATTTTGAACGATCTAGAAAGGGGGGTTGAATAGATCTATAAAGCTTTTCGTAAATTTCTACAAAAAATCAGAAGTTAATTCACACAAAACAATTTAAACAAATTTAAATGCAAGGAGTAGGGAAGAAGAGCAAACATTGTTTTTATAGAGGTTCGGTGCTAAGACCTACGTCCTCTACCTAAGCTCCCACTTAGGATTTGGCAAATCACTTTACTACACATTTTCTAGTTCAGTGTGAACTTTTACAACACCTAAGCTCAAGCTACCTTTACAATTAATTTGTCTTCCGGCACAAATCCTACCAACACCACTTGATTTCCGGCTCAAGCTATCTTTACAATTGATTTGTCTTCCGGTACAAATCCTACCTCACAAGTGATTTTTCTCTAATCACTCAACTCATAATAACAATGATAGAGAATTGAAAATAATAACTCTCAATACAGATGAATGGAATTAAGACCAAGCTAAGAGTAGAATGAGAGCAAATTAAGAACAATAGTAGTATGCTTTTGCTTTTTTGGACTTCACTTCTCGATCCCTTGATTTTCCTAAATTTATTTGCAGACTCTAGGATGATTGTAGCCATTGGAGAAGTCTACTAGCCATTGCTAATTGTTCATAGACGTTGCTAAATTATTTCCTTTCCATTTCTAAATGATTCGGATAAATTTTGGTCAGCTTCACTTGATAGTCGACTAGTCGAGCTGCTATAGTCGACTAGGACCTTATAGTCAGCTACCTGATAGTCGACTAGTCGAGATGTTATAGTCGACTAGTACCTTATAGTCAGCTTGTCTCCAAAGCATCAGTCGACTAACTCTTACATTTTTCATGCGAGTTTCATCTCCGCTCTTCAAATAGTCGACTTATGTGATGATAGTCGACTAGTGCTCCTATTCACTTGATTAATAGTCGACTTGTAACATATTAGTCGACTTGTTTCAAGCCCCATCTGATGAATCTTAATTTATTAGTCGACTTGTGATATGTTGGTCGACTTATGCTGACTCCAACGGATATATTTAATCAGATCTTCCCATAATCTTCATGTTTAATTGTCTCTAGCATGATGAAGATTATTTCCTTCTTGATTTCACCATGACTTATGTCTGGCCCATTTAAGATTGATGCATTCTTGATTTATTTCAATCCAAATCACCTGAAATAATTTCTTAACCAATTCTATACATTTTATTATTATCAAAACATAAGTGGGATTTAATTTGTCAACCACCATTGGTCCAACAGCGATCGGTCGGCCAGAATGTGGCGATCGGTCTGCCATAATGCGGCTTGATCGGTCAGCTAGAATGTGGCGATCGGTCCGCCAGAATAGGGTGATCGATCGGCCAGAATGTGGCGATGGTCTGCCAGAATGAGGCGATCGGTCTACCAAAATGCGGCAATCGGTTTGTCAAAATGGGGCGATCAATCCACCAGAATGCGGTGATCGGTCCGCCAGAATGCGGCGATCGGTCTGCCAGAATGCGACGATCGGCCTGCCAGAATGCGGCGATCGATCCTCCAGAATGTGGCGATCGTGCATGCGCACGATCGCGACTCCGCTGATCCGCCAGAATGTGGCGGTCGTGCATGCACACTATCGCGACTTCCCATTTTGTTTAAGGAAGGCAATTTTCTGAACATACTCTACTCTTTTGGTTACAACTTTTTCATCCGACCTTTGATGAACCTGATTCTCGAGGCATCGAATTCATGAAATATTTATTCTCATTTCTATGTAAAATTGTGAATTTTTGGAGATGAAATTGACATTGATTGAGTAAGTCAAAGTGAGAGGACCGAGAGATTATTTTTTTGGTCCATGTTTTAGCAATAATTGGACCTAATGAGATCCAAATTGAGTGATTTTAATGTCTATGGATTCCTAATGCATAGAGGAATTTTTATATCAAGGAGAGGTTGCCTAGGTTACCCTATGTGGACTGGTTTATCGATCGAGAGTAATAGACCCGAAAGTATGGCTTTAGAAAAATTGCAATAAACATAAATTGCAAGTTTAAGGATTTTAGTGCGGCTAAACCCTAGGCATACCTGAGTTGTGATAACGAAACAGTTTTTGAGATAAAATTTATAGATTGATACTGGGATAGTCATGAACATGCATCGTACATATATGTGCATCAATGAGTATAATTGTGTAAAATTATTAATGTGCGTGCAACGTATTGAATAAATGGTTTGTGCAGGCTAAGAGTTCGCAGTCAGGCATTTCCAGAATTTGGAAGCAAATGCTAATCTGAAGCATACAGTGAGTAGACCGAGATGGTCTCATCTCACCCTTTGTTCTATTATGTTTCATTTTGTCTAAATTGATTGCTGAATGCGGTGAAGAATGGTGGGTTTGAGGTTTGTTGTGATTGTGAATTCCAGACATAAGGTCCGATGATTGTGTACCGTGGAGTTGGTTATAGAAGTGCTACTTGTATGTGAATTTGCAACCTATCTGTCTATGATGTCACTAATTGGGATACATGTGATTAATTGTGATACATAAATGTTGATTGTGTCATTCATAGGTTGATTGATTGTGACATATGCATACGTGCATAATAATGTGATTAATTGTGGCATATGCATTTTATTCATGAATGCTTAACGAGATAATGACAGTTATGACCGGAGCAGCCACCGAGAGCTAAAAGCTCAACGATTGTATTCGGACCTCGAGACCCACATTGATTTAGAGCCTCAGGTTCAATGATTAATGTGCCCATATTGGGACAGTTTAAGCGCTCGGTCACAACACCGAAATAAATTGATAAGTGTCACATGGGCATTTCATATTGATTTGCTTACATATATTTGATTGAGTAAAGGGCAACATGCCTTATACTTATGTGAAATAAATGTGTTCTGATGTCGGACTACGGTCCGATGACATGTGAAAGTGAGTAGATGTCATTGCATATGCATAATAGAAATAAGTAAGTGTATTGAATATAAATATTGTGAATGTGCACTGTGTTGTGTGACTGGGTGAGCCATCGATGATGGTCACTCACTGAGTTAGTAAAACTCACCCAAAATTTGCAATTATTTTTCAGGACTCAGAAGAATACCCCATTAGGCAACGGGCGTATAGCAACCACCTGTGAGTGAGAGAAGAGGTCGGGATCAGTTCGTGTCTGCATTAGTGTCTAATAAATTCTGTATAAAATTATATTTTCTGAATTTTTGTACAAATGATTAGGTCAATTTATAAAGTCAACGGACTAAATTAATTTGTATCTATGAAAAGGCCCCCGTGGTCATTGTATTTACTGGTGATTGTGTATGTTAACTGATTTCTGCATAGTGTATGTTTATGTTTTCAAAAAATATATACCGAGTTTCGACTGAGTGATGTAGCACGTCACCCTCGCAGGGCACGGACTCGGATATCACCATCGATGTCGAGTTCAGGTCATGCGGGAGTGGGGTGTTACACCAGATATTCAACCAAGATGTTCAACCTTGTGAGAAATGAAGAAAAAGGGAAAAAGAAGATGTTTCTTGAGGGAAATAAAGATGAACTTACAGAAGAGCATATTCAAGTAGCTGTGAAGAACATAGATGATGCATGTAATGCTGCTCAACCTAGAGGTATCTATGTTTCACACCACATTTCAAAAGCATCAGGAATTAAATTTAGGGTTTCAACCACAGATGAGAACTTCAAGGTTGTTGGCAAAGTGAAAGAAGGACAGTACAGAAGTATCATGGTTGAAGGTATCAATTTCAACTTAGAAACCTTTGTGCATTTGATCATGCATTTTAGACCTTTAGGTTTCATACCTTCAGTCAAGGATGTGTTACACCTTTATGGGCAACCAATTTTGAAACTACCTAGACCTGATGATCTTGATCTCCTAGAAGGAAAATAACCCTTCAGTCTCTCTATCAAAATTATTGAGTTAGATGTTTTACCTTCAGATCCATCTGTTGTTGAAAACCTTCATTCACTTAGTGAAATACAACAAGATCCTACTGATAATCCAGATTTCTAAAAGCATTTCCTAAATTGGACAGAAGCAAGTCATAGTCAGAAGGAAGTTGAGGAAGCATTAGCAAAAGAAATTGAGGAAGTTCATACTAAGGTTGATGAACTAGCTGACTCAAGTGGGTGATTTTCATGAGGAAGTAGCACTATTTATGGGTTACCATTGAACAAGAACTCAATACGATCCGCACTGACATGCAACGTAAGTTTTCTGAAGTTTTGAAGCTTCTACGATGAGCAATCTTTTTGATTAATAATAAATAGGGGGAGAAGGAGAAAAAGGGGAGAATGAGAAGAGAGGATAGAAATCAGATAGAAATCATTGTATATATCTTGTATGAAATTCTTTTTTTATATTTTTTCTTTATTATTCGTCGGAATACTATTCGTCTATTCATCTATAAATATCATTTTATCTTCTAAAATTATGATTATTTGTTATCATCAAAAAGGGGGAGATTGTTAAGTCAAGAAGACTTCAATTCTATTAATTTTGATGACAATCAAATAATAATAATCTTATAAATGTATGAACTATTTTGATAAGTTTGTTAAGTGTGCAGAAAAAAGTAAGTAACACTTAGTCAACTCAGAAGGTGCGTAGTCAACGCCAGACGAAACGTTACACAAGACGAAACGCTACACCAGACGAAACACTACACTAGACGAAAGCGCAACATAAAACGAAAGCACAACACAAGACGAAAGCGCAAAACCAGACGAAAGCGAGACACCAAACGAAGCGCAACAACAGAAGAAGCGTAACAATAGACGATGTGATATAATAGACTAAGCGGAATAACAAAAAAAACATAATAACAAAAGAAGCATTATTCCAGTCGATACAAAAGGAAGATATTCTAAAATGTCTGACAGTTAGTTAGTTGGAGTTAGTTACAGGACTCAACTAATAGCCATTTCTAGAAGATTCAAGAAACAGTTTTTCAGAAGACAGTTGGAGACTTGGGCTATAAATACTAGTTCTAGTCGAAGAATAAGATAAAAAAAATTCTTTTACATTAGCAAATATTCTGTATTCAAAGTGTGAAAGAAGTGAGCGAATACATCTGTAACTTAAAGCTCAAAAATACTTTTCTTAGAGAGAGAAAGGAAGGCTAGAGCCTGGAGAGGCTAATACAGCTGATAAAGATTATTTTGTGAGAAAGACCTGAAAAGGCTTTGCAAGTAGGGGTGTTCATAGTAGGGTACCCTGATCCGTTCATAAATAACCTGAACCTGAACTTGAATGTCAGGTTCGCCAATTTAACGAACCTAAACCTGAACCTGAACCTAAAGAACCTATAGGATCGATTAACCTATTAATAAGCTCTATTGAAAGTTTATTAAGAAACGAGACATTACCATAAAAACCTTACATACAGTTTTGTGTTCAATTTTTGTTAATATAATGAATAACAATCATTTTTATATTTAAATTAAGAATAGTAATGTAGTTTGTTCTTATATGAATCATTAATATAGCAATGTAGTTTGTTCTTATATGAATAATTGATAAAATTGCTAAAATCACTTGTAAATTCAGTTCTTTTTAAAAAAGGTAATTTAATCCAACGGTCTTAATACAACCTTGTAAATTTATGGCTAAGATCACTTCGAATCACAATTGATCTTTTATCAAATATCGCAATATGACTTCTTATTACTATGAATCAATGCGGGAACGAACCGCTCTAATAGACCTCATTGATTAAAAAAATAGAACTATTCTTCTAACATCATTAAATCTTATTTTATCATGTTAAAATAAAATTAATAATAATAAACTAATAAACACAAAAGGTATCCTTTTTCTTATTGCAACTTAGTGTAAAAATGCAATTAATATCATAATTAAAACTTCAAATATTATATTATATAAAACGCAGCCATATAAATAAATACAATTCTATAGTCTATTACTAAATTAACTCATTTTCCATTCCTTTCTAATAAATAAAACTATGTTTGTATTTGTACAAGACAATATGAAGTGAATCACACGTTAATACAATACTTAGAAAGCGATATAGAATGCACGAGAAGGGGGGTTGAATTGTGTATTCCCCTTTTTGAAAAATCTTTCAAAACTGTTTGGTAAAAATAAAATTCTTTACAGAACTTCCGATAGATTCTAATTAATCAAAACTTTTGAAAAACCTTGTTTACGAGTTAAGTATTGATAAAACTTGAATCTAAAATATAGAGATATAGAGTGAGAGTGGTTGACACAGAGATTTATCCTGGTTCACCCCAAACCGTGGGCTACGTCCAGTCCTCAAAGTTGCTTATGAGATTTCACTATCTCTTCAATTTTACAAGTATTCTTTGCGAGCCTCTTCAGGTCTCTACAACCAGTATTCTTTTACACTTAGCCTTTGCAGGCTATCTGTACTACTTTTTCTCAGAAAAGTGTTTGAATGCTTGTTACAGTAAAAGAGCTCTCAGCTAATTCGCACAATAAGCTCTTTTCAATCACGTAGATGTAATTCACTTTTTCTAGCTTTGTCTAACTTTTCTTATTTCATCTAACTTTGCAATCTTCGACTTCGACTTGTATTTATAGCCTTCGCCTCCAACTGCTTCTTGATTCTTGTTTCTTGAATCTTTAAAGAAACGGTTATTCAGTTTAAGTTCTGTAACTAACTCGAACTGACTCCTTCGTCTTCTTTTTGAATTCCGCATCTTCTTTTCTTCGTCTATGTTTCTGCGTCTGCATCTTCTTTTACTATTTCGCATCTGCGTCTGCGTCTGCTTTGCTTTGCTTCTGCGTCTGCTTTGCTTTGCTTCTACGTCTGCTTTGCTTTACTTCTGCGTCTGGTTTGCTTTACTTATGTCTTCGCCTATCGACTTCGCTCAGATATCTCGTGACTTCGCCATCTATCTTCGCCCGTCTGCATTCTTCTTACATCGACTTGATACATTTTTTCTTTTTATTGATTCTCTTTTTGTTATACATCAAAATCATATCTAAGTAAAGTCATTTGGACTTAAATATCTCCCCCCTTTTTTATGATAACAAATTATATACAAAAGAAAAATAAAATAGAATGTTTTGAAAACAAAAAAACTTATCTTCAGAACTTTTTCTTTGACTTCTTCCTTTCTTCATCTACTTCAGTCACACCTTCTTTTCTGATCATCCTCTTCTCTTCTGCTCTTCTCTTTCCCTTTGTTCATTCTCTTATTTTCTTGCTCTTTTCCCCCTATTTGTAATCAAAAATGATTAACGATGATGGCTCTTTAGCAGTTCTGTCATCATCTTCTTCAGATCATTCATCGTCTCCTTAATCTCATTGACTTCTCCGTGTAATCTTCTGAGTTCATCTGGTGAGTCAATCGATGAGGAGGCTTGATCAACATTTGTTGAAGGAGGAGTGAACGGTATTGATGTAGTATAAGCATTAGAGGTCGGAATGTATTCATCAATGATCTCAATTGTTGGTGGACGAATAAACGTTTCAGCTTCAGGAATATCTAAGTCAAATGGAGCAGGCAGCATCAGCAACTGTCTTCCTTGCAGGGGTAATGCTTCTTCTTGAATAGACATTGTATTAGACAAAGGTCTAATACGCAGAATTGTCTGAACAAGGAACTCAATAAACGTCCCAGTTATTACTCTTCTTCCTACTGGACAGTCTTCTCGCTTGTCAGTATAACTGCAGCTCGCTTCATCTTTATTCTGTGCAGAAGCGCATGCTTCATCAATTTTACGCACTTTTTCAGCTATTTGATCTGCGGACAGATCATCAAAAAATTCTTCAGGAAATAGCTTCGACTTCTCCTTAGTCAAATCCAACAGATATCTTGGTTGGATATCTGGTGCAACCTTTATTTCGGTCTTCTCTATAATCGAAAAAATAGTACACGGCTTACAGGGAATTTTTGTAGGGTATGACTTGGTAGCAGCATCCCTCAAAGCATCGTAGAAATTCTTTTCATCTTCTTTCAAGAAGTCCCATGTGTTACTATTTATTGACATAGTCGCACTACGCCCATCGCCTTCTTCAATCGGTTGACTCTGATTGCAATTGCGGTTCTCCTTCCGGTAACAACTTCAACCATTCGATCTTCACTTCGCTTTCTCAAAATTGATGATAGTTGTATACCATCGCATAAGGTTCATCATCATCCGAGTGCGATTACATTGTTGCCTCTGGTTGGCTTCAATAGGATCCTCTGAGCGGGCTTTGCTCCACCGGTTCCTCCCGCTGAGCAATGGGGTTTTCTGACTCGCTCTACTCGGTTTCTTTTTCTTTTGAGCGACTTCAAAGGTTTCTTTCTTTCGACTAACTTCCCCAGCAGTTGTGTTAGTTTTCTTCCGACTAACCTTCTTAGTCTTTTCTTCTTCTTCAGTCAGTCTTGAAGATTTCTGCCCTTGAGATTTTTCTCTCTCAGATTCTGATTTTCTCTTTGTCTGAGTCTCTTTGGCTTTTCTGGCTGTATCCTCTTCCAGAATAGAGACTAAATATCTTGTTGCTTTATGTGCACGGGATTGAGACGATTATTCTTGACTCTGTTCTCTGGAAATCTTTTCTTCTTGTTGCCTTAGAGTCCGAATCCTCGGTGATCTCTTCGCCTTCTTTGTAACTTCACTTAAAAGACTTTCTCCTTATCTTTTTGGCGCACCTTCTGTTGTCCTCCGAGGTTGACTTACTTTGATATTAGGACTCGCCTGTTTTATCAGCGGTCTTCATAATATTCTTCTTATTTCAGCCGCAGGCGATCTCGTACTGTGTTGAGTTCGAGAACTTGAAGCGGGAGTCTTCTTCGAAACACGCTCCCCCTCAGTTCTTGTTTTCCTCGAAGAGTCAGCTTCTCCTTTAATCACTGTACTCAGACCCATTCGTCGTATTGTAATCGAATCAATCTTACTTTTTACTGGGACAATCCTTCTATTTCCTTTGTGTAGAGGGATTGCGGATTCCTTAAAAATCCTTGTTAGGAGCATACCATAAGGATAGCTATTTGTATCCTTCATCCCCTTAATCATGTGGTGAAAGATTAAGAAGGGTAAATCAATGGGGTTGCGATTCAACAAGTAGAATAAGCATTGTTTATCCAGAGTAGTCACCAAATGTCTTGAACCTGCTCTGGGTATAATGCAATAAACAGAATTGCATGAAGAACCCTAGCCTTCGGAATGAAACTAGAGGTCTTCCTCTCCCATGGGTCATTTGCTCCATATAATTGTCTTCTGACATCTTCTTTCATACCAACCTGGGACATCCAACCGGCCTTGGTAGACAGAGTCTCACCAACCGATGGACAATCAGTCACCTTCCTTATTAGCTCCTTAGTCACGACAACAGATATACCATCTACTGAAGATATGATAGTGTTGTCTACAAGTTGAGCGTTCTTCCAGAAATTGAATACCTCATTAGTATATACTGGTTCTCGTACCTGAAAGAAATTTCTCCAACCAGCTCTTACAATCTCCGGTTCTACGTCCATACCATCATTCCTCAATGACTCAAAATCCACATGCCTTCCGAAAATCATAGCTGCCTCCATTATCTCAGAATGAAAACTGTTTCTGGAAAGCTCTTCGTCTGGGGTAGGATGATTGGGAGAAATTTTGAAAGCAAGATGAACCGTCTAGAGATGAAAGTAACCGCAATGATTTCAACTTCAGGCTACTTGAAGGGTCTAGTCTGGTGTGTTCTAGAATCATTAAGATCCTCGAGATTATCAAATTTTTTTCCCTCCAAGACTTCCTTGACAGAGAAGTTACCAGCTGTAACTTACTGTATCTGACGTCGTTAGTTTTGACATTACTTTAGCCTGATTGTCCGCTTAACATAACCATGTTAAGGTTGCGTCTGATCTTCTGGAACCGTTCTTCACTCAGTGGTTTGGTGAAGATGTCTGCCCACTGATGCTCTGTTTCGATGAACTGTAGACGAACCACCTTCCTCTCAATATAGTCTCTCGAAGTGATGTCTAACTTCATGTGCTTCACTCTAGAATGTCAATCGGATTCTTTGATGATTAATTGTACTGGTGTTGTCGCAGAGATTGGAATCTCCTCTTCTTGAACTGAATAGTCTTCGTTGATATTTGATCCATAACGCTCGTGAACGACAACTCATGGCGGATATATACTCGCTTGGCGGTTAATAGGCGATTGAGCTTTGTTTCTTGCTTGACCAGAAACTAGGTTTGCGCTAAGAAAGTGACATCCTCCACTTGTGCTCTTTCTTTCGATTCTATCTCGGCATAGTCCGCATCGCAATATCCGATTAACTCAAATCTTTACCTTTCTCAAACATTAAGCAAAGATCGGTAGTACTGCGAGATATCTCATAATTCTTTTAACAAAGAATAAAATGAGACTCTCTAGATCGGCTGAATCTTGCACACAAGCATACATCGAACAAAATATCGGGTCTACTTGTCAGAAGATACAATGAAAGAACCGATCATCCTCTATATTGAGGTTTGATCCACCTTCTTACCAAGTTCATCTTTGGACAAAAGGTTTGAAGGGTGCATCGGGTCGCCATAGGCTTCACATTATTCATATCAAATTTGGACAACAGTTCTTTCACATACTTTTGTTGATGAATGAAAATCTTCTCTTCGGTTTGCTTAACTTGCAACCCAAGAAAGAACTTTAATTCACCCATCATGCTCATTTCAAACTCTTTCTTCATTAGACTCTCAAACTTCAAGCATAACTTGTTTGAAGTAGCACCAAAAATGATATCATCAACGTAGATCTGAACTAAAATAAATTTATTCTGAAAGTTTTTCCTAAAGAGCGTCTTATCGACTTGACCTCTACTGAAACCATTTTCTAACAGAAAAGTACTCAGACGATCATACCAAGCTCTAGGAGCTTGTTTCAGGCCGTATAAGGCTTTATGAAGTCTATAGACATGGTCTGGATTTTTAACATCCTCGAAACTAGGTGGTTGCTTAACATACACCTCTTCGTCTATAAAACCATTCAGAAAGGCACTCTTCACATCCATCTGAAATAGTTTTATATCATGACAGACCGCATATGCCAGCAATATCCTAATGGCTTCAAGTCTTGCTATTGGAGCATACGTCTCATTGTAGTCTATTCCTTCTTGCTGATTGTAGCCTTGTGCTAGTAATCTAGCCTTATTTCGACTCACTCTTCCTGATTCATCTAACTTATTCTTAAAGACCCATCTGGTTCCTATGATGGATTTCTTAGGGGGTTTCGGAACTAAGGACCACACATTGTTCCTAATAAATTGATTCAGCTCCTTTTGTGTTGGATCTCGTTCCCGAAATCCAACCTCGAAACAATACCATCATACTTACCTGTAATCCGAAGGAGTTGCCTTAACCTTCATCGATTCATCTTCTTGCTCTGATACCACAAATGTTGGACCCTGTTTTCGGAATCCAACTCAAACCAAAACTATAACACTTACTAACCTGCTTTGATACCGCAAATTCTGGGCTCCATTTCTGGAACCTATCCTCGGTGCAAAATATCATCATACTGAAGCGTGATACGCTAAAATCTCATCTTGCTCTGCTAACAAACATGATGAGCCCCGAACTCGGAGTTCGACCATTGAACCAAAAACGTTGGCGTATACCATCGAAATCGATATGCATAACCAAAATTCACAATCCAAAAATCATAACTCCCTCAAGTATGAAATGCATTGCATCTGTGATTTGTCAAGTATGTGCATAACCAAAATTCACAATCACAATCCACAATATGTTCATTCGATCACCAATATGAAATGCTCAATTTATGCACATACTTAACAAATCACAGATGCAATGCACAAACGAACGGCTCGAGAATTCCGTAAACGATCCGGATAAACTGAAGGTAAATCCGTAAACAAAACGAGTCCGATTTCTCAAGGATCTCGTGGCCTCAAGCGGGCATCCGGGAGAAGGCTTTATGTCAACGTGCACGTGACTCCATCCGTAACTCTCTTACTCAAACAAAGCACATATCCATTCGTTTTATGCTCAAAGCATTTTATCGAAGCTTTCGTACTTTTCATGCTCTATTCTTTCTTTTCCGAATATACAAAATGCCATGAATTTTCCCAAGACATGACATAAAATGTTCAATGCATTTTCATCTCTATTTTTGAAATTCATTAGAAAAGTTCATATGCTGAAACATGTAGAAATTTTTGCAAATCTTTCAATCAAAACAAAACGATATTTATAAAGAAATTCAAATCATTCTTGATTTGGGAGAAAATTTTAGTGGCTCATTACTAAATCATAAACATGAAACCCACCTGAAATCTTTGCTCAGATACATGCATAAAAGAAACCTCTCATCTTGATCCTCTTTCCTTCCCTGATTCCCTTAATCAAATGCAAAATTCCTATTCAAATAGGAATACAAATTAGGGACCCAAAAAAGCACACATTCACTAAGATAAATTCTAAACAAACCCAACTCTGCCAAAGTCCAAACATTCGGATCACTTTTTCCATAAAAGTCCTCATTGTCTTACATTTATATTGACTCCAAAAGCATTCAATTTGGTTCAAAAATCCAAAAGTTATACCCCAAACAAGTGAAGACTATCCTTATGCTGAAACAAGAATCTATACCCAACTTCTGACCAAACTTTAAGATTCTTATAATCTGACTTTCAATTTCATTGCTTCATAAAACTTGTAAAACTTTGACTCTATTTTCCAACGAATCAAAAATCATCTTATTTGGATATCTACAGCCCAAGATATAACCAAAATAACAAAATTCATCGCTGCCGAAAATAGGGGTTCGCCACGACAAGGGCCAAGCTCGCCACGGTGAACGGCCCTTGGGCGCCGCGACGAACGATCCGCATGCAGCCATAAGCGACGATAGACGTTGTTGCAATGCGCGCTTTCATGTGCATGCACCGCGACGTGCACATAATCTTTTGCACGCCGCGGCGTGCACCCTGGATGCACGCGGCGAAACTTCTCCTCGCACGCCGCGGCGTGCTCAAGAGCACGTCGTGACGTGCGGATCGGGGAACCGACCCCGAACCCTAAATTTTTCAGTTTTTCTCACTTCAATCCTTCCACAAATGCAAATGCAACACATCTACACCTTAGATCAAGTCTCAAACTACATTTCTAACTCAATCAAACCTCAAAATCAGTCACAAATCCAACAACCCAAGGAAATCTAACCATTTTTACCTTTAACCCTAAAACCACCGATTCTACTACATGCAACCTATCTTTAGGTTTAATCCCACCGAAACAAGATTAAGACAAGCAAAACTTACCCGGAAATGTCCCGACCTTGTCACAAACTGCAAAGATCGAAAATCCCCTTTTTCTTCTCTTCTTCCTCGTTCACGATGCTCCTCTTCTCCTCTTCTTCTTCTTTTCCTTCTTTTCCTCTAACTCTTTCTTTTAATCCTACTACATTATCAATTTCCCATTTTGTCCCTTTCACTTAAGCCTTAGGCCTTATAACCTTAAGTGCCATGACCAAAATACCCTTATACATTCTTACCATTTCTACTATAACCAAACCATAAAATAAATTCTACCCTCATTTACATAGCAAATAGGTCCAAAATTTTATCCATCAGATCTCATAATTCAGTTAAATGGAATTATAATCGTGCTTAATTCAATACGAAAATTCGGGGGCCAACAACTCTCCCCCTCTTAAAAAGAATTTCGTCCTCGAAATTCTTATCTAATCGATAAGGAGTGCAGGATGTTCCCGCCATGCCCGTTTAACTTCGTCACTCGAATACTTTCTTTCAATTGACTGTGATCAACAGACTCGCTTGGTCTTTCAATCCCTTATTTGGCCATTCACTTTCTTAACTAGTTCCTCATCATTTTTTTTTTCGACTACTCACAATTTTCCCACTTCCTGTGTCGATAAAACCAATACTATATCATATCAGTATTTCCTTAACATACTCACGTACATCACATTGAGAATCCAAAACAGCTTTAGCAGTAACACGAACTACCCCATTTCATCGCGGGCTTAGTCAATTCTTTGTCTTAACTTGAGCACACTTTGTACCTTATGTAAGCACACACTCTTTAAGGTGATATCCTCAAAGACAAATCATCTTTCACTAGACAATTCACATCACTTTAGTATCAGTACATTTGCCTCTTATGTCTATCTCGCTGTATTCCATGTTCTTGGCACGGATCCGCCTAATTCAACCATTTTTCTCGAATCACTTAACATCACCCGTCCATAATATCTCTAATTCTAGTCTTCAATGATCAGTAGGCCTTACTCATCATAATACAAAAGCAATGACTCTTTTATCATCAAACTCCTCATACAGAATTCTATTCGAATCACGATAACAACGATCGTGATGCTTAACGTCAAATAGAATCGTATATTGGTCTCATATTCCCATGAACTCCACACTATAGACTTCAAACATATCGCCGGCAGTTAAGACCGTTGATAATTTAAACTCTTCGTCACTTGACATATTTCTTTTAGGACGTATAACTTAAATCACCATTTGTACTTTTTTTTTTGGCAGTCTCTTTGCTCAATCATCTTTATCGGTACACATACTTTTTATCTCAATCACCCAGTATCATTTTTCCTACTCGAGCTCAAAATGCACATTCATTTTTGCTTTCTTGGAAGGGTTCACAATCTCTGAATCCTTACTTTGAGCTTTATTCATGCGAAACCGATCTTACATTCCAGTGATTAAGGGCACTTCATTTTGCCCGAATTCGACTCCATTCAGCACTTTTTATTGCACTGGATCTGATAACCTCTATCTCTGAATTCATACTTCACTGCCATTGAAGTCTCTATTCAATGCGTCTGATTACAACACTAGCTTTACCATTTTTGAATACTCATTTGTACAACATAAACTTCCTGTGCTTGTCACACCTTCATCGGATAACTTGTTTCTCAAACATATGTATCCAAAACATAACGTGAACCGATATACTCCTCATATTGGCAATTCGTGCCTCCTCAATGTAAGAATCCACCCTCATGGTTGGATCCTTGACATCAAACAAAAATACATACATTCTCAGTAGTATATTCAGCCTCTTGCGCTTGAGTCTCCGTTAGGGATAGGACTCCAATACTAACTTTCGAATCATTACATACTCCCTTTTTATCTGTTCTTTCATTGATAAATCTTCATACAAACCATCTGATCTGCCTAATCTAATTGAGCGAAATTCTTCTGCAAAAGAGATACCATTCATACAAATCTTTATCACTCACGTGCTATCATCATCACATCATCAGTTACCTTTAATCCCTCGAGAAGACCAATTTCTCTCATCTTCATAAGATGATATTGTTCAAGTCACTCAAAACTCAAAGGAGTAACGAACATACTTGCTATCACCTATACTTGGCTGAGCATCGTCAAAGTCATGTCATTCTATCCGCAGATTTGCGATTTTCCCCATACTCATTTCATTCGTCTCATACAAGGTCATTTATGTCTATTTCATTTCCCTTTCTCTACGTCCTCACTTCTATCTCATTTTCCAATCTTCTACATGTACATCCTCAATCAATTCGAAATTATCGGTGCATAATCACAATGACATTTTGACCTCAAATCCACTAATTTATTCTTACTGCGGATCATCACTTTTGACGTCGAGAACAATCACTTCGTCGCAAGATCATAGCGAAGTTATGTTTCCATTGCACTCTACTCTCATCATGTATACAAACAATCCATGGGAATACATTCGTATCGTATCTATAACACCTTCGAACGGTACAATATTGCCGTCATGCTCAATCCTCTAATACAATTGCCTTGAATCGATATCTGTTATGCTTACCCATCCTCTATTTCTCCTTTCTAATTCTCCACAACTTTCCTTTTTCTTAGATCGTGACAGATGGACCAATCATCATTTCACGTTCAACCTATCGATCTTCCATACATATATTTCTATTCGTTATCTCATCCTTCCAACTTTACTTTATCACAATTCATCACGATATTCACTACTCAATTTTCGTAACACATTACTACAATCAAGCAAAATTCTTGTCAATCTAAGTCAAACAATCACCTTGGCTCCTCAAATTCTAACACCTCAAACTCCTAACAGTTACTTATGCGTGTAACCCATACACATGCGCCCATGCAAGATCATAATGCTGGGCTCTGATACCACAAATTTTGGATCCCGTTCCCGAAATCCAACCTCAAAACAATACCATCATACTTACCTATAATCCGAAGGAGTTGCCTTAACCTTCATCGATTCATCTTCTTTCTCTGATACCACAAATGTTGGACCCCGTTTCCAGAATCCAACTCAAACCAAAACCATAACACTTACTAACCTACTTTGATACCGCAAATTCTAGGCTCCGTTGTCGGAACCTATCCTCGGTGCAAAATATCATCATACTGAAGCGTGATACGCTAAAATCTCTTCTTGCTCTGCTAACAAACATGATGAGCCCCGAACTCGGAGTTCGACCATTGAACCAAAAACGTTGGCATATACCATCGAAATCGATATGCATAACCAAAATTCACAATACAAAAATCATAACTCCCTCAAGTAAACTAAATTCTCACTCAATCCGGTTCGTTTACAAATGCGCATCGCCATCGGTTATCAACATACATAATTCGATTACATCAAGAATAGAATGTACAAGTTCCCATGGCATACCAAGCCACAATACAATATCAATATCGAAGTCTGAATATACAAAATATACCGATTCCAAAATTTGCCAATACCAAGTTAACTTAGAATAATACGATAAGTACACATATAAATCGAAACCTTCACTTCCCTTCACCCGATCTTCTTCTCATCACCTGTGGATGGGAATGAAGGGGGTGAGCTTATAGCTCGTGGGTAACAGGTTTATAACGAAGAATAAGCAAAATCGTTGAAAGAGTTCATTTGTTATAAGAAAATCATAATAAGTTCATAAAACATTTTGCTCCCAAATTCTCAGTCAAATCCGAAATTTTGAGTCAATTTCGTAGTTGAAAAGTGTAGTTGCATAGTGAAAAATGTCATCACATCAACACAATATGTTCATTCGATCACCAATATGAAATGCTCAATTTATGCACATACTTGACAAATCATAGATGCAATGCACAAATAAATGGCTCGAGAGTTCCGTAAACGATCCGGATAAACCGAAGGTAAATCCGTAAATAAAACGAGCCCGATTTCTCAAGGATCTCGTGGCCTCAAGCGGGCAGCCGGGAGAAGGCTTTATGTCAACGTGCACGTGACTCCATCCGTAACTCTCTTACCCAAACAAAGCACATATCCATTCGTTTTATGCTCAAAGCATTTTATCGAAGCTTTCGTACTTTTCATGCTCTATTCTTTCTTTTCCGAATATATAAAATGCCATGAATTTTCCCAAGACATAACATAAAATGTTCAATGCAATTTCATCTCTATTTTTGAAATTCATTAGAAAAGTTCATATGCTGAAACATGTAGAAATATTTGCAGATCATTCAATCGAAACAAAACAATATTTATAAAGAAATTGAAATCATTCTTGATTTGGGAGAAAACTTTAGTGGCTCATTACTATATCATAAACATGAAACCCACCTGAAATCTTTGCTCGGATACATGCATAAAAGATACCTCTCATCTTGATCCTCTTACCTTCCCTGATTCCCTTAATCAAATGCAAAATTCCTATTCAAATAGGAATACAAATTAGGGACCCAAAAAGCACACATTCACTAAGATAAATTCTAAACAAACCCAACTCTGCCAAAGTCCAAACATTCGGATCACTTTTTCCATAAAAGTCCTCATTGTCTTACATTTCTATTGACTCCAAAATCATTCAATTTGGTTCAAAAACCCAAAAGTTATACCCCAAACAAGTGAAGACTATCCTTATGCTGAAACAGGAATCTATACCCAACTTCTGACAAAACTTTAAGATTCTTATAATCTGACTTTCAATTTCATTGCTTCATAAAACTTGTAAAACTTTGACTCTATTTTCCAACGAATCAAAAATCATCTCATTTGGATATCTACAGCCCAAGATATAACCAAAATAACAAAATTCATCGCTCTTTGAAATAGGGTTCGCCATGCGAACGGCCCTCGGTAGCGTCATGGCTAAGCTTTGTTCGCCGCGACGAACGATCCGCATCTAAATATGCACAAGCTACGATGGACGTTACGCAAGCGCGTCTTTCATGTGCACCGCGGCGTGCACATATTCTTTTGCACGCCGCGGCGTGCACCCTGGATGCATGCGGCAAAACTTCTCCTCGCACGCCGCGACGTGCGGATCGGGGAACCGACCTCGAACCCTAAATTTTCCAGTTTTTCTCACTTCAATCCTTCCACAAATGCAAATGTAACACATCTACACCTTAGATCAAGTCTCAAACTACATTTCTAACTCAATCAAACCTCAAAATCAGTCACAAATCCAACAACCTAAGGAAATCTAACCATTTTTACCTTTAACCCTAAAACCACCGATTCTACTACATGCAACCTATCTTTAGGTTTAATCCCACCGAAACAAGATTAAGACAAGCAAAACTTACCCAGAAATGTCCCGACCTTGTCACAAACTGCAAAGATCGAAAATCCCCTTTTTCTTCTCTTCTTCCTCGTTCACGATGCTCCTCTTCTCCTCTTCTTCTTCTTTTCCTTCTTTTCCTCTAACTCTTTCTTTTAATCCTACTACATTATCAATTGCCCATTTTGTCCCTTTCACTTAAGCCTTAGGCCTTATAACCTTAAGTGCCATGACCAAAATACCCTTATACATTCTTACCATTTTTACTATAACCAAACCATAAAATAAATTCTACCCTCATTTACATAGCAAATAGGTCCAAAATTTTATCCATCAGATCTCATAATTCAGTTAAATGGAATTATAATCTGCTTAATTCAATATGAAATTTTGGGGGCCAACATTTTGCATGGCTAACACCCAAGCTTCATCTTGAAGAGCTTCTTCAACCTTCTTAGGCTCTATTTCAGAAATGAATGCCACATTAACTTCTCTCCTGAATCTGGACCTTGTCCTAACTCCTTCTGAGGTCTCTCCGATAATCAACTCTTCTGGATGAGAACTTTTATATTTCCATTATTTTTTTAGTCCGATAGTTTCTGGAATATCTTCAACTTTGTTTACATGTGTTCCTGATGATGGAGTTTCTGTTCTATCATCTAAGTTCTTTGAAGGACCTTCACTCTCCATGTCATCTTCCTTATGGGGTTGGGAACTATCATCAAACTTGACATGGATGGTCTCCTCAACTGTCTTTGAAGTAAGGTTGTACACCCGAAATGCCATAGACGATGATGAGTAGCCTAGAAATATTTCTGGATAGGTCTTTGAATCGAATTTATGCAACACCTCCTTTGTATTCAGAATAGATCATTTGCACCCAAATGGATGAAAGTAAGATATATTTGGTCTTCTTCCATTCCATAACTCATAAGGGGTCTTCTTCAACATGGGTCGCAATGCAATTCTGCTCGAATATAGCATCTCAGATTCACAGCTTCTACCCAGAAATATTTAGGAAGATTCATCTCACACAGCATGGTCCTAGCCATCTCTTGAATCGTCCTATTCTTCCTTTCAACAACTCCATTCTGTTGAGGAGTCCTAGGAGTAGAAAAATTGTGGGAAATTCCATTCTCTTCACAGAATAATCTAAACTTCTCATTCTCAAACTCTCCACCATGGTCACTCCCGACATCGGCTATAGACATTCCTTTTCATTCTCAGAAACTTCGGATAAGGTCCTAAAGCACTTAAAAGATTCATCTTTGTGTGATAAAATAATATGCAACAAAATCGAGTAAAGTCATCAACAATGACAAGTCCATATTTCTTTCTCGCTAAGACTTATCATCCTTGTTGGACCAAATAAATCCATATGTAACAACTCTAAAGGTCTAGATGATGTTACAAAACTTTTAGAAGAGAAAGAAGTTTTAACTTGTTTTCCTTTCAAACAGTTTTCACAGAAAAACTCTTTGTCAAAACTTATTTTTGGTAAACCTCTCACCAAATCATGTTTTGCCAATTTTGAAATATGTTTAAAAGAGACATGGCCTAGCTTTTTATGCCAGATTAGTCTTTCTTCTTCGGAAGATAGAAAACATGAAATATTTTGACTTTGAAAATCTTCTAAATCAATTTTGTAGAGATTGTTTCTTCTCTTGGCAGAGAAAAGTATAGACCCATCTTTGTTTCTAACTTCGCAAAGATTTTGATTGAATGTGACTGCGAAACCAGAATCACACAATTGACTGACGCTAATCAAGTTATGCTTCACACCATCAACAAGCAGTACATTATTTATCATGCAAAGGAATCTTTACCTATTTTACCGATTCCAATAATCACGCCTCTTTGGTTGTCTCTCGAAAGTTACCGATCCTCCCTTCTTATACTGAAGGTCTAGGAACATAGACCTTCTTCCCGTCATATGTCGCGAGCATCCACTGTCTAAATACCAATGGTGCTTGCCATATTTTCCAAGGAAGGATATCTGCAGGAGAAACTATCTTATTTTTTGGTACCCATAATTTTTTGGGTCCATTATGGTTAGTAGTATGCATATGATGAGTTCTTTGATGCATATAACTAGATCGTTGATTAAAATGAGATCTAGTATGGTTTCTCTTTTGAAAGAAAGGTTTTTTATGAGACTGAGTCTTGTTACTAGTAAACCCTAATCCGGTTTTATCACTCGGATGTCTACATTTTTCAACCATCTCATTCATTTTCTTAGTGCTCTCTGTGAAAGTAGCTAAATCAGCTGACAAATTCTTAATTCTTAGTTTAAGCTGATTGATCTCTTCTGATATGTCTACAACTTTATTCTTTTCTTCTAATTGCTTTTTCAGACAGATATTTTCTCTCTCTATTTGTTCCGTATGTCTAATATTTTTTGCATACTTTTTCTTTAACAGTTTGTACTATTTCAGAATAGCATGAGAATCTTCTAATAGTTCTGAGTAGGCATCATGCAAATTATCGTAGTCAGATTTTACATCCTCATCACTATCTTCCTCGGCCATCAGGCAGATGTTTGCATGTTCAGACGATTCGGAACCTATATCTGATTTTGATGAATCTAGGTCCTCCCACGTTGCCATCATGCTTTTCTTGCCTTCTCTACTCTTCTTTGGTTTCTTCTTTAGAGTCGGACATTCGGACTTGTAGTATCCAGGCTGATTGCACTCGTAGCAATTGCTGGTTTGGCTTCATCTTTGCTATTCTTCTTGAAAGTCTGATTCCCTTTGGACTTCTTCTTCCATATGTGTCTTATCTTTCTGGAGATGAAAGATAATTCGTCATCTTCATCACTTGACTCTGGTTCTGATTGACTGGACTCGTCATCCTTTGATTCTTCAATCTTCAAGACTTTTGATGACTTCCTCCTTCTTTGAGTCTTCTGATTCTTATGTCCGGTCTTCAGTGCTATCGACTTGTCCCGTTTGGGCTTGTCTTCAGCATCGAGTTCAACTTTATGAATCTTCAAGGATCCAAGCAACTCGTCAAGCTTTAACACACTCAAGTCTTTGGCTTCTTGCACTGCAGTAACTTTAGGTCTCCATCTCTTCGGAAGACTTCTTAGGATCTTTCGAACATGATCTTGATTGTTGTACGTTCTTCCGAGAGCTTTCAATCCATTGACAATTGTTTGAAATCTTCCAAACATTTGATCAATAGACTCTTCATCTTTCATCCTGAAAAGTTCATATTGGTGCACAAGAATACTTATCTTGGATTCTTTTACTTGGCTTGTGCCTTCGTGAGCAATGGACAATGTGTCCCACATCTCCTTTGCGGTATCGCATCCGTGAACTTTGTCATACTCGCTCTTGCTTAGGGCATACGTCAAGAAGAACTTCGCCTTTGAATTCAGTTGTATTCTCGCCTTTTGATCAGCCGTCCATCTGACTCGTGGAATGGAATTGCCATCTTCATCTACTGGTGTATAAGGTCCGTTCTCTATCACGTCCCAAAGGTTGACATGAGTAGATTCTATGAATAGCCGCATCCTATCTTTCCAGTAATGATAATCCTCTCCGTTGAATGCTGGGGGTCTAGTGACTGAGACTCCTTCTGCGATGTATACATGTGATTCCGCCATTATCTTTGATCCACACTTTGTTAAAGTGATCCTTGGATACCTCGCTCTGATACCAATTGAACTGAATCACACGTTAATACAATACTTAGGAAAAGATATAGAATGCACGAGAAGGGGGTTGAATTGTGTATTCTCCTTTTTGAAAAATCTTTCAAAACTGTTTGGTAAAAATAAAATTCTTTACAGAATTTCCGATAGATTCTAATTAATCAAAACTTTTGAAAAACCTTGTTTATGAGTTAAGTATTGATAAAACTTGAATCTAAAATATAGAGATATAGAGTGAGAGTGGTTGACACAGAGATTTATCTTGGTTCACCCCAAACTGTGGGCTGCGTCCAGTCCTCAGAGTTGCTTCTGAGATTTCACTATCTCTTCAATTTTACAAGTATTCTTTGCGAGCCTCTTCAGGTCTCTACAACCAGTATTCTTTTACACTTAACCTCTGCAGGCTATCTGTACTACGTTTTCTCATAAAAATGTTTGAACACTTGTTACAGTAAAATAGCTCTCAGCTAATTCGCACAATAAGCTCTTTTCGATCATGTAGATGTAATTCACTTTTTGCTCACTTTTTCTAGCTTTGTCTAACTTTTCTTATTTCATCTAACTTTGCAATCTTCGACTTCGACTTGTATTTATAGCCTTCGCCTCCAACTGCTTCTTGATTCTTATTTCTTGAATCTTTAAAGAAACGGTTATTCAGTTTGAGTTCTGTAACCAACTCGAACTGACTCCTTCGTCTTTTTTTGAATTCCGCATCTTCTTTTCTTTGTCTGTATTTTATCGTCTGTGTTTCTGCGTCTGCATCTTCTTTTACTATTTCGCATCTGCGTCTGCGTCTGCTTTGCTTAGCTTCTGCGTCTGCTTTGCTTTTCTTCTGCGTCTGCTTTGCTTTACTTCTGTATGTCTTCGTCTATCTGACTTCGTCTGTATATCTGTGACTTCGTCTGTCTGTCTTCGCCTGCATGCATCGCGTCTATCTCGACTGCCGTGTCTCGACTTCGCTCTGCTTTTGTTTTTCTTTTTATTGATTCTCTTTTTATTATACATCAAAATCATATCTAAGTAAAGTCATTTGGACTTAACACAATATTATTATATGTTTATTATTTATTAGCAACTATATTATATATTTTTAAGAATCAATATTACTTGCTTGTTTTAATATTTATAATATCTCATAAATATCTAAGCTAATATATGTTCCTTAAAAATCTAAAATTGTAGGATTTCTTAATAAATGTGTTTTATACTTATTAATTTCTTTAATTAATCTCTAAATAATTATATTATTTTAGTCAATGAATTTTTTACTAATAGTTTAATACTTGATCAATAATTTTGACACATATTAATTGCTATTTTAAAATAGAAATATTGAGTGTTATGCATTAGTTGTTACTTATGATAGCAATGTTTAAGATTAACGTTTAATGACATAGATTTAAAGTAGTTTTTTTCCTTTTCTTCTTTTTTTTAACTCAAGAATTAATATAGTAAATACTAATAAATTTATTATTGTTATTATCCTCTTAAATTATATATAAATATATGATATGTTTTTTTGGATGTTTTAGGTTCAGGTTTAAATCTAAACCTATAAATTATGTTCTGTTCGGCTCGGTTAACCTAGAACTGCAAGTTAGAAACCTGAACCTGAACCATGAACCTAATTTTTCGATTAATCTGATTTATAGGTTCGGTTCATGCGGTTCAGGTTCGGTTCACAAGTTTTCGAGTTTTCTTGAACAGCCCTATTTGTAAGTGTAGAAAAAATATTTGTAAAATTGAAGAGTATAGTGCAATCTCAGACTAACTATGAGGATTGGACGTAGCCTAAGATTTGAGGTGAACCAGTATAAAATCGCAGTATCTATTCTCTAACCCTTACGTTTAATTTTCTTATTAGTAGACGAAGTAGATAATATTACTTACGATTGTATTACTTATCAACTTTAACAAAGTGTTTTAGTAATCATTTGAATTTTCGTAAAAAATTCAATAAGTCTTAAAAGATTAATATTTTCGAAAAGATTACACAATTCAACCCTCTTCTTGTAGTTTACATATCATATCGATTTCTATATTAACAAGTGATTTACTTTATTGTACAATAATTAATCTAAGAATTATATCTTTTGTATGAAGCATTACATATAATTAATAAAAATTTTAAAGATAAATATTGTGTTTATTGAATAAATTAATAATGTCATGTATAAATTGTTATCAACCACTAAGACTTCATAGTGAATCGCTTTCTTTTATTATATTTCGAACTCACCCAATACATAATTATATTAAATAATTATCTTTCATAATGAATTATTGATAAAGATACTATTAAAATTCATATAATTTAATATTATATGAATTTTCTTTGTTATTTAAAAATTCATATAATTCAATATTAAAAATGTCTTCATATTTATCTTTATGATTTATGTAATGTACTACATGAATTTTTATATAAAATTTAATAAAACTATATTGAGTATATCTAAAATGAAGTGACTGCCAATTATGTTAAAATTTTAATTATAAAATATTAAATTATTAATAATCTAAAAATAGGTTAAACTATAACAAAGATATATGTATGTTATTTTCGGAAAAAAGATATATGTATGTCTTTTATCCTAACACAAAAGAATAAATTTAGCATATTCATCACTTACCTTATTGTTCCTTTGGTTTAAGGGAAGGGATCGAATTTGGATTTTGATATTGACATTTGATAAAATGAACAATTTATATTTAACTATAATCCTAACATTTAAAAAACATTAAAATTGGATCCCACGGTAACATTATGTCTGTTAAGTGTCAAGTTAGAACTGATCTGACAATTTTTAATTTTTTATGAGCCCTAAGTATCACATTATTACTGACGTGACAAAGTGAGATTTACTTTAAAAAATAAATTTGACAAAAGGCTCAATTTTGATCCTAAATTTTATATCATTAGACAAGTTTAACCCTAATATTTTATAGAGAATACTTAAGACCCTAAGTTTTAGAAAATGTTAAGATTTAACTCTATTATAATGAAATTATTAACGGCTTGATGATGTTACTAACTGACACTTTTTTAATAATTTTATTTTATTTTATTTTATTGGCATTTTATAATGGCTTTATAATGAAGTTGCAATGTGAGACTTGAAAATAAAATAAAATAATAATGGCTTTATAGAAATTGTAATTCTATATTACGACTTTATAAAAGTGTACTCCTTTATTACAAGGAGTGTATTTCATTTTAAGTAATTCTTTTAACTTTACAATATAAAACTTTTAAACTTCTCATACGCAAATTCGTATTGAAAATAAACATTTAATTATTATTTATACATGTAATATTTTGGTGATTTTAGTTGTTTAATATTTATAATTACTATATTTTATTTTATAATTAAAATATATAATTTGTATGGTTTTATGTAAGTTTTGTTCTTGTTGTTTTTGTTATTATTATTAGTAGAAGAAGAAGAATAATAAGAATATCAGTAATTTTATATTTTATTAATATAAATATGAACAAATATCTAATTTGCTAAATATTTTATTAGAATTTTAATGAAATAAGAAGTTTTATTAAAATAATTTGCATTGGAAATAAAATAAATTTATTTTAAACTTGACTAAATTCAAGTATTTTAATTTTCTACATTGCAATTATGTTATAAAGCTGTTATAACATACAAATAAAATAGAAAAATTATTTAAAATGTACTTGGTCAGCGACTTCATCAAGCCATTATTAATTTCGTTATTACTTGAGGCCCGTAAAATATTAAAATTGTCAGTCAGTGCTAAACTAATACTTAATAGGCGGAGTTAAACTCTTTGTTATAATAGGTCTAATTTTAATATTTTCTAAATGTTAGGGCCAATATTTTAAAAACTAAATCTAACATCAAACTGGTCAAAGAAAAGTTAAATGTTTGAAGATTCAACCGATAGTCAACTATTATAAAATTGATTTATAATAAATAATAAGAAAAATTTTATAAAATAAGTAAAAAGTAGTATAAAATACAATACTTTATTAAAATAAAAATACATTAATAATGCCTATTAATATATAATAAACTAATAATAAATCTAATAATTTAAAATAAGACTGAATTTAATATAAAATTTAAAATAAAAATTATATTTCTTTATTATCATTTATTTAAAGATTAATAAAAGTAAAGTATATTTAAAGAAAATCAATAACAAAGATTATAATTTTATTCTAACTTCAATCTTAATGTCCTTTAAACATATTTCTTTATTATCTTAAGCAAAATCACCATATATATTAATTAATAATCCAATTTATTAAACAAATTCATGATAAACTAATTCTAGTTTTAGCAATAGTAATTTAAAATTAGAATGAAGAGATAAATAGAGAAAATACATTTTGACAAATATAATTTATTAAAAAATTTCTAATTAAAATATAAAGATATAAATATAAAATATATTTTATTAATTAGATTGATAGAATTGAAAAGAAAATAATTTCATTAAAATAAAGTATTTTTTATATTATCAGTATGAAAATTTTAAAAAGTTATTTTTTAATTGACAACTAAACATTTAACTAATTTCTTAAAAAATTATTCTAAAAAAGTTTATCAACAAAACTCTTCTTATAAAAATTCTATTAATATAAGTTCGTTCAAACGGACAATAAACCCACGATTCGATCAAAATTAATACAAATCTGATACGGTTTGCTTTCGTAACCTTTATGAGGTGATAAAACTGGCCAATTAAACAAAAAACTGATCAGCTTTCTTTAAAAAACCAGCTATAGTCAATTCATTTGAATATGTGGCCCTCTTCTTAACAAGCTCTACTGATCTGACACTCATTTATGTAAGGCAGTACTTTGTTATCGGAATTTTATTTTATAATAAAAAATTTTATTTATATAAATATTATTTAAAATATATTAAATAACCATATAAAATATGAATGAAAATATATCTAATTAAATTTTTATATGATCATAAAATTAAGACTAATATAAAAATTAAAATTAAAATTAAAAATTAAATAATATTATGTATATATATATATCAAAATAAACGTGAATATGAATTTGTAAGTATTGTAAAAATTATGTATAAAATATAGGGATAAAAACTAAAAAATAAATTTATTAATTAATTTAAAAATCTACATAAAAAGCATTTTTGAAAAGTTTCAAATTTAAATTTTAAAAATTATATTTTGGTTATAAAAAACTATATGTACTAAAAAAAGTGAATTTTCATTTTACAGCCAAATAGTTATTTTTCTTAAAAAATATTTTTGATAAAAAATATTTATTCACCTTCTTAAATTCGATCAAACAGACATTTAATCTGATTTTTAACTATTAATTAAAATTATGATTTTTAATTGTTAATTAAAAACCCCATCACTATTATCCATTTTCCAGCTGTCTGTCATTTTGACAACTATGATTTGGACTTGTCCTCTTTGCAGTAATTACTAACGACATTGCCGTACTAGAAAATGGCAAGTTCCGTTAATAGGTAAAACAAATTGAGCTTGCCACAACAGCAGAATACGTATCGATTCACCACCTACATCATAACAATTGGGAATGAGATCTTAAAAGTAAATAAGAAATGTAGACAGAACCAAATGGGTTATCACTTATCAAGGAAGTAAAGCCCTTTAGCTTTTAACACATTCATAACAAGAAAAACGTTTCCTTTGTTTCGTTTCAGCGATTATAGTGGATGCTGGGTTGGATCTTGATAAGGTTGGAGACCGACCTGTCGGATTGAACAATTTCTGCTGAAGAAGCCTCCGAATCAGGCAGCAGGAGAAGGGAAGGGAAGGGAAGGGAAGAAGAACACGTGGTCCCCATAAGGACAGAAGGGGGAGAAAGTAAATGACCAGGAGAGGAGAATCCACTGGCACCGACACGTGTCTGTCTGCTCTTAAGTGAAGGCCCAGTAGCAATTCAATGGGCCAACTGGGAGTAGCCTGTAAACCACCTTCCCCAGGCAAGTAGGCCTACAAATTACAGTGGCCTAAAACGTCCTCATACCCTACCCTCCAACGCACTCTTTTGTCTCTCGCTCCCTCTCCCCTCAATCCTTAAACCTACGTTTTTGTTTATATCTATCTAACATATATATATTATATATATTATATACAGGCGCACGCACATACAGCCTGACCCTTTCTCGTAACACTAATGCAGTCTTCTTCTTCGTCTTTTTGGTTTCTGTTTCTAACACTCTCTTTGTCGTGTTCCCTTCCTTTGTTGGGTTATTTACTTTTCTTGTTGGTTTAACGTAATCTTCTGTTTTCTTGAGAAACGCGACCATGACTGGTGTATTAAAAGAAGAAAGCGTGTCCCTGGATCTTCTCAAGAAAAAAATGGCTGAGTTTGCTAAGGAAAGGGACTGGGACCAGTTTCACAGCCCCAGGAACCTGCTCTTGGCTCTGGTATCTTCTTTCCAGTTAACTTCACATATATGCAATACCTTGTAACGAGTTTCTGTATCTCTTGTTACCACTTCGTATCTCATATGACATTTTGTCTCCATTGTCGTCTAATGAAATCATCCGTTTGGGTTTGCTCTATTGGATACTTCTGTTTAACCCATTTTCTCTTTTATCCGGTGAATCATTTGGTTCGCCTGATCTGAACAAAGAATGACATCGTGACACGAAACAACTCTATGATTGCAGTACTTTGCTATCATTTTCGATAATGGGTATTCCGCATTTGACCAACTGGTTACAACTAAAACTCGTTGGATTTTTTTTACGGTGTCTATGTTTGCTGTGATTACCTCATTTTATAAAAAATTGGAGGTAATCAGGTAAATTGAAATCGGGACCACGGCTCTCCAGTTACTTGCTTATATCTCAAGTTAGGGTTTCACTTTATGAGGTTAAGTCCGTGCATACTTTTTTTATGCATAGTTAAACTTGACCATCTGTACAGGTAAATCTGCCTTTTCTTGTTCTATCACAGAAATATGATGGAATCGTTTCTCTTTTCCCTCTCTTTTTGCCTTTTGCTTTAGGCCTCTAAATCTCTAATATAATAACCAAAAGGTAAGAAGAATAATCAATCTTGTGGGTTTGGACAAGAGTATTGCGCTACTAGTTGACTATGTTGGCTTAGAAAATAAGATAAGAACTTTTGAAGAAAGAATGAAACTTTGTAGTGAAATGCTGACAGGTGGGAGAAGTTGGAGAGCTATCAGAGATATTTCAGTGGAAAGGAGAGGTGCCCAGGGGACTACCAGACTGGAAAGAAGAAGAGAAAGTGCATCTTGGTGAAGAGCTCTCAGATGTATTGCTCTATCTTGTCAGGCTATCTGATATATGTGGTGTTGACCTGGGCAAAGCTGCTCTGAGAAAAGTGGAACTCAATGCTCTTAAGTACCCGGTTGGCATGTGCAAAGGCTCTTCAAAGAAACTCAGCACCAACAATGATGGGCATGGCACTGAGGGTGGTTGATTGACTACTTGTGTTCAAGACACATCCAATTAAGTCTTTTTGAAACCTTTTGCTTAGTTGTTACAATGTATGCATATGTTTATTGGGAAGTGTTCTTAGTAATAGTAGGGCTTTTGGATGGCAAGTCTTTAGAGTAGATTTATTATCTGCATGGACATCGTGATAATATGGGTGGCTGTGCTGATACATTTATTCTCGAAAGTTTGGGTACTGGTTTACCAGCTGAATCGAATCGCTCCGATAGATATGGTGGTGATTTCTTCCTTTGGCGTTACCAATCGGTTTGTCCAAATTATACTTTGCCTTTAGAGGGCCAGACACATTCGACTTTTTTTAAGGAAACTGGTCGGGAATCTTCAAAATACACTGAGCCAATATATTGTCTTAATGGGACAAAACTACACCTAACAACTGATAACTCCAAAAGTTGTTCGTGAACTAGATATTGAGATGGTTCTAAATTGCGATGTGATTTTCTAGTTGTTCAACAAAACGAGGCGTGGTGATTGTGTTTCAGTAGTTGTAATAGGTGTTATATAGTTGTTGGACCTATATCATGACAATTTAAACGGTGGATGATTTCTGAGTAGGCAATAGTTAATAAAAGGGACATTTGTTTGTATGTGCTGATCATCATGCACAAGAGAAGCCCGCGTGTTCTACGTTTGCAATAAATGAGATGATGTGGTGCGTAACTTAAATGGTCTACTGCTTCAATTATGAGATTTACGTCAAAATTCTTCTCTCACATTTTAGATTTATATTACACTAATTCAGAATTTTAATCCTAAAAGAGATGTACCAAGTTATAGAAATCCTAATGATTGATCTTTTAATCAAAGATTGTGGTCGGGTCAGCGATGTTGGGCCCGGACTCAGTCAAAACGACCCGTGGGCCGATCGGGCCATTCTTCAAAGATCAATCTCCTATCTAATTGCCATGCCAAGCCCAAGCCCGATCCACGCTCTCCACAACCCGTTAGCATGAGAAAACCTTCCATGCAGGTAGAAAGTCTCACGAAAGACCTAAACCTAGCTACAAAACCATATATAAGGTATAATTCTCCCATAACAAAGGTACGCACAATCGAAAACCTAGTTCTCTGGCTTTTACAGCAATCCCACCTTCACCAAAAACTGACTTGAGCGTCGGAGGGGCTAATCGGGACACAACCCCCGACGTGTCTTCCTTGTTTTGCAGGTATTATCACGTCGGATTCATCACAGAGAGCAGTTAACCTATTGATTCGAACGGCAACGTACAGTTCAGCCAAAATCTGCATAACCAAATGGCGCCTACCGTGGGGCCCGACTTCCGAACACTACGTCCAGAAACACACAGATCAGTCAGGCGGCAGCGACGAACCCTGATATAGCCGCTGTCGCAGCTCTGGCGATGCAACGCATAGGTTTGCAACTACCTGTGACTCTGCCGCCTGCACCACATGATTCTCGCATGGAATCCTCAAATCCTAACGATCAGCCACAGCCTCAAACCTTGGAACAAGAAGAACAGAGCGTGGCTGTGGAGGATAGCGCTGCGGGCAATACGCGTCCAAATCTCCAACACCGATCGGATGCAGATCATCTTCTGCCTACACACACCTCCCTCACCCGAAAGCAAATTGAGGAGGCGGCTGATCTATTGATTAACCAGATTTTGCAGTCTCAGCCAGCACAACAGCAGTCGTCTGTGCGACAAGCCGCACGACGGGCCAGCATGATGACCGGTCGCCACCCAACTAAAGCCCTAGAGAAAATCGTGGATGATCGGATTAATGCAGCTATGAGCTTCCGCCCAGATCGTCGACAGCTCAGTACAACTCTCCTTTCACTCCGGAAATCTTGGATAGCCTCCGGCGCCGTAAAATACCGAATTCTAAAAATACCTTTGGAAAGATCGACCCCCTAGACTACCTGCAGCACTTCCAGTCCATGATGAGTCTACATTGCGTTCCAGACGCCATCCAGTGCAAGGCCTTCTGCACGGCCTTCCAAGAAGGAGCTCGGCGATGGTTCAACAGCTTGCCCCCTAGCTGTATCACCTGCTTTGAAGATTTCAGGTTATTATTCTTGAACTAATTCGCCACCAGCAAGCGGCCACATAAGACAGCTTTGGAGGTAATGCAACTTACCCAAGGAAGGAACGAAAGCTTGCGAGAATTCATCACTCGGTTCAATAACGAAGCGGTCGAGGTCCCTGACCTCACTTGCTCGTCCATGTTTGCCGCTCTTATGAGCAACACGAGGGATGAGGAATTTAAGAAGTCATTAGCCCTCGATTAGCCCCGATCCATTCAAGAGATCAGACATCGGGCAGATAAGTATATTCAGCTCGAAGAAGTATTAAAGAATACAAAACGCAAGGCAGATGACCGCGGGACGAGTGGTAGAACAGATGAGTCTCATAAGAGACAGAGGGATCAGTCGGTCTGGAGAAAGCCGAACGGTCGGCAGCGGCATCACCAAGACTTCACCCCGCTCAACAGGCGATATGCGGAAGTATTGGCGGCCATGAGAGCGGATGGGGAAACTATCCGAGAACCTGACAAAATGAAGACTCCCTACAAGGATAGGAACCCCAACGTATATTGTCGTTTCCACAAAGAGGTCGGACATGATACGAAGGATTGTTGGTAGTTGAAAAAAGAAATCGAATTCCTCATACAAAGAGGAAGGTTAGGCCGATTTGTGAAGCACGCGCGAAATGTCGACCGAGATAACGAGCATAAGAGCAGTTGACACGATTATAGACGATAGAATTAGAGACGGGATGATAGAAATGACGGAGGAAGTCAGAATGCAAATACAGATAATCGACGCGAAGAGAGAGGGCGATCAAGGGAAAGAGATGACAGAAATGTCGGGCAACAAGGTGATCGACCGACTGGGGTCATCAACATGATATTTGGTGGAAACGCAGCGGGGGGATCCACTGCTAAAGGGAGAAAAAGATATGCCAAGCAGGTCAGCAGAGATTCTTCAACCAAAAGGCCGAAGGAGAGCGACGGAATGATATCGTTCGACGAGTCCGACCTTGATGGAGTAAGTTGCCCTCATGATGACGCCCTCGTTGTAAATCTGAATATGGACGGCTATGAGGTGAAAAGGGTGATGATTGATACGGGCAGCTCGGTCGACTTGTTGTATTATGAGGCCTTCAAGCAGATGAAGATACCTGAAGATCGACTTTTGCCTATAGACGGACCCATTAAAGGAGTAACTGGAGCATCAACCTACCCGTTCGCCCGAGTCTTTTTAAAAGTGAAGTTCGGGCAAAAGCCGAATCAAATAGAAAGGGATGTCGAGTTCCTAGTCGTGAAGTTTCAAGGGGCGTACAATGCAATAATCGGACGAGCTACCCAGAATGCCCTTAGAGCGGTCGTTTCTCCCTACTACCAAGCAATGAAATACCCAACGCCTCATGGAATCGGTACTATCAGGGGTCATCAGAGAATCGCAAGGGAGTGCTATTTAGCAGAAACGAAAATATTAGACGGGGCGGTAGTCCTGGCGAGCTCTTTTGATGTGAGGACTGACGAGGAGATGGATAGGATGACTTATAATCACAGGATGTCGGGCAATGAAGGACGAAATGATGAAGCCCACAGAGCGGAACTCGTTCTCCTCAGTGAAGACAGAAAGGGAGGCTGCTCTTGAAACTTTAAGGCGCTCTGCCAATAGATAAGTTCTATTTTAGTTAGTCTTTGTTTATTACCGTTTTTGTATACAACACGTGGGAACCTTTTTCCTGTCCCTACCAGACAGGTTTTTTAACGGCCCACGCCTTCATTATCATAAATAAAGGGACTTTCAGATTTCTTGGCAATGAAAAGCTCCATTATATCTGGCAAAGAGTAGAAAATCCCATCAACCATCGTTCGCCTTCTCCACAGATCGACTACGGTTGATCGGTCGCCAAGACAAGATCCTTGGGACCCTCGTTCGCTATCTCCATAGATCGACTACGGTCGGTTGGGTCGCCAAGACAAGATCCTTGGGACCCTCGCTCGCCATCGTTCGCCATCTCCATAGATCGACTACGGTCGGTCGGGTCGCCAAGACAAGATCCTTAGGACCCTCGCTCTCCATCGTTCGCCATCTCCATAGATCAACTACGGTCGGTCGGGTTGCCAAGACAAGATCCTTGGGACCCTCGCTCGCCATCGCTCGTCATCTCCATAGATCGACTATCGATCGACCAGGTCACCGAGACAAGATCCTCGGGACCATCGATCGCCCTCGCCTATTGCTCGGCCAGGTTGCCAAGACAAGATCCTTGGGACCGCTTGGCCTCGACCATCGATCGCCCTAGCCTATTGCTCGGCCAGGTCGCCAAGACAAGATCTTTGGGACCGCTCGGCCTCGACTATCGATCGACCAGGTCGCCGAGACAAGATCCTCGGGACCATCGATCGCCCTCGCCTATTGCTCAGCCAGGTCGCCAAGACAAGATCCTTGGGACCACTCGGCCTTGACTATGGATCGACCAGGTCGTCGAGACAAGATCCTCGGGACCATCGATCGCCCTCGCCTATTGCTCGGCCAGGTCACCAAGACAAGATCCTTGGGACCGCTCGGCCTCGACTATCGATCGACCAGGTCGCCGAGACAAGATCCTCGGGATCATCGATCGCCCTTGCCTGTTGCTCGGTCAGGTCACTAAGACAAGGCTTTTGGGACCCTCGCTCGGCATCGACACAGATCGCCTGCGGTCGATCGGTCGCCAAGATGCGATCCTTGGGATTTCAGTTCGGACTCTACTATAAGTCGACCTCGAAGCCGGCCGTCTATAAGCAACTTCATCAAACTCTACTATACATCCAAAGTAACGAACAAAATACGGAAAATGACTTCAGAAAAAATGAGGCAAAGGAAAAGATTTTCATTCCATTAAATTTGCCCTCGTCATAAGCCCGACCAGGTGAGCTCTAAAAATCAATAGGGGGGAGAGGTTTGAACAACCGGGGGAGCAGGAGAAGCCTCGAAAAGAGGCGGATGCCTAAGAGAAGCCTCAGAAGGGAGCGACACAATGGGAGTAGGAGCAGGACCTGGGGGAGAAACCGGAGGATTATCTTCATAAGGAAGCTCTTCCTCTTCGGAGCTGAGATCCAGCTCTTCATCCGGAACGACGTCCCGTTCTCCCTCGGCCTTCTCCCTGACACCCTCCAAAGAAAGTCCAAGAGCTGCAGGAAGAAGCGGCTCGGCATAGTCCTCGAATGAAGGGCACACTGACCCCTCAGGAGTGTAGAGCTCGTGGCCCCTCCTCAGAACCGAGAGGGCTACGTCATAGGCGAGCTCTAAACTCTCCTCGTACAAAAACCACCTCTTCCATCGCTTAATAGCCTCAATCCGCTGCCTCCTCACAGAGCACCGCACCTCCCGCAAGGTATTCTCGGCTCTATTCCTACCTTCCACTGCGGAATGGCAATCTTGGCGGTATTTCTTGTTAAGCTCCCGCTCTGCCCTCACCGTTTTCTTCAGTTCGTCCCTCTCCTCCTCTCCCTTAGCCAGTCGAGTCAACAAAACGCCCATCTCCCCCTCCTGGGATCTCTTCTCCTCTTCCAAGGACGCGTTTTGAGTCTGGAGGAGGTCTCTCCCCTCCTTCACATCCGAAAGCTCCTCCTTCAAAGCCTTCACCTGCTCATGGAGGTCCTGGACTTCCTGGTCCAGAGTCTCCAAATGTTGCAGCACTACGAAGGACATCGTCGCACTCTGCACACCGAGACGAACGAGCTGGGACCCTAACTCCAGGTTACTCCTCTTGTCCATAATTTGCTTGTCCACAGGGGGAGTAATTCTCTCGGCAATGTAACGGGACACTTCGAGATCCCCGACCGTGGCATCCTTGGCCAACTTGAAGGCAGACTCCTACTGCCCAGAGTTCGCGGCTCGCACCTTCCCCTTGCCTTTCTTCTCTTTCCCCGTCCCGACGCGACTTGCCGGGCCGGACGGTAGATCACCCAGCCGAACCAATCTCTTCCTCTTAAGAGGAGGCCCCGCATCCTCCTCCTCCTCCTCCTCTACCAGAATTGCCTGGCCCGCGCCGACCGGCACAATCGACAATGACGCCAAAGCGGCAGGGCGGTCCCCGGCAGGTGGAACATCCGTCGGCACTGCGGAGGAGCCCAACCCTGACGCATAAAGCAAATACCCTCACCGCCTCGCCTCTTTCCCCTTTTCCTTCTGAGCGGCCCGCTTCTTTGACTTAGAAGTTCGGGCAGAAGCATCTCCCATCTTCACCATGGCTGCACAACGATAAATTAAGTTAGAAAGTAAAACCAATGCTAAAAAATACAACAATTAGTTCAATCACGAGGAGTCAACCGGATGGGGCGGTCTCCTTTCTTAGCCCGCTAATTCGCGGTGGGGGATCAATGAGGAAAGAATTGGCCCAGACTCCCCTGAAGTACCCCTGAACGAGCCGAGTAAAGTCGTATCTATCGAGCTCTTTTATACAACCGACCACTTCCCACTCCTCTCTACTAAGAGACACGGTCGACATGTCATTCCACTGCTCGGTTAAAGGATACCTCCACAGTCGAGACTCGAAGGAGGACCCTGGGGGCTTCACAAAGAAGTACTTCGTATGCCAAGAAGTGACTTTCCCGGGAGTCCCATCCGGGCGATATCGGACGTCCCTGTACTGAAAATGAGGAATCTCAGCCCCAATCATTGGGCTATGACCCATTCTTAAAAAGTGGCGGAGGATGCCAACTGACGGAGGGCAGCCAAACTGATGGCATAGCAAAGCCAAACCATTAATAAACCTCCAGCCATTCGAAGGGATTTGACTCGGCATCAGCTGATAGGCGGCACACACCTCGTCGATAATCGGGGCGTATGGAAGCCTCATGCCGCCAACCGAGAAAAAGCTCTCAGAAACAGCAAAATACCCACTCAGATTGTTGAAGATTCGTTCGTTATCGATAGCCAGCCTAGGCCCCCAGGACGTAGGAATGTTACATCTAATGATCAGCCGCTGCAACTCTCCCAACCCCATCTTCGATTCGCCTCTTGGCACCATCTCCACAACCAACCCGTCTTTTCTTTCTTTCGTCGACACTTCCTTGATACCTCCTACCATACTTTTAGAACTACCTGTCGACATGCTTACCGAGAAAAAGATTTTTGGAAATGAAAGCTTTAGAAAAGGGAATGAAGAAAAAGGACGTACCTATTTAGAGATTGGAAATGGGGAAATCGAACAACGGTCGAATGAAATTTCTAGGAAATGGGAGCAAGAACGAACGAACGAAAACAGAAGCGTAGACAAGAAGGAAACAAGCGTGAAGAAAACCAAACAGTTCATAGATCCTGAGCATTTATAAGGGAACACTCGGACGAGCCATCCAATCGAAGTATGACGCGTGGAGAAAATCTGAGCTATGCTTGGACATGCGGCATGATCCGAGCCGAAGAAACTAGGGCTGTTCAAAAATCGGAGCGGCACGACGGTTGAAAGGACAAATGGGACAGCTGCACAACGGTTACAAGGACGATACGCTTCAGATTCTGAAAAGCTGTCAAAGGGCACGCGTCGTCAAACAATAAATGCTCCAAGTACCACCACGCGCTTGCTAATGATGACTTCCCGACCTACGTAGGCGCTGGCTATCATGCAAGGTACGCCAATGCCGACCGACTAGGGACAATTAGCCGACCAATCCCAATGCGAGCAGTCACGCACTGCCCGTCAATATTCGACCGATCAGGCCTACCCCGAGCTATCTTATTGACGAGTTATAAGACTGCAGACAGACTACATCTCAATATCTGATCGATCGGATCAAGTACAAGCTGTCCCATGACCGAGCTACAACAACAATGCTCGACCGATCGACTACTTCATGAGCTGACCTACAGACGAGCTACATCTCAATGCTCAACCGATCGCCCCAATCACGAGTCGCCATACGTACGAGCTACAAAACTTTTACATACTCCTCCGACCCTTCTCTTCGCTCAGACTCGAGGAGTAGGGGGCTTATGGTCTGGTCGGCGATGTTGGGCCCAGACCCAGTCAAAACGACCCATGGGCCGATCGGGCCATTCTTCAAAGATCAATCTCCTATCTAATTGTCATGCCAAGCCCAAGCCCGATCTACGCTCTCCACAGCCCGTTAGCATGAAAAAACCTTCCATGCAGAGATAGAAGTCTACGTAAAGACCTAAACCTAGCTACAAAACCATATATAAGGTATAATTCTCCCATAACAAAGGTATGCACAATCGAAAACCTAGTTCTCTGGCTTTTACAGCAATCCCACCTTCACCAAAAACTGACTTGAGCGTCTGAGGGGCTAATCGGGACACAACCCCCGACATGCCTTCCTTGTTTTGCAGGTATTATCACGTCGGATTCATCACAGAGAACAGTCAACCTATGGATCCGAACGACAACGTACAGTTCAGCCAAAATCTGGCAGAACCAGATTAGAGTAATTGTTAAAAACTGGTAAGGGAGAGATACTCACGATCAGCATATACTCCAATGAAAAAAGTGCTAGCAATCAAATAAAACCTCACAGGAAATAGACCGTTTACCCCAATGAGTTGAGAGTTTAGGTTTCTTCACTGGTAGCTCACTGCAACAAAATTGACCTTTGGATACAAAAAAAAGAAAAAGAAGGAAATTAACGTTGCATATGGTTACTGTCTTTTATATGCAGAAATGGAACGAAATAAAAATTTGGAAACAGAACAGAAAAGAACAAAATTAGAGACAGTGAGGTGTTTGGTTGTGATGGACAAAACAGATAAAATTGTATTCGTCTCGTAGACAAAAAAGTGTTTGGTTGCAATTGACAGAACATAAAAAACAGTGTCAATAGCTAAAGTACCCTTACAGTATAATATGATTAGAAATATGTATTTCATTGATTATTTTATAACGAATGATTTTTATTAGTAAAAAGTTAACAAATAATAATAACAACAACAATAACAACAACAATAACAATAAGAAATTAATTTAGTATAATAATAATAATAATAGAAGAAGAGGAAGAAAATTAATAATAATAAGGAATTTAATAATTACAATAATAATAAGAAAATTAATTATGTATAATAATGATAATTAAAATAATAATAAGAAAATTAATCTTGTATAATAATAATAATAACAATAACAACAACAATAATAATAATAAGTACAAAATTTATAATAACAATTAATAATAATAATAGAAATAATAAATAATAATAATAATAATAAGAAAATCACTAATAGGAATTGGCGACGACTTAGTTTCACTGCCCAAACCGTTGCCAAATCCTTGTAGTTAAAAACTATGGATAACATTTTTTTGCTAATTGGTGCTAATAGTTTTTGTCAACGCTTTTGTTTTCATAGTAAAAAGCCATTAGTGATATTTTGAGAAATCCTTGCCAATACTTTTGGTTAAACTTATTTTTCGTAGCTAAAACTATTAACTACATTTCTAGGAATGTGACCAAAAGTTTTTAGTTATGTTTTCATAAATTATTTGTTACATTTTAATCCATATTATTGTATATAGAGTTTCAATATGTTTTATTGTTAATTTAATATACAAAAATATACATAAATAATTGATAATTTGAAGCATTGTATATAAAAATAAAATATCATTAAATTTCTTTGTATACAAAATTTTATTTACAACTTCAATAATTCTTATACACAAAATAATAAATATAGAGACTAGTTTATAAATTATAATACAAATCACTCAACTGTTACATCTTCTTTCAATTTGTAATCCAAGAAAAAAGTATTAAATTTAAATTATAATATAAGTAAGAATTAAAAAATATAAGAGATGTAGTTAATACTATTCACTATTCACTTTAATCCGGCCGAGTATTTTTTTTTTAGCTACTTATCATGCCTAGCTAACCTTTTTTGAGTATTTTATAATTCAACCTTAAGCATCTTGTTTTTCTCTTCAAGATGTTGAATGTATGTCAGATCTTAATGAGGTTGAAATATTTGGCTGAGAGCCAAGTCAAACAAGTCAAACCTTTGATATAACTAAAACATGTACCAATTACGGTTACATTAACCTCATTTTCCTTAGACATTGATTTTTGTAACAATTTTTGCACCTTATTCTAAAATTAAAAAAAAATGAAAATATTATTAGTTAGTATTAAATAAATGAATAAGTTTAAAATTTAAACAAATTTTTATACTTACGTAGTTATTTTCTACTTCTTTTAACATCCACCCTTAACTTTCCTTATAGTGAGTGACTTTGTATAGTGTGATCATATCACACTCTTGTCCATGTAAGTTCTTCTCACTTTGTTTTATGAAAAAATACAAGGCACAATAAATAATATAATGTTTATTGATATAATTATAACTTGTAAACAAAGATTTTACATATTTATTTCAAATGATTGCAAATGAATTAAACCTTTGATTGTGAGGTGTTTTCATATTTTTCCTCTATTGGCCTTTGCCTTCTCACTTTTTTCCAAAATAAAAAAAGATTAGGTAGTCAGATTAATAGAATCAAATGTGAAGGGAAGAAAACAAACCTAAACTTTAGGAGAGGCTCAATAATCACACAAATTATTCCAATTTTTTAAGATATTCATTTCGGAACACGTCTCCTTGCCTCTGCATTAAAAGGAAAAGATTTATAAAACTGATGCAACCTATAACTACGATATCTAGTCCTTTATTTCAACAATGAAGTCACGCAATTTGAAACATCAGGGTTCTCGATATTGACAATATTCAATTTCATATGTAAATAATAAGTAAAAGTGTAATTAATCTTAAAATAAGTGAAATAATATTTCATATAGTTAATAAATTAAAAAATTACCACAACTTTATCTAAAGCATTTTCAAGCAAGTTATCTTCGTTCAAGTCTTTAGTATGCTTCAGGCAAAGTAATTATGTTCTCGTAATAATCCCCAACTCATTTGACAAATTTGAAGAGTGGATCTTCTCTACAGGATGGCCTTGTGAAGTATTAATGAGTGGATCTTGTCTACAAGACGACCTTGTGAAGTATAAATGTGTGTTGACAACTTACTATTCATTGCAATATTCATTCATTATAATTCATAACCTCTAGTTTTTCCTCTACATCTTTTTTTAATATTGAAATTGGAACCTGACAATAATTAATAATGATAAGAACTATGCATCAAACATATAAATATATATTTGAGCATAATTATATTTGTAGGTGTTAAATCCATCTGTACTAGTTGATTCATTGTTGATTAAGGAAGAATTAGGTTGTTTCTAACTAATTTCATTGGTGGCTGAGGTCTAATGTTGTTGTTGTCTAAGAACTTATTGATCTAGTTAAAGTTATAGTTCCCTTTGTTCTTCAATTTTGACATCTACCACCTTCTTCCCTTTCTTTCTACTAAGTGCCACTATATTGGATATCTATAAAAACAAACATAAATTTTATTAACATTACAATACATCCAATTTTCATTACAAACATACATTTAATCACTAACATTAATCACATTAACATAACTTAATCATCAACAATTTGCATTAACAAAAGTCAACCATTTATTCCCATAATTGTGGGAAGTATTTAGGAAGGAGAAAATGTTGGTTTTAGACAATTGTTGGACTATATAAGGTTAAGGTACTTAATAATGGTTTAATTGGACTTAATTAAGGTGTAAAATGAACCTAGTTTGATATGGAATGAGTTAATTAAAGGTTGAATAAGATTTGGACTTTTAATTGAATTAATAACTTAAGGAAGGTCTTATTCTATAACAGAGTATCTAATTTTGGAACTTATAAGTTGTTAAAGGGATGAAGTCTACTTAAGAATGCTAATGTGATTTAAAGAACAAGAGTAATGTGTTAGTTGTGAATGTTTATGACTTGGGAACTTATGTGACTACATGTAATGTATAATTACTTAATGTATTCATTGGTAGATTATTACAAATGTTTATGTTTACAAGGCATGTTAAGTTGGATTAAATGTGAATGAAAATATTCAATGCAAGCAAAATGGAATACGTCATATGATATGCAATATATCTTTTACATGAGAATTTTGAAATGTGACATGTTTTGTTTTAAAAACTGCCAAGTCCTAGTTGTGGGTAAATAGGCATGCCTAGAAGGGTTTGCAGCTACATCTATAACTGGACACTAAGGTGTCCTTTGACTATTGACACTATGGTGTCTCCTGATTATCAACACTATAATGTCCTTTGATTTAGAGATGTTAGGCTCTTCTGTTTCAAATACTAATCATGGTATCTTCTGTTCTAATCCCGTTAGCCACTTCTGTCAAAGGATTTACAGGCTAACTTTTTTTGTGTTTTGATATATGTTTAATTCTGATATAAGCTAAGTTTAGTTCTAATACAACTAAAATTCTATTATGATATAATCAAGTTCTATTTTGACACAATCAAGTTCAGTTTAGATACTTTAAAGTTTTGTTTTGATATTATGGTATTCTATTAGGATACTTGTAAGTTCTATTTTGAAGAAAGTATATCATGTTCTGACAAGTTATATTTTGTTCTGATGCAAATAAAGTTGGATTGTTCTTTAATTTGAGCAATTAAAGGTTGTACATGATTTGATCTGATTCTGTATCTGTGAATGATAAAAGATTGTTAGAAATAGTCACCAAATTATATCTTGTTTAGTTATTTCCCTATTAAGCTATATGCTTAACACAGTGGTTTTGCCTCCGTATAGGTTCTAATAAGAAGGTTTAAGACTGGGACAAAGACAACAGTAGAGACCAAGAAGAATGTGTTCTGTTTTGGAAGTTATTTTTGTTTGAGTCTTTGTTTGTGTTTAAGTTTGAGTTGTATTTCAATATAATGAAACATTTTGAATATTTGTTGATAAGGATTTTAATATCCTGTAAGTTATTTGTAATAACCTTTATACAGGTTGGCTTTTGAAATTATGGCATGTATTTGGATAAGTACAATATGTTTAATATGTTCTATTTAAAAACAACTTTTGATGAAAGGTAATGTATATTGCTTGATTATCTGGAAAAGTATGTAAGGAATGTTTGGTATGTTTTGGATTATTTTGTTTCTGCTTTGGGTGGCATCTACATATCCTCCCAGGGGTATGTGAGTGTTACATTGTTTGGTATCAGAGCATGTTTAGGCGATTCTAGTGTAACCAATGCTTAACTATTGCTTATACTAGGATATAAGGGTTGTGATTGGCCTAATACGGGTTGTCCCATATTTTGGTTTTACATTTGAGTATGGAAAGATCTCATGAAGCCATTGATGAGGTTACAAAGAGTAATAATCTTACGCGATCTTGTCCATTTATATTGGGACCCTCTTGGGTTAATCGAGGTGAAGTTGAAGTATCACCACCTCCACCTCCAGTTTAGGGGGAGGCTTTAGTTAAGCTGTCACAAGAAATGATGATTATTTTACATCGTATGACCGTGCCCAAGGCTCTGATTGATCAGTTGCAAAAGTATAGAGTTGAGGAATTTACTAGAACATCTTTAGAGGAGTTTGAAAGGGCAGAATTCTTATTAAAGAAGGTGAAAAGGGTGCTAGATGAAATTAGTTGTCCACCAGATCAGATGGTGCACTATGTTATCTCTCTTTTTTAGGGAGCAGCCTATGAATGGTGGAAGTTCGTTATGAGATATCCTCAGTTATCGGAGCTTCTGACTTAGGATTTCTTTTCCCAAGAATTTAAAGCCAAGTATGTGGAGGAAGCTTATAGAAAGGATAAGTGGAAGAGGTTTCTGAACCTGAAGTAAAGAAATCTATCTATTGTTAATTACGAAAGAGAATTCAATGACTCAGTAAGTATACACCTGAACCTGTACTTATTGAGGAGTTCCGGTGTCATCAGTTTGAGGATGGTTTGAATGAATCAATCAAAAACATCTAGCAGCATTCACTCTTTTATACCAAGTGAGTTGCCATCAGTTGGTGTAAGCTGCTACTAAGATAGAGAAGCAAGAGATGGTGAAGAGATAAAGGGCTCAGCGAAGGGACTTTGGTAGAGGAGGTTAGTCCTTGGGCAAGTGGAGTCGTGAAGGTGTTTCCTCTACCTTGGAATTTACTTGTGAAGTGAATCACAAGTTAGTATATGATATACAAAATGCACAAGAAGGGGGGGTTGAATTGTGTATTCGGATTTTTAATACAATCCCCTTTTTTAAAAAAATTCACTTTCTCAAAACGATTGACAAACAATATTAAAAAGTATTTATGTTAGCAATAGAAACAGGAGTTAAGAGTTGAGAGAGAATCGACACAACAATTTTATATTGGTTCACCCTAAACCGTGGGCTACGTCCAGTCCTCATTATCCCTTTTGAGATATCATTATACTTCACAACAGTACAAGTATTCTTTTCATCGAGCCTCTTCAGGTCTCGTACAGTAAGTATTCTTTTTCTTACTTAGCCTCTTCAGGATCTCAGCTATTCCTCTTTCTTACAGAAAGATATTGCGAGCTTTGTTACAGAAAATATAGCTCTCGTGTTTTCACACAAATACAGTGTTTAGCTTTTGAATATCACTAACTCAAATTGCTAACTTTTTTCAGTTTTCGACTTCAACTCATATTTATAGTCTTCATCTTCAACTGCTTCTTTCTTTTTGATTCTTGGTCTTTAAAGAAACGGTTAATCAGTTGAGTTTTGTAACTAACTCAAACTGATTTGATTTTGCATCTACGACTCCTTCATCTCATTTTTGCTTCGCTTTCGTCTCATTTTTTTGCTTCCATCTCATTTTGCTTTTGTCTCATTTTGCTTCTGTCTCATTTTTGTTTTGCTTTTGTCTCACTTTTCTTCGCTTTCGTCTCATTTTTGTTTTGCTTCCGTCTCATTTTTGCTTTCGTCTCACTTTTCTTGAACTTCCATCTCATTTAGCTTCCATCTCATTTTGCTTTAGCTTCCGTCTCACTTTGCTTTAGCTTCCGTCTCACTTTGCTTTAGCTTCCGTCTCTTTTTTTTTTTTGCTTCTGTCTCACTTTGCTTTTGCTACTGTTTCATCATTATTTGGTTATCATCAAAATTAATCGTAAAGTCATTTTGACTTAACAATCTCCCCCTTTTTTATGATAATAAATAATCATAAAAAATTTATCTCGCATCTTCTATTTTTTTCTCCTTTTCTTTTCTTCTTCTCCCCCTATCTTTGTCATTTCTTCTTCGTCTTCTTTCTCCCCCTATTTGTTATTTATCAAAAAGAATCATGATCGCAGATGCTTTATAACTTCAAAAAATATTTTTCTCATCTCAATGCGAAGTGACTTGATATCTTGGTGAATATCTGCTACTTCTTTATGCAAGGCACCCACAGAAGCACACAGATAATCAACTTTTTCTTCAATATCTTCATCTGGCTTCTATTGTACGACTCCAACATCAACAGTCGTAGTATATGCATTTGTAGATGTAACATCTGGTTCAATTATTGTAATGGTAGGAGGTCTAACAGATAGGTTAGGTTCTGGAAGATCAAGATCATAAGGGCTAAATTGTAACATCTCATCCTCAAATGAAGGGTGAGGACCCGAAATATTGTACAAGTGTGCTCAAGGAGAGACAAAGGAAATACATTGGTTTTGTTCATGCATCTTATTAGCATACGTGCATTTAATTAATGATTACTGGCTCATAAAGTGGTACATGAATTCATTGACAATTGCCAGGTATAAAAGATAGGAAATGTGAATTTCTAAAATTTATGGGTAGAAGGTTTTGAAAGAGTGAAAGTACTATGTTTGTGTTGCTAAATAGACATTGTATGAGATTATGTATGGCTTTGCAAAAAGGAACGTGTATGTGCATAAATCTTCACTGTTGAGTTATTGCTTGGGAAAAACATGTTGGAGTTTTTAAATTTTGAGTTTACGATGAATTAGATGAAGAGTATGTGGTATAGGATGAAGGATTGAAGTTGATATGTTGATAAGTCATCCTAAGTGTAGGAATCGTGTTCAGGGACTTTAACAGAAAAACTGTACTGATCTAGATAGAATTAGTCAAAGGGGTCTTAATGAAAGCTGTAGCTTGTGTTTCCAACTTTCTAACGCCATAAAGTATGCAATTTTTCGATATCAGGGCAAGAAGTTATGATAATTTGAAGTTTGGATATTGCTTAGGTGATTGCTAACAGGGCAGAAAATTTGATTGAAAAATTGACTTAGCTAGAGGTTGAAGTTGCTTTGGAGTTCTTCATAAACATTGTAGAGCGTGTTTTTAGCTTTCCATTGATATAAGGCACGAAAATTTTGGACAATGGAGTAGAAAGTTATGATTTTTAGAAGTTCTGATGCTGTTTAGTGTGAAGTTGATTGACCAGTCACTTTGTGTGGAGTTTTTAAACCCATTTAGAGGTCGATCTGATTTTTAAGGCCTTCATAAAGGTTGTAGAGGGTTCTTTTAACTTTTCGTAGACACCAAGTTTGTCAAATTTGGAGTTCTGGGTCGAAAGTTATAATGTTTACAAGTTGAGGTGTGGTTTTAAAGTTTTGAGGAGATTATCGATCGATCATGTTTGAGTGCATTTTTGACCCCTTTAGAGACCTAAATTGATTTTGAGTTCTTCTTCAAATTGTAAAGCTCTCTTTTCTTTATGAAATAGACACCAAGTTTGTCCAATTCGAAATTCGGAGTCAAAAGTTATAAGCGTTAGAAGTTGGAAGGTCGGTCAAGCTGGCCGATCGGCCAGCGCGAGCGCTCGTCAACGCAAGCGCTAGACCAGCCCGAGCGGCATTTCTGTCAATTTTTTGGCCGACCGACCTCCCTTCACTCTTTTGAGCATAACTTCTTCGTCCGACCTTCGATCGGCCCGATTTTTGAAGCGTTGGATTTCTAAGACATTTTTCTATCTTTTCATACTAAATAGATCGGTTTTGACATTAAATGGAGAAAGATCAACCCGATTAAAGTGAGATGACCTGTGAAAAAAGTCTAAATATCGTTGGGTATTTTGGAGATATCTTGAGCTATAGAGCTCAGATCGATCTAATTCTTCTTGCAAATGAAACTAGAGACATGGATCTACAATTTATCTGAAGGAGCCCATCTACAATTTAGCCTATAAGACTTTCAATTTCTGGACGGAATTTAGGTGTAGTGTTCAGTCTTGGTTTTGTAATGGTCTGAACAGACTTCGATATTTTGAGATATTTTGAGCTATAGAGCTCCAATAGATTGAATTTTTGTTTCAAATGAAACTAGAGACATAGATCTACAAGTTATATGAAGGAGCTGATTGGCAATTTAGCCTCTAAGATGTTCAACTTCTGGAGTGAAGTTACGTGCAGTGTTGAGTCTTGATTTAGTTTTGGTTCAAACGAAATATCTAGCAAACTTCAGTATTTTTGAGATATTTTGAGATATAGAGCTCCGATCGATCTGATTCTTGAAGCGATGGATTCGTAAGACATAGAGAAACATCTCTCTAGAAGAAATTTTTATCAAATTGTTTTATTTGTCTAATCGAAATAAGGGGCCAAGATGTCAATTTTAAGGTTAAAAGGAAGGGCATTTTTGGAGCATCACTTAAAGGGTTAAGTTTATAGGCTTAAATGGAGGGGCAAATGGGTTATTACTCATTAATTAAATGACATGACACTATAAAAAAGTGGGCTGTCTTCCTTCCCTGGTTGAAGCACTATACAAAAGAGCAAAACAGAAAAGAAAGAATAGAAGAAAAGAGAAGAGTCGAGAGCCTTCGGATGGGAGAAGAAGAAAGAAGAAAGAGTAAACTAGGGTTCGATTTTTATGGGTCTTTAAGCGAGCTCTTTAGGTTGATCCAAGGAGGAAAAATATGGAAGAAGAAGAGAGCCCCATGATGAGCCAAGAAAAAATTCCGAAATTGGTGAAGATGGAGGGAATTTTAACTTGGATGAAGGAAAGAAATAATGAATAAATAAATGCTTTGGATAAGATTCAAGCATGGATATGAGGTGAGTGACCTAAACCGTACCTCAATTATTATGTGCTTAGAATTCTGTCTTTATAAAACTGTGGTGAATAATGGTGGGTTAGTGAATTGCGTTTGATTATGGATTTCGGACAGAAGGTCCAATGAAATGGGTGTTGGAGTTATGTAAATATAGTGCCTTGGAAAGCAAGTGTATTTACATGTAACTTTATCTTCTTCGATTCTGATTTTGTAATGAAAATATTTATTATTAATAAAACAAAAGAGTTTGGTTTTATCTGTATGAGTATTATATATCTGGTCATAAGGTACCAAGATTCATTTGTAAGTAATATACATATACATAGAGATGTATGGGAAACATGTATATTATTAGAATCAATTAATTGATTCACAGTTGAATAATCAAGTTGGTCGTTTGATTATGGTTTAGATCTGTAGTGTTGCGATTTATCTCCATATAAGTAAAGGAGTTTACTTAAAGGGAATGATGAGTTTCATATCATGATAGTAGTAGACTATCGATAATGGCACTATTAAATGAATTGGAATCAAGTATGTTTTCAAGAATAAAGTGGGTCGTTACTTTAATCTTAAAACATACAACTTAAGCATTCGCTTATTATGAACCACAATCTTGATGAGTGGTGAACTCATATGTGTTTCATTATAATTCTTGATATGATCGGAATGGATTTTTACAGGTATTAATCCGATTATCTGCATGTTGGAATTATTAATTGAAACATGTATCGAGGAACATTCACTCGAAATAAAGAGTTTATAGTGTTATCATCTCTTCTAGATATTTTAAGGAGATTTGGTGATTAAATCGCGCCAGCGATTTGATGGACTAGCTACCCATCAAGTCTTAACACTAAGATGAGATCTTATGTGTTAATCACCATATAAAGTAAAATGAGAGATCTAGAAGGAAAAACCAACATAAGGGCAAAACGGTAATTTTACCCTTTGTTGTGCGGATGGCTATAATAAGGTTCTAAATAGGGTTTGCAATTGGACATATTCTCATAATATTTAATAATTCAAGAGTTCAACTAATTGTCTTTAGTGGAATGACATTTAGTTAATAAGCTAGAATTAATTCCAATGAGATTGAATTATTTACGGGCTTATTGGAGCTTGAATTATCAAAGTCAATAAGATTCCTCACTTGGCTTTAAGGAAGGTTATCAAGCTAAGTAAGAAGTAGTTTGGAGGCTTTAGAATTCCATAATTGAATGATGGGCTTATACTAATTAATGGTTAATTGGAAGCCCATATGTTCATTTAGAAATGGGCTTGTTTTGGTTTAATGTAATTGATTAGATTAATTATATTAAAACAATTTTTTAAAATGGAGAAGAAGCAATTTCAAAATTGTGTTAGGTTAGATGTGTAACCACACATTTGACATTAAAATACTAAATAAAGATGGTCTTTATTATGGTTCATCATTATTAAATGGAGTTATGAACTTACCATTAAATGGTTTAATGGTTGGCTTTTAATGTTGGCATGTAACCTATTTGCATTCATTAGATTAAAGATGAAAGATGTGCATTAGATGGACCATCTTCCTTCTTTCTTCTTGCCAAAACCGAAATGGGTATTCAATTATAGGTTATGGTCTTTTCAAATAGCCATTTTAAAGATAAATGAAGTAAGTCTCATTTATTGGCTATTTGATGAGTGATTAATGTAAGAAGTGATGCATTGGATGCCTCTCACTCTTTCCATTGATGCATATTTTGAAATTGAGAGGTAAGAAAGGGTTCTTGCATGTTTTTTAGACATTCTCTCTTTTCATGCAAGAGAGAACCGAAATTCCTAAGTGAAAGAATTGAAAGAGTTTGATTTTGGTTCTTCTTCTTCTAGAAAATCTCCTCCAAATATTTCTTCTCCTTTCCCACCAAAGGATTTTGTTAACCTAGTTGTCCTTGAAGAACAAGTGGTAAATCTAATTGGTAGAGGATACTACTATAAGGAAGAAGATAGATTGCTAAAGGAAAAGACACAAAGGCAAAGGATTTGGATCTGAGAGGAGAGGATAGACAATGAGGATTTAAAGTCATGGCGAAGGAGTCGGTAATTCCTTTTATCTTGTTCTTGGTTTTATTATCCTTATACCATATCATGTATGGATTAGCATTTTGATTTGGATATATTGCTTCCGCTGCAAGATGATTTCTTAAAAAGTTTTGAAATCTATCGTTTCTCCAAACTAAGCATGCTTTCTTTTTTCGATCCAACAATGGGAGATTATGACATAGAAGTGCAAATTGTCTGTGAATTTGGACCCTCCATGTTTGAAATGTGCATAAATAGGATTGTGATTAAAATGTGACTGTGAACTATTTGTGTGATTGTGAACTATTTGGGATCGATTGTGATTGAAATTCTGCATTTGTTTTTTTTTTTGACATATGCACTTCATATGCATTTGAGTGAATAATTTGGTTTGGTGAAAGGCAAAAAAAAATGCCTTATACTTATTTGATTGACAAGTTTGTATTTGGACATGAACAAAACTGTGAAATGCTCCACTTTAAGGGTGGAATGTCGGGCTAAAGTCCGATGAAATGAGAAGTGATTAAAAGGGATAGATAATTGTAGGTGATACATTGTGAGATATGTTAGTAGTGTGCCCTAGGCCAATGGATATTTGTGATTCATGTATTAACATTATGACTTGTTAATAATATATTATGAGGTATTCCTTTCATATATGCATGTATTTCGTTTATGTAATGTGATTTACATTCCATAAATAGTATTAGACTTATGTCATCAAGTATGTGACTTGATAGTAAAACCATAAGCGTTATAACACTATTCTAGACTGTCCCTGGTCGATCATTATTGGTGGAACAATAATGAATTAAGACTAGTATGTGTTACGATAGATGATCACGTTTCTTGATCATGGATATGAGATATCAAATCGAAATATAGATATATGTTAGAGAACATATATTGGACCGACCCACATAAAGAATACTACATGGTTTCATGTCATTAGTGATTCTTAATATGGTTTGACTTTAGTCCTTTGACCTGAAGTCATCATGGTTCCCTCATGAGGAATTCGGTGTTTTGATATTAGACTCAGTTATTTTTAACCGAATAACAAGTAGTCTTATGTTGGACATCAAATGAATCATGTGGAGGGATGTGAATGACGTAGATGGGATTTGTACCTCTCTTCAATGAGAGAGATATCATTTGGGCCTCTTGACAAGTGTGACTGAAGAAATGCATGGCCGTGCTCAAATGAATTGATGAAGAGTCATCAATGCCATTTGTTATAATCAGTCAACTTGGGGATCAAGAAACTATGATTAATCAAAGGTTGGCATGTACCATACCTTGTGATTAATCTTGATATCGTGTTACAAAAGGACTGATCCTATAACCATGGTTATAGGTTAAATCGGATTATCGATCCTCATTTGATTTGGGTAGTCATAATGTCTTGTTAGAGGTCGCTTATGACTTATGGGCCTTGAAGTGTGATCAACCCCACTGCCAACATCAAATGAGCCTACAGGGTCGCACAAAAAGAGTGATGTGATCTGGGCTTATTCTCTTGGGCCTAATTTATTAGGTATTGAATAAATATATGTAGATATATTTATTGGGCTAGATTGGATTAAGTTGTCGAGCTTCTATTATATGAGATATAATGGGTCGAAACTTATTAGAGCCTCAATGGGATTAGGGTTTCTCTATAAATAGAGAAGCTTATGTCTCATTAGGCAGATGAGACACAATTGTCACAAAACCCTAGCCGCCATCGGAGAGAAAAATTGTGCAGCGTTCGGAAGAGTTTCAGGACGTGCTAGCACACCACAGCCGCAGCCCGGATCGTGCATACTCGTGTGGATACCGGTAGAGGGCATTCGCGTTTGCAGTGTCTTGGAATCCGAAAAAGAAGCAACCAGTTCACGAAAATAAGGTATTTTCGTACATCCTTGGTATTTTTTATTATACTTCATGTTGTTGAATGGTCTTTTTTCGCAGTGTATTGTGAATACTCGGACCGTATGCTATCCAAACAGTGGTATCAGAGCCAGGTTCTTCTGTAAAATCATTAATATACGTGTTTTTGATTACATGTGTTCACGATTTTGGCTTCTGTATAATCGAAAATATATACATGTTTGGATTACATGTGTTTACGAATTTGGATTCTGTAGAGATGAAAAATATGCATGTTTTGATTACATGTGCTCACGGTTTTGGTTTCATGATACGAAAGTGTTTTTATTTCATGCATGTTGTTTTCGGATTTGTTGATTATCTTAGTACTGATGAGAATATATGATAAGCATGAAGGGTTTGATCGACAGGTGGTGGCTGCTAGGGTTTCTACCATGTAAGACATGGATCTGGAATGGGAAACCGCAAGTATTCATGTTGGACAAGGATACTCCAGTCGACTAGCATCTCTTTCAGTCGACTAGAAGTGTTCCAGTCGACTGGTTGGAGAGCGGAGATGAGCGTTTTAGTGAAAACGTTCGTTCTAGTCGACTGATATTGGTTCCAGTCGACTAGTACAAGTCGACCAATCGACTAGCATCTCTTCCAGTCGACTAGAAGCGTTCCAGTAGACTGATCGAAGAGCAGAGATGAGCGTTTCAGCGAAAACGTTCATTCCAGTCTACTGATATTAGTTCCAGTCAACTAGTACAAGTCGACCAGTCGACTAGCATCTCTTCGGTCATTAGAAGTGTTCCAATGATCGGTCGTGGAGAGCGAGATGATCGTTTCAGCGAAAACGTTTGCTACAGTCGACTGAAATTGGTTCTAGTCGACTAGCACAAGTCGACCAGTCGACTATCATCTCTTCCATTCGACTAACAAGCCCAGCAAGGGGCTGCTTCCCCTACGCTTGATTGTTCATTATGTGTTATATATTCTGGGTGATGTTACATGTGTTTATTTATATTTTTTGAATATTTATATTCATGTGTAAGTTACTATTCTATACTTCTAATATATATATACTCAAGTATGTTGTAGTATAGGATTAGAAATAGCATAGTACAAACACCCTTACTAATAGGATTAGTAGCGTTCATAATGTACTAAGAACGACCCTCATCATAATTTTAAGTTTATATGCCTTCCATAAATCTTTACCAATGTTTATCTCTAGCTTATCCTTATGTGGGTTTTTGCCAAAGCAAGGCATGAAGGGATCATCTAGGGAAGACATTTGAATAATGGTGCTATTCATAGGTAAAGTATGGTTAAACTTGACTAAGCTATCAAAACGGTTTTGGGCTTAGGGCATAAGATTGGGTTTTTTATATACATGCAGTACATAAGATGTATTTTAACATAAACCCATCAAGAGTTACATGTGATGTAATTGAAAAGAGTTTTCTACCTAAATAACTAAGTCTTGAGTGTTAAGCCAAATCTTTCTTAGGACTTAGTGAAATATGGATCTTGTTTCTCCCATTTTTCAATTGAGGGTTATTTATTTGAGTGGGAGGTAATACCTCATAATATATGAATGTTGACCCTTACTGCATAATTTTGTAGATTATGGCTACTCCATCCACAAACCTTTCTATGCGATCTATCTTAGAGAAAGAAAAGCTTAATGGAACAAATTTCCTAGATTGGTATAGGAACTTGAGAATTGTTCTCAAGCAAGAAAGAAAGCTTTATGTCTTAGAAGAGCCCATCCCCGAGGAACCACCAAAGAATTGCACCTAAGGCTCAAAAGGATGCTTACGAAGCATATCAATGACTCTACTGGATGTGTCATGCCTTATGGTAGCGCCATGATCTCGACCTTCGAAGGATTTAGAGGAAATGGAGGCCTATGACATGCTTGCTCAACTGAAAACTATGTTTCAAGAGCAAGCACGCCAAGAGAGGTTTAGAACCACTAAGGCATTGAATTCATGCAAGATGACTCATGGCACACCTGTGAGTGCTCATGTTCTCAAGATGAAGAGTTACATTCATCATCTTGAGAAATTAGGTGCACCTGTTAGTCAAGAATTGGCAACTGATCTTATTCTAGCATCTTTGACTGATGAATATGATCAGTTCATTCTTAACTACAACATGCATAATATGGAGAAGTCCATTGATGAATTGCATGGGATGCTGAAAACTGCTGAAGAGAACTTAAAGGGAAAGGTTAAGACCACCAATGAAGTTCTTGTGGTTCAAAAGGGAAAAACTTTCAAGAAGAAGGGCACAGCGAAGGGCAAAGGTAAAGTACCTAAGTCCAAGCCCAAGCCCAAAGCTAAGACTAAGGCACCCAAGGAGGAAGTTTGTTTTCACTGCAATGAACCTGGTCATTAGAAAAGGAACTACAAACTCTATTTGGAAGAGCTGAAAGAGAGGTTATTTGTATTTCATTACTTTTTCAGATGACTTCAGTAGATATGGGTATGTCTATTTAATGAAACACAAATCTGAATCTTTTGAAAAGTTCAAACAGTATAAGAATGAAGTACAAAATCAGCTTGGCAAAACAATTAAAATCCTTCGATCTGATCGAGGAGGTGAATACTTAAGCCAAGAGTTTGATGATTATCTTAAGGATTGTGGAATCGTTTCGCAATTGACTCCTCCAGGAACTCCTTAATGGAATGGTGTTTCTAAAAGGAGAAATCGAACTTTATTAGATATGGTTCGATCAATGATGAGTCAAACTGATCTTCCAAAATATTTCTGGGGCTATGCTTTAGAAACAGCAGCATTCATATTGAACCGTATTCCTTCAAAGGCTGTAGAAAAGATACCTTATGAGATATGGACTGGGAAGCGTCCCAATTTATCTTTTCTAAAGATTTGGGGATGTGAGGCTTATGTGAAGCGTCCAATTGCCGACAAGTTGGCACCCAAATCTAAAAAATATTATTTTGTGGGATATCCTAAGGAAACTAAAGGATATTACTTTTACATCCCAACAGAGAACAAAGTGTTTGTTACTCGAAATGTTTTTTTTCTTAGAGAAGGAATTTGTTTCCAAAGGAAACAGTGGGAGTAAAGTACAACTTGAAGAAATTCAAGTTTCACAAAATGACATTGAGCCTGAAAAGGAGATTGAAGCGAGCTCACAAGTCGTTGATGAGCGCCTTTAACAACACAAGGCCTACGTAGATCCGATAGGATTCGTCATGAGCCCGAGAGATATGGATTTCTCGTTACTGATGATGATAATGTGATGCTCATCGATCATAATGAGCCCACAACCTATCAAGAAGCTATAGAAAGTCCAGAATCTACTAAATGGTTAGCGGCCATGAAAGCAGAGATGCAATCCATGTATGACAATCAAGTTTGGACTTTGATTGATCCGTCTGATGGCTTGAAGACCATTGGATGCAAATGGGTTTTCAAAAAGAAACTCGACATGGATGGAAATGTGCACACTTATAAAGCAAGACTTGTTGCTAAAGTTTATCGACAAGTTCATGGAATTGATTATGATGAGATATTTTCTCCAATGGTCATGATCAAATCCATTAGAATTCTTATTGCCATAGCTGCATACTACGATTATAAGATATGATAAATGGATGTCAAAACGGCTTTCCTTAATGGAAACTTACTTGAGGATGTATATATGATACAGCCTGAGGGTTTTGTCCATCCTAAGAATTCAGGAAAGGTGTGCAAGCTTCAAAGATCCATTTATGGATTGAAGCAAGCATCAAGAAGCTGGAATCTTCGTTTTGATGAAGTTGTCAAAGAGTTTGGATTCATCAAGAATGAAGATGAACCTTGTGTTTACAAAAAGGTTAGTGGGAGTGCTATTGTCTTTTTAGTTTTATATGTTGATGACATACTACTCATTGGAAACGATATTCCAACCTTACAGAGTGTCAAGATTTAGTTAAGGAAACGTTTCTCAATGAAAGACTTAGGTGAGGCTGCCTAGGTTTTAGGCATTAAGATCTATAGAGATAGATCAAGAAAACTTATAGGCCTAAGTCAGAGTACATACATAGATAAGATATTGAAAAGGTTCAGTATGCAAGATTCAAAGAGAGAATTCTTGCCTATGTCACATGGAATCAAGCTTTCTAAGAAGGATTGTCCTACTTCAGGTAAAGAGCTTGAGCGCATGAGTAAGATTCCATATGCATCTGCAATTGGATTTATCATGTATGCCATGTTATGTACTCGACCAGATGTCTCATATTCTTTGAGCATAACAAGTAGATACCAATCTAATTATGGTGAGAGTCACTGGATAGCAGTTAAGAATATCCTTAAGTATTTGAGAAGAACTAAGGATATGTTCCTAGTCTATGGAGGACTTGAAGGAGAGCACGTTGTAAATGGTTACACTGATGCTGGCTTTCAGTCTGACATAGATGATTTTAGATCGCAATCAGGTTTTGTGTTCTGTTTGAATGGAGGTGTAGTGAGCTTGAAAAGTTCAAAGCAAGACACTGTTGCTGATTCTACAACAGAAGTTGAGTACATTGTTGCCTCGGATGCAGCTAAGGAAGTCAGATGGATCGGGAAGTTCATTCTCGAGCTTGGAGTCGCTCTAGCATTGCAAGTCTTATAGACCTTTATTGTGATAATAATGGGGCTATAGCACAGGCTAAGGAACCAAACTCACATCATATATCCAAACACATACTCAGACGTTTCCATCTAATTAGAGAGATCATTGGGAGAGGAGACGTGAAGATATGCAAAGTAGGCACAGATGACAATATTGCCGATCCACTTACTAAGCCTCTTCCACAGCCTAAACATGAGAGTCATATGAGGTCTATGGGTATTAGATATCTGACCGATTAGGCCTAGTGCAAGTGGGAGATTGTTAGTAGTGTGCCCTAGGCCAATGGATATTTGTGATTCATGTATTAACATTATGACTTGTTAATAATATATTATAAGGTATTCCTTTCATATATGCATGTATTTCGTTTATGTAATGTGATTTACATTCTATGAATAGTATTAGACTTATGTCATCAAGTATGTGACTTGATAGTAAAACCATAAACGTTATAACACTATTCTAGACTGTCCCTGGTCGATCATTATTGGTGGAACAATAATGAATTAAGACTAGTACGTGCTCTGATTGATGATCACGTTTTACTGATCATGGATATGAGATATCAAATCAGAAACATAGATATATGTTAGAGAACATATATTGCACTGACCCACATAAAGAATACTACATGGTTTCATGTCATTAGTGATTCTTAATATGGTTTGACTTTAGTCCTTTGACCTGAAGTCATCATGGTTCCCTACATGAGGAATTCGGTGTTTTGATATTAGACTTAGTTATTTTTAATCGAATAACAAGTAGTCTTATGTTGGACATCAAATGAATCATGCAGAGGGATGTGAATGACGTAGATGGGATTTGTACCTCTCTTAAATGAGAGAGATATCATTTGGGCCTCTTGACAAGTGTGACTGAAGAAATGCATGGCCGTGCTCAAATGAATTGATGAAGAGTCATCAATGTCATTTGTTATAATCAGTCAACTTGGGGATCAAGAAACTATGATTAATCAAAGGTTGACATGTACCATGCCTTGTGATTAATCTTGATATCATGTTACAAAAGGACTGAGCCTATAACCATGGTTACACGTTAAATCGGATTATCGATCCTCATTTGATTTAGGTAGTCATAATGTCTTGCTAGAGGCCGCTTATGACTTATGGGCCTTGAAGTGTGATCAAGCCCATTGCCAACATCAAATGAGCCTACAGGGTCGCACAAAAAGAGTGATGTGATCTGGGCTTATTCTCTTGGGCCTAATTTATTAGGTATTGAATAAATATATGTAGATATATTTATTGGGCTAGATTGGATTAAGTTGTCGAGCTTCTATTATATGAGATATAATGGGCCGAAACTTATTAGGGCCTCAATGGGATTAGGGTTTCTCTATAAATAGAGAAGCTTATGTCTCATTAGGCAGATGAGACACAATTGTCACAAAACCCTAGCCGCCATCCGAGAGAAAAATTGTGCAGCGTTCGGAAAAGTTTCAGATCGCGTGCTAGCACCACCACCAACAGCCGGATCGTGCATACTCGTGTGGATACCGGTAGAGGGCATTCTCGTTTGCAGTTTCTTGGAATCTGAAAAAGAAGCAACCAGTTCACGGAAATAAGGTGTTTTCGTACATCCTTAGTATTTTCGATTATATTTCATGTTGTTATATGGTCTTTTTCCGCAGTGTATTGTGAATACTTGGACCGTACGCGATCCAACAACATATGCATTACACATATGAATGCATGATCAGATAATGGTCGTTGTGACTAGAGTACCCACCGATCAGAGCTACAACCTCAACGATTATTGAGCCCTATATGGGACAACTATCAATGAGCCCTACATGGGACAGTGACCAATGAGCCCTACGTGAGACAGTTACCAATGAGCCCTACATGGGACAGTTATCAATGAGCCCTACATGGGACAGTTATCAACGAGCCCTATATGGGACAGTTCAGGCACTCAGTCACAACAGAGTAACAATTGGAAAGTGAGTCTCATATACACTGAGTATGCATGACATAAATGATTTAATGATATTGAATGTGAAATAACTGAACAAGTTTATGTGATTCAATATGGTTATAAATGAAATGATATGAATATGGGAAATAATGTGATATAGGAAATAAAGTGAGATTGATTCAGTGATTGAATGTGAAATAATATGAACATGTGCAATATTGGAAAAAAAATGTGTAATGAAATGTGACTTATGAAATATATGTCTTATGTGATATGTGATGAGTGAGTCATCGATGATGGTCACTCACTGAGTTCGCAAAACTCACCCAAAATTTGCAATTATTTTTCAAGATTAGAAGGATACCCCGTTAAGCCAACGGGAGTATATTTGCAGGATTCAAATGAAGGATAAAAGTCGGGATCAGTTCGTGTCTGCATTGCATGTCTTTATTTGTGTAATGAAGTGTATATTTGTATTTGAGAAATAGGCCCGAGTGACTATTGGAAATTGTGTATAATGAAATTGTATATGATTGAATGAGGACCCAATTTGGGCATTGAATTCTGCATATATTGTTATGTGAAAAAAAATGTACCGACTACTGAATGAGTGTTTTAGCACGCCACCCTCGCAGGATACAGACTCGGATATCACCTTCGATGTCGGGTTCGGGTCGCGCGGGTGTGGTGACGCACACCGCGGAAGACTTGACGTCGAGGTGATGATTTGGAATTGAACAAACACGAAAATAAAGGATACGCAAGGTTTGATTTCTACGACACCTCTCAGAAACTTGTCCTAAGCAATCCCTATGATCAAAATAAAACTAAGAAAAAGCAAACGATCAACACGCCACAATTGAGAAAACAATTGATAAGTGAAAGATGGTTCGAAAGTAACAAGAACAAGAGAATAACATTCTCTCTAAAGCCGACGGCACTCAAAACAATATGATCTAACCCTCTAAAACCCTAAAACATAACTATTTATACCTAGGTCAATAATAAAGGGTCTTAAAAATACATGGAAGCCCAAAATAAAGTGAAGTCCAAAATTAAATAAAGTGGGTCTTCAAACTCCAAGTGTATCCGGTCCAAGGATTTGAGTTAAATGAACTAGTTTGGGCTCAATTCCATTAAACTCTCCTCCAATAGGCTCTGAGTTCGCCATCTTCGAATATAAAAGCCCACACGCGCATAAAGAGCCTCTTTAAATCTCTTGGTCCTAGCTTTGGTCGTGGCCCATTCTGTATGACTAGCTCTCCGCTGGACTTGCTTGATTGTCCATGGTCCCGCTTACATCAGTCCCTCCTCCTCAAGAAGATTCATCCTCGAATCAATCCATATCAAAAGGAGAAAGATCAGAACATTAAAAGTAGCGGACACATTATACTTACGGAAGATCAATTTTATAGGCATTGTCATTGATCCGCGCAACACTGAAATGGACCATCACCCTAGGGTCCAACTTGGATTTCCTCCGGTAGGAAACCTCTCCTTCCTCAGATGAACCCAAACCCAAACCCAATCACCAGGTTCAAAGGTCACCATTTTTCGCCCCTTGTTGGCTTGCTTCGCATATATCTTGTTTCTATGCTCAATATGTCTTTGTCGTGCCTTCTCACGCAACTCCTTGACCATCTCGTCTTTCCTTTTGCCATCCGTACTAGACAACTCATGCAAGGGTAAAGGCACCAAATCCAAAACAGTCAAAGGATTAAATCCATAGACAAGCTCAAAAGGTGAAAAACCAGTGGTAGAATGCACACTCCGATTATATGCAAATTCAATAAATGGCAAACATTCTCCCCAAGTTTTCAAATTCTTACCAACTATAGCGCACAACATAGTACCCAAGGTCCTATTAACTACCTCGGTTTGTCCATCTGCCTGTGGGTGACAAGTAGTAGAATAGAGTAATTTTGTACCCAACTTGCTTCCACAACACTCGCCAAAATGGCTCAGAAATTTAGCATCTCATGGATACAATAGACCTAGGAATGCCATGCAATCTAACAACATCTTTGAAAAATAAGTCAGAACACGCACAAAGATCATCGCCTTATGACATGCAATAAAATGCGCCATCTTACTAAAGCGATCAACTACAACGAAGATGCTATCAAAACCCTCTTTGCCCTAGGTAAGCCCAAGATAAAGTCCATAGAAACATCAACCCACTACCAAGAGAAGCACAGTAAAGGGTATAAAATCCATGAGGTTTGACGAAGGATTTTGCCTGCCTACATGCAATACACTTGGCACATACATCGCTCAACATCTCTACGCATTCCGGCCAATAAAATGTTCATGCAAAATATCCAAAGTCTTAGCAACCCCAAAATGACCCATTAATCCACCACCGGGGCCTCAAGCACAAATAAAGCACGATAGAACAATTAGGCACACACAATTGATTACCTCAAAACAGAAGCCATCATGCCTATAGAATTTCTGAAATGCAAGATGCTCACAAGTAGAATAAACAAGAGCAAAGTCAACATCTGAAGCATACAATTCCTTAAACTGCTCAAAACCCAAAAGTTTAGAACTAAGAGCAGAAAGTAAAGTGTACCTCCTAGACAATGCATCAGCTACCACATTCTCTTTCCCTTGCTTATAGTGAAGCACGGATGGGAAGGTCTCTAGAAACTCCACCCAAGTAGCATGTCTCTTACTCAATTTGCCTTGTCCTTTCAAGTGCTTTAAGGACTCATGATCCGTCAGAATGACAAACTCTCTAGGTTGAAGGTAATGTCGCCACACCTCCAATGCTCTCACCACAAAGATACAGCCATTGTCATAGGTCGGATAATCGAGTTGTGCACCACTAAGCTTTTCACTGAAATATGCAACTGGTTTGTTTTCCTACAAAAGTACAGCACCTATACCAATCCCAGATGCATCACACTCAACCTCAAAAGCTTTCTCAAAATTAGGTAAACAAAGAATAGGAGCAGAACACAACTTATCTTTTAACTTTAAAATGCATGTTCCTGTTCCTTTCCCCATGTAAACCCCTTCTCCTTCTTGACTATTTCAGTCAACGGAGCAGCAATAGTAGAAAAGTCCTTCACAAACCTCCTGAAAAAACTGGCAAGTCCATGAAAACTCCTTACCTCACTAATACTCTTAGGTGTTGGCCACTCTTGAATAGCCTTCACCTTCTCACCATCAACCTCTACTCCCTGAGCACTGACTACAAACCCTAAGAATACAAGTTTATCAATGCAAAATGTACACTTCTTAAGGTTTGCATACAGCTTCTCCTATCTCAATACATCCAAGACACACCTCACATGCATGACATGCTCATCAAGATTAGTGCTATAAATCAAGATGTCATCAAAGTAAACAACCACAAATTTACCAAGAAATGCACGCAAGACATGATTCATCAACCTCATAAAAGTGCTGGGTGCATTAGTTAAACCAAATGGCATGACTAACCACTCATACAACCCATATTTAGTTTTAAACGCAGCTTCCATTCATCTCCGGTTTCATTCTAATCTGTGGTATCCACTTTTCAAATCAATCTTTGTAAAGATACATGCACCATGCAATTCATCAAGCATATCATCTAACCTAGGAATAGGATGACGATACTTTACAAATGATTTTATTCACAACTCGACACCCCACACATCCTCCAGTTCCATCTTTCTTGACCAAAGAAGACGGGCACAAAGACAAGGACTCAAGCTCTCCTCACATGTCCTTTCTCCAATAGCTCATCCACTTGCTTTTGAAGCTCCTTTGTCTCCTCCGGATTGCTTCTATAAGTCAAGCGATTAGGAATCGAGCCCCGGCATAAAATCTATCTGGTGCTCTATGCCTCTTAAAGGCGGCAGTCCTCGGGCATCTCCTCGGGAAGACATCTAAATAATCCTGCAAAAGAGATGAAAACACACTAGGCAAAGAATCAAGAGCGTTAGTGTCAGAAATTAAACACTCTCTATACCTAATTATCACAAGTGCTCTCTTCTCTCCAGTTGCTCTCCTCATGTCTTTTCCTCTAGCATATAAACTCACTCTTTTCTCTTTCTTTTCACTCTTTTTTTCTCTCCCTGAACTATTCTCTCCTGCACATCCCACTTTCTTTTCCTCACCTGTGCAGTCACTCCCCATTGGGCCAATCTCTCTTTTCTTTTGGGCCTCTTTGCTCTCATCATTTTTCTTTAACTCACTACCCAAACCCTCCTCTCTTTGCAAAGCTTTAACCTGGTCCAGGTAGATCTCATGTGGCGATAAGGGTAACAAAGTGAAGTTCTTGCCCTTGAATTTGAATGAGTACTTGTTTGTGTACCCATCATGTGATACTCGCCTATCAAACTGCCAAGGCCTCCCCAATAACAGATGTCCTGCCTCCATAGGTATCACTTCACACAATATCTCATCCTCATACCTCCCTACAGAAAATGGTACCAGTACCTTTCTAGTCACCCTCACATCCGCACTATCATTAAATCACTGTAACTTATATGGCTCCGGATGTTTCCTACATATCAAGCCCAATTTCTCCACCATAGTTTGACTAGCCCCATTAGTACAACTACCTCCATCTATGATCAATTTACACACCTTTCCACTCACCAAACACCTTGAATGGAATAGGTTCTCCCTCTGATCCAGAATCTCATCTCTAACCCTAACACTTAACACTCTCCTAACTACAAGTGCTTCTCCTATGACAGCTCTTTCCTCATACTCATCAATATCATCACAAACACTATCACATGGTATATCATCAACATCACTATCCTCAGAATCAATAGCCCCATTATCCTTCATATACATCACCTTTTTATTAGGGCACTGAGAAGCAATGTGGTCGTTACCCAAACATTTAAAACATTTTATAGAAGAATGTTTACTAGGAGTACCTTTTTGTTCCGATCCTCCGATTGATTTCTTAGGTGCTTCCTTGAGGTCTACCCCCTTATCCTTGTATTTCTCCTCCTTCCTGGGCCATTTTAAGTTCCCTGAATAACTAGAACTTGCTCCACTTCTTGCAGCCACTCTAGCCTTAATCTGTCTCTCCACCTTCATGGCCATATTCACCATATCTTCAATCTCCAAATAATGTTGTAACTCTACCACATTTGCTATCTCCCTATTCAATCCACTCAAGAACCTTGCCATGGTGGCCTCGGGATCCTCCACTATATTAGCACGAATCATAGCAATCTCCATCTCCTTGTGGTAGTCCTCTACTGACTTAGATCCTTGTGTGAGTCTTTGGAGCTTCTGGTGCATCTCCCTATAATGATAAGAAGGCACAAATCTCTTCCGCATACACGCTTTCATCGCTGCCCAAGTATTGATGGGTCTCTCTCCATTCCTCCTCCTAGAGGTCACAAACTGATCCCACCATATTAGTGCATAATCAGAATTCAACAAGAAGAAGTTTTACCTTCTTCTCCTCCGAGAAGTTATGGCACTCAAAGATCATATCAACCTTCCTTTCCCACTCCAAGTACGCCTCAGCATCATTCCTCCCCTTGAATGTTGGAATCTGCATCTTGATGGATTTGAGGTCTCCATCTCGTCTGTCGAGGGGTTCTCCTCTCCGAGCTCTCCTAGGCATGCGCCCTTCATAGTCCTCCTCCTCCTCCTCATCAAATTCCTCTTCCTTAGGCTCATACCGTGGTGGTTGTCGATGAGGTGGTGGTTGTCGTTGACGTATATCTGCACGCCTGCCCTGAGGTTCCTCGCGCCTCCCTTGTTGGAGCTCTTCCATTTGTCCCCTAACCTCATTTAAGGCTAGATTGAACCTCTCAAATTGTTGTTGCATGGCTCTCAAAGTGAAAACGATATCTACATCTCCTCCTTGGCTACCATCATTACTACCTCCCTGTGACATTGTAAATAAAATAAAATACTTGCAAAACAAAGTTAGCGATAAACAACCTCACACACTCCCTCACGTGTTTCACTCAAGAATTTGTCACTCCCCTCGTGTTTAAGTCACGGTAATGACTCCCTCAAATAAGCTCACACACTCTTGCCTTTTACCACTCAAATTTCTCTGAAATCCAAGTTACAATCAGAACCAAGGCTTCATCCAATCAATGTTTCCAACTGTAGCTCAAGTATTGAAAACAACAAACCCCAATCAAGTAACACGTACGAAAGATAAGAGATTTTTTTTTTCAAATTTTTTTTTCCAGAATTTTTTTTTGACTTTTTTTTTCTGCTAACTTTTTTTTTTCTGCTAACCTTTTTTTTTTGCCTTCCTCTCTCCTCCTTCTTCTTCTGGTACGACTATCACACTTTTTTTTTCAGAAATTTTTTTTTCTTTTGTTTTCTGGCCCCTTTTTTTCTGGCCTCTTTTTTTTTCTGGCCTCTTTTTTTTTTCAACAAATACTGAAAACCCTAACTAAAACAATAGGAAGGAAAATTGAAATCCTATACCAAAAGTTAATTCACACCTGAAAGAAAGATCTGACGATAGTTGGATGGCGATGGGCGGCGGGTTTCTTGAAATTTTGATGGAGTTGAATAAGAATTCTCCTCCAAACTAGCTTTGATACCAAATTGACGCACACCGCGGAAGACTTGACGTCGCGGTGATGATTTGGAATTGAACAAACACGAAAATAAAGGTTAGGCAAGGTTTGATTTCTACGACACCTCTCAGAAACTTGTCCTAAGCAATCCCGATGATCAAAATAAAACCAAGAAAAAGCGAACGATCAACACGCCACAATTGAGAAAACAATTGATAAGTGAAAGATGGTTCGAAAGTAACAAGAACAAGATAATAACGTTCTCTCTAATGCCGACGACACTCAAAACAATATGATCTAACCCTCTAAAACCCTAAAACATAACTATTTATACCTAGGTCAAATAATAAAGGGTTGGGCTTAAAAATACATGGAAGCCCAAAATAAAGTGAAGTCCGAAAATTAAATAAAGTGGGTCTTCAAACTCCAAGTGTATCCGGTCCAAGGATTTGAGTTAAATGAACTAGTTTGGGCTCAATTCCATTAAACTCTCCTCCAATAGGCTCGGAGTTCGCCATCTTCTGAATATAAAAGCCCACATGCGTACAAAGAGCCTCTTTAAATCTCTTGGTCCTAGCTTTGGTCGTGGCCCATTCTGGTATGACTAGCTCTCTGCCTGGACTTGCTTGATTGTCCATGGTCCCGCTTACATCATGTGGGGTGTTACATTAGGTGGTATCAGAGCCCAATAGTACAATCTTACATGGGCATTCTAAAATAGGGGTCAAGTGATATGCATATGCATAGTAATTATGTCATAGCAGACAACTGCGACTGATCCCTCAGTATGAGTCACATACATGAGCATTTCCTTAAGAGTTGGAGCGGGAAATTGGTGATTATGAGAAAATAGAGGTTTATGGATAATTGGGAAATAAGAAATGTATCTGGTCTCGTATGATGGAAAAAGGTTCACCTCAATTGGGATATGTATCATTTGAGGTGATATCGGTGTGAATAGGTATGTTATTGAGGATTGATTGAGGAAGATGAGCATATGAGTAAAAAGGGAAACTAAAGTGTATAGATGGAATGAAATGAAATCGTGAAGTGGTTATGATCATGAAAGCATGAGCTTGGAACCAAAATGGTTATGCGAATATTGTGCTAAGAGTTTGAAAATCAGTATAAGGGGATATTAGAGGAAAATTTAGACTAAAAATTTCTAATGATTGCACATCAGAAATTCTGGATTGGTTGAACACACTGTATCAATGAATGTAATATTTTGTTGTGTTTTGGATGATATATCCTCGAATGTGATATAAATGTGAATACCTTATCACGGATTGTTTGAGGAAAAAAGTAATAATGAGATAAGTAGAAATGATGAGATTAAAGTGTATAAGCCAAGTTGATATGACCTTGAAGGGTCCAGCTTGGACTTAGAAGGGATGTGTGAATTATCGATATAGGAATTATGTTTTGAGATGGGAATAAAACTGTGTGAAATGAAATTCAATGACAAGTGGAAAATGAAACAATGATAGTACTATATGAAAAGAATTGGCGAGTTAAGTTGATTCACCTTTATGAGTATACATTAGATATTGAGTTCATCATGCTTAGTGAAACAATTGAGTTTATGTGAAAAATATACGTGGAAATAACCGAGAAAGCGATCGGTAACTTATTGAATAAGTGCCAATCATAGTTCCTATAGTTCAAGGTTTATAATGGGTTAAATTAAGACACAAGAGTACTTATAGTGCTCGTTTGGGAGGATATTAGGATTTCAAATGATGTATCATATGCGATGAAATGATTTTTGGTGATATATATATATACCAAAGTCTAGGTGTAAAAGAAATTGTTTAGTGCCTCACAGAGCCTTAGTGCAAAAGATGTTTCGATTATACATTTATGGCATAAAATTGTTCTTATTGGGATATTGAGTGTAGTTAAAATTGATCTTTTTGAGATACTCAGAATGGTTGAAACGCAATTATGGAAAATAGTTGGTTGATGAGAATTTCGTGAACAGTATCGATGATTGTAGCAAGAAATCTTCTTTTAAAGAAGAATTTCCCACATTGAGTTAAAATGAATGATTTATTCAAGTTAATAGTGGTCATGACAGAACAAATCGAAAATAAGTAAGTACTAAATTAAAAGTGAATAATGGAGTTATATCTCAAGAGGAGACTCAAGCATAGCAAGTGAAATGTACTACTGAGATTCTATGTATTGTGTTTAAGGTAATGTAAAGTATCCAACTACGTGAAAGGATTTTCAATTTAAGGTGATCCTATTGCAACGTGAAGAGAATAGGTCTCTATAAGATTTGATACAAAAATGTTGGGAGATCTTAATTGGAAGCTAAAAAAAATAATACCAACCCACAAAGTGAAATACTTAAATGAAGTGGAATGTATGGAGGTACAAGTACGAATGAATAGGCATGTAAATATGTCGATTTTAATTAAGGGGAATTTTAAAAAAAGAAGAGAAAATTGGTAGAGACAAGAAGTCCTAAGGGGAAACTAAAAATGACGTGAGGTAATGTTACCTTCATTAAGGGATTTAAAAAAAATCAATGTGGACTCAATGAAAAGATTTGAGTGATGTCTGTTGAAATCAACAGTACCCCAATAGAGATTTATGCAATGTAAGCAAAAGGGTATCAATTGTTGACTATGCTCATAGACGGTATTTTGAAAGTGTTGAAAAGTAAAAAGAGATATATAGATAATTGAGGAATCAGACACGGATGATAAGCATATCATTTGGAGATTGTGCAGTGTATGATGAAGTTTCACATCAGAAAGTATGATATAATATGTTGTATGTAGCAGCCCGGTTCCATCCAAAGGATTAGAACCCTAAAAATTTGGTATATGTGAGATCAATCAAAGAAATTGGGACAACACATCTCATGCTCATGCATTAGATACGGTACACAAGCACATGATTAGGGAATCCTTGCACATAACAATAATTGTACATGCATTCATGGACATTCCCGGTATAATTGGTAATTGGTAATAAATGTGACTGTTGAGATAATTGTGGGTTATTGATCTTGAAAATTGATTTTGAAAGTGAAATTGCTGATTTTACATTTTTGGAGAATTTTAGGAAATTTTTGAAATTTTTCGGGGGTAAATCCCGGACTAGAAAAAATGTCGAGTGGCAGACCAACTGATAACCGATATTCGAATTTAGTGCCTATGGAATTGAAGTTTGGACCTATGGTTATAGGAATTTTTGACAAGTAAATTTTATGGAAAATTGGGCTTGAAATTGATTAATTGAGAAGGCAATTTTAGAGCTTGACATGTGGCATGACACATGGCAATTTAATAACCATGCATTGCCTTAGTTTTCATTCAATTGAAGCTCCTTCTTGTATATACACGACACCCTCTCTTTTTCACCTACTGGAAGTCTTGTTTTGGAGACTTTTCTCTCCTCTTTTTCACGCATCATCCTCCTTCTCCTTCTTCTTGAACTTTGATCACTTAAAGCCTAGCTATTATTTTCTTCTTGCTCTCTTCTCCTTGCTCTTCATAAAGACCAACCCTTTCCTTTGGAGATGATGATCATTGGTGATGGTTGAAGCTAGGGTTTGGTGGTGTTCTTGGAGAGTTCAAAGATGAGGTAGCTTAATCAAGTAAGTTTTCTTTCAAATGTTATGGATATGGCAAAAAAAAAAGTTAAATTGAAGATGAAAGTTGGAAAATGGATATTGAACCTATTGTAATGTTTTGATCATAACTCATTGTATAGGTAAGAAAATGAGTTGCGGTTTGTGCCCAATTAAACTTGAGCTTGTTGGCTACAATTTTGTGTGAAATAGGTGTTGTTAAATTGTAACTCTAAAAGGTCGAAGTTTAGCATGGAAAGTTACTGCTGATGGCTGGAATGCACAGTAACCGAACCACATAACCTAGAGTTTTGCTGATTTGTCTAAATTAATTTAGAAGGAATTAGGGAAAATGGTCTTCATGAAAGTTGAAGCATGTTAAGTTAGCTTTCCATTCCCACTGATTTTTCTATTTTTAGATCTGTATATTGGGAGATATGACCTGTTTACTATTGACTGGTTTTGATCATTTTGATGAAACCTAGCCTAAGTGCAGATTTGTGAGCATTCTGATTGGAAGCAATTTTAGCAATTTTTTTGAATTGATTTAGCTTGAGTGATCTTCTGAAGAGTTGTAAAGGAAGAAATTATCTTGAAAATGATATATGTCATGTAATTTTTGGATGTCATATTTGGGAGTAAGGAATTTGCAAAAAACTGAACCTACATTAGGTTTCTCACTACTGCCCTGATCAGTACATTGTTTGGAAGATTTGAAATTGTTAGAGGTTGAATTGAAATTTGGTTTCTTCATAAAAATTGAAGTTTGAGATCTTATCTTTTCATGGATATAAAGTAGTGATTTGTTTGACATTTGTGCTAGGATATATACTGGTTGGAAATTTACTGCTCAGATTGGGACAGTTTAGTAGACAGATGCTTCGGTGAATTATTTGACCTAGTTAGTAAATTAATTGGGATTTTGGTTATTCATAAAAGTTTTAGATAACATTGTGATCTTGATGAGAATATTTATTGTGTAATTTTTTACTTAAGATAATGAAAGTTACTGAATTTACAAGATACTGTACTGTGTTGAGTGACTTTGAGTGAGCAGTAGCTTTCATGGAGTTTTTGACACCATTAGGGGTGGAATTACTTTGAATGGTCTAAATGAAACTTGTAGAAGGTTTCATTATCTTTCCAATGAGATGTAGTTTATAATTTCCTGAGTTGTGTGCAAAGAGTTATGGGTGTTGAAAGTTTGGTTGGAAATCAGAAAAAAAAGGGGGAAATAAGGGTTATATATATATATAGATATTAATTGCTTAATGTGAATTTTGGTTTCTTTCGTGAATAACTTTTCCGTCCGACGTCCGATTGACCTGATTCTTGAGGTATCGGATTCATTGAATATTTAATTTCATTTCTGAGAGATTGGGAATTTTTGGACAGAAATTGACGTGGGTCCGGGTAATAGTTATGTGGTCCGTATTTTATTTATTTTTGGACCGATCGAGGCTCGAATTGAGTAATTTCGGTGCCGTTAGATTTCTAATTTTTAGACAGATTTTTATGATGGAAATTTTTGGATTAGGACCGGGAATATCATGAACATGCATTGTACACCTTCTAATTGTTACATGTGCATCAGTAATTGGACAATTAGTAATGTTTTTATTCTCTAACTATTATAGAGGCACATTTGGAGCATCGATCTACCGACATTACAGAGGCTTCCCAGCATTAGCTCGGAAGTAATAGGTGAGTAACATAGTTGGTTCCTCAATCTTTGATTGTTTAAAATTTTGTACTGATAGTTCTGTAGAGAAAAATGATGGATATGTGAGACCTGTTATGACTGAAATACCGGACTGAAGGTCCGAGGGAATGTGAATTTGACATTGAAGTGTTAATTGCCTGTGATTGAGAAACTTTTATGCTTTCAATGTGATAGTCTGTGACTGTGAATTATTGTGAATAATTTAGAATGAATTGTCTGTTTCGATAAATTAGATTTGACTTTCAATGTGATATTGTAGAATTGTGATAAATGAATTCTATATATGATTAATTGGTAACAGTTGTGACTGGAGCTGCCACCGAGAGCTATATGCTCAACGTTTAATGAGCCCGAAAAGGGACAATTCAGAGCTTTATGCTCAACGCTTAATGAGCCCGAAAAGGGACAGTTCAGAGCTTTATGCTCAACGTTTAATGAGCCCGAAATGGGACAGTTTAGAGCCATAAGCTCACTGATTAATGCGCCCGGATTGGGACAAGACAAAGCGCCAAATACAACACGTAATCTAAATGGGAAATAATAGAAAATGTTATGCATGTATTTGATTGTACCGTGAATTGGGAAAAGGATTGAATGCTTATATTTCTGTGAAAACTGTTTTGCAAAATCCTGATTTCTGCTATTGGATGAGAGTCTGTGAACATTGAAATAAAATGGAAAATGTCATGTATTTGTGTAAGTATGCAATGAATTGACTTTTGGATTGGGAAAGAGGCAACACGCCTTGCATCTATGTGATACTGCTTTGAAATCTTTCTGATTATACTTTTGTGAAAATCTGTAAATTGCTATATGATTTTTTGAATGTGCAATTGTGATAATCCATACGCTATTCGCGTAATGCATGAATTGGGTGAACCATCGATGATGGTTTCTCACTGAGTTCGCAAAACTCACCCAAAATTTGCAATTATTTTTCAGGACTCAGAAGAATACCCCATTAGGTTCACGGGAGTATGTCTTCAGCATTCTAATGAAGAATAGAGGTCGGGATCAGTTCGTGTCTGCATTAGGATTTTTGTATATAGTGTTTTTCGCAATTTCTGTGCAGTATGTATTTGTTTATTTCGATCTGTAATAAGTGTTACAGAATGACAATCTTTTTACTGGATTTGTAAATGGGATTGATTAAATGCTAATATTGCTATATATCAATTGAAAATGTTTGTAAATGTTTTGTGTATTGAATGGGCTTGAATGGCCCAAAGTGGATTGGTCTCTAACTTAAAAAGGGGGATAAATGAAATTGGGCTCTATTTAATCATGCAACTGTGGACTGTAATGTCTTGAAAGCAATGTACTAGCAACCTTTTATCTTATTGGGCCCAAATTAAAAAAAATGGACTTCTTTCTATGTTAGTGTTTCAAAAAAAAAAATTATACTGATTTGTGATTGATTGACGGGTCTAGCATGCTACTTTCGCGGGCACGGACTCGGATGTCACCGTCGATGTCGGGTTCGGGTCTTGCGAAAGTGGGATGCTACATATGTGGTATCAAAGCCCAGAAGTACTATCTTATATGGGAATTTTCTGAAATATGTTACATGCATTTAAGTCGTGTCATAGCAGACAGTGATAACTGATCCCTAGTCTGAGTCTCAATGAGTCATACGCATAAGCATGTGTTATGTGTTTAAGTTGATATAAATAGTGAGAAAGGCGATTGTGATAAAAGAGGGGTTGTGGACATGTAGAAATGCGAAAAGTGTATATGATTTTATATGTTAGACAACGATTTAACGCAATTGTATTGGGTGATCAGACATGGGCTACAATGTAATGATGGGACTAGAGAGTATAAGCCTGATTCAAGGACATAACTTTTCTATGACCGAGAAAGGTTAGACTTGGATGTGACATGAATGTTGAAAAGGAGATGTCTGTCATATCAAGATCAAGAATTTCTTGATGATTAGCATCTATAAATCAAAATGGATTGAGAACATATATTTATGGATGATGGGATAAAGGATAATAGAAAAGAAAAGAAAAGAAAAGAAAAGAAATAGTCATAAATATGAGGCGGATGATGGGTAGTAGGAGAAAGATAGAAATGCATATAAGAGGGGATTTTGTGTATGGATAAGATAGAGAAAAAGCTGACAACTCAAATGAGACTAATTGATATACTTGATATGGTCATTGACCCATTTCGAAAAGAGGTAACCTCGGAAGAGGTAAATTTTTGGAAAATTGGAGTAAATTTAGTATTAATACTGAAAGGAGGAAAGTGCAGGACGCGATAGTGCCTGATAAAAACAGGTTTCTGTTGTGATCTTATGGCAATCCCAAATCATGGGCAGGAACAAGGATAGAAAGGTAAGTATCATTTGCTAATGTTATTAATTGGAGACTTGACATAAATACATCTCTAGTAAGATGTAAGGAGTTTGAAGGTATATACCACGTGTCGAGTCGGTGAAATTGCTTGATGCCTCATGAACTTTATTATCGAGGATGGTTTGACCATATAAGTTATGATACAAATTGATTTTATTCAGATCTTATGAAATGTGGACATTGATAAGAAAGAACTGAACAGTTGACAAATTCTATGATGATTAATGAAGGATCAAACTGAAATGAATAAAGAGTTAGTCAAAAGTGAATGTTGGAGTTACATCTCTAGTGAAGACTCAAGTATAAAAGATAGAAAATGTTGTTGGAAATGGATATTTATGTTGATGTAAAGTACCAACTATGTAAGTGGATTTTGAATTCGAGAGGACACCTTGCTAATGTAAGGTAAAAATATGTTTAGGCAAGTCACCTTATATGACGAAGGTGTTACTAACGATGAAATTATGTTTACAAATAAATTGAAATGTGTGGAGAAATTGGTATGAATGAACGGACATTAGAATAAGTCAATGTGAAATCACAGAAATCGAATGAATCAAGAAATTAGTTGAAAAGGGAATTTATTGGGAAATTGAGAATATCATGTGATAAGATTATCGCAATGAGGAATTAGTTATCGAAAGCCATTGGAAAACAAAATTATGGGCATAAAGAGTTTTCGGTTATATATGTTGGAGTTACTGTCGTCAACAATATTATGTTATTGGAGGTTCAATTGATCCAAACAAAATTGTATCGACTAGTGACTACGAGGATAATGGTAATACGAAAGTGTTTGAATTAGTGAGATGAAATTTGACTATTTTAAGGCGATGGAAGCCGTATCAAGGATGAGTGTATAATGAAATTTTGAGGACACTTAGAACCTTAGTGTTAATTATAATGCTTCAATTTGGAGATTTCTCCATATATAAAGACGTTTTCTATTAGGGATTAGAATGCAATCTGTTGTAATAAAATAACGTGATTTTGTGTACCTAGGGAACAATTATAACCTCCTAAGCTGAATTTTGGAAGGCTTGACTAAATGGGTTGTAATAACAATTGGTTTGAAAGCTTAGAGACTTTATGTACAAAAACATTTGGGATATGCAGTAAAGCTTGAGGTAATTAGTGAGGTTGAAAGGATTGAAAAGGCTTGTGCAAATGCGTACTCCCTCATAAAGTTATTGAATGAAATCTAATGCATTGAGTAGAAAAGTCAGAGCTGAGTCTCACAAATTTGGATGTGAAGGTTATCAAATCTAGTGCATGATTGAGTGAAGAATATCGAGCTAACGATTGAAATTTCAACTAAGTTGTGTATAAAAGGATTTGCAAAGTTCAAATTGGGGATTTAGAAATTGGGAACTTTATCGGAAAATAAAAAACGGATTCACCTATCGAGTAAATGATATTGATGATTGGATGAAGAAGTATGTATAAGGCCTGATGAGGAGACTGTTAGAGGAAACATAAGAAACAATGGAAATTTTATGTCATAGTCAGGGTTCATCGAACGAGCAATTGATGGTTTCGAATGTAAAACCTAGTGATTATATGTTTGATGTACCAATAGTCTTGACTATTGGAGGCATGAGTAATGATTATGTTTTTGGAGTTCATAGGGATATGAGGTTGCTATATAGTTTAAATGGATTACAGGCATAACAATCGTTATATTGGTGACTATAAGGTGTCATACAACAAAAGGGAGTCATTCACCCCTATGGTGGAAATAGGGCCTAGAAATAGTTGAAGGCCATAATTGATGTACGATAACATGGATGAGTGAAATGAATCGGCAATAGAGGTTAAGTGGATGAGTGAAATGAATTGGTAATAGAGGTTAAGTGATCCTAGATAATGACAAATGAGTAAGGTGGATGAACATTAAGGCTATGGAATCTTATGAAAGGGATATAATAGCTAAGTATTCTGACACTACAAAGATATTAAACGGTCTTAGATGAAATGCGTCGCAGTGTATCACCTCTGCTAAGGTGCAATTGGACGAAGATAAAGGTGGAAATAGGAGAAACTAAATTTAGCATTACTTGGTTTATATGAACCTTTGGTGAGAAAGGACAATGGATTTATGAGTTGGTATGAACCATAAAAAGATGTTTTGGATTCACACAGTGTTATACAGATGTGGTTAGAAAATCTTGGTATGATTCATCAGACGTGTCATTGAGACCGAAATGAAAATCATGTAACTCAAACTAATCAAGGAAATAATTAAGAAATAGTGCCCTTTTAACAAAGGATAAGCTGTCAACTATGGTCATTTGGAAAGACGTGCTCAAGTGTATTCAAATAGTGAAGTGGTATATATATTTATATGAGATAATAGTACCCCTACCTTAGTCAGTCATCAGAAATGAATTTCGAGGACGAAATTTCTTTAAGGAGGAGAGAATTAGAAGCAGCCGGTTCCATCCAAAGGATTAGAACCCTAAAAATTTGGTATATGTGAGATCAATCAAAGAAATTGGGACAACACATCTCATGCTCATGCATTAGATACAGTACACAAGCACATGATTAGGGAATCTTTGCACATAACAATAATTGTACATGCATTCATGGACATTCCCGGTATAATTGGTAATTGGTAATAAATGTGACTGTTGAGATAATTGTGGGTTATTGATCTTGAAAATTGATTTGGAAAGTGAAATTGCTGATTTTACATTTTTGGATAATTTTAGGAAATTTTTTGAAATTTTAAGGGTAAATCCTTGACTAGAAAAATGCCGAGTGGCGCACAACCGATAACCGATATTCAATTTAGTGCCTATGGAATTGAAGTTTGGACCTATGGTTATAGGAATTTTCACAAGTGGAATTTATGAAAATTGGGCTTGAAATTGATTAATTGAGAAGGCAATTTTAGAGCTTGACATGTGGCATGACACATGGCAATTTAATAACCATGCATTGCCTTAGTTTTCATTCAATTGAAGCTCCTTCTTGTATATACACGAAACCCTCTCTTTTTCACCTATTGGAAGTCTTGTTTTGGAGACTTTTCTCTCCTCTTTTTCACGCATCATCCTCCTTCTCCTTCTTCTTGAACTTTGATCACTTAAAGCCTAGCTATTATTTTCTTCTTGCTCTCTTCTCCTTGCTCTTCATAAAGACCAACCCTTTCCTTTGGAGATGATGATCGTTGGTGATGGTTGAAGCTAGGGTTTGGTGGTGTTCTTGGAGAGTTCAAAGATGAGTTAGCTTAATCAAGTAAGTTTTCTTTCAAATGTTATGGATATGGCAAAAAAAAAGTTAAATTGAAGATGAAAGCTGGAAAATGGATATTGAACCTATTGTAATGTTTTGATCATAACTCATTGTGTAGGTAAGCAAATGAGTTGCGGTTTGTGCCCAACTAAACTTGAGCTCGTTGGCTACAATTTTGTGTGAAATAGGTGTTGTTAAATTGTAACTGTAAAAGGTCGAAGTTTAGCATGGAAAGTTACTGCTGATGGCTGGAATGCACAGTAACCGAACCACATAACCTAGAGTTTTGCTGATTTGTCTAAATTAATTTATAAGGAATTAGGGAAAATGGTCTTCATGAAAGTTGAATCATGTTAAGTTAGCTTTCCATTCCCACTGATTTTGCTATTTTTAGATCTGTATATTGGGAGATATGACCTGTTTACTATTGACTGGTTTTGAGCATTTTGATGAAACCTAGCCTAAGTGTAGATTTGTGAGCATTCTGATTGGAAGCAATTTTAGCAATTTCTGTTAATTGATTTAGCTTGAGTGATCTTATGAAGAGTTGTAAAGGAAGAAATTATCTTGAAAATGATATATGGCATGTAATTTTTGGATGTCAGATTTGGGAGTAAGGAATTTGCAAAAAACTGAACCTACATTAGGTTTCTCACTGCTGCCCTGAACAGTACATTGTTTGGCAGATTTGAAATTGTTAGAAGTTGAATTGGAATTTGGGTTCTTCATGAAAATTGAATTTTGAGATCTTATCTTTTCAGGGATATAAAGTAGTGATTTTTTTTACATTTTTTCTAGGAGATATACTAGTTGGAAATTTACTGCTCAGATTGGGACAGTTTAGTAGACAGATGCTTCGGTGAATTATTTGACCTAGTTAGTAAATGAATTGGGATTTTGGTTATTCATGAAAGTTTTATATAACATTGTGATCTTGATGAGCATATTTATTGTGTAATTTTTGACTTAAGAGAATGAAAGTTACTGAATTTACAAGATACTGTACTATGTTGAGTGACTTTGAGTGAGCAGTAGCTTTCATGGGGTTTTTGACACCCTTAGGGGTGGGATTACTTTGAATGGTCTAAATGAAACTTGTAGAGGGTTTCATTATCTTTCCAATGAGATGTAGTTTATAATTTCCTGAATTGTGTGCAAAGATTTATGGGTATTGGAAGTTTGGTTGGAAATCAGAAAAAAAAAAAAGGGGGAAATAAGGGTTATATATATATATAGATATTAATTGCTTAATGTGAATTTTGGTTTCTTTCGTGAATAACTTTTCCGTCCGACGTCCGATTGACCTGATTCTTGAGGCATCGGATTCATTGAATATTTAATATCATTTCTGAGAGATTGGGAATTTTTGGACGGAAATTGACGTGGGTCCGGGTAATAGTTATGTGGTCCGTATTTTATTTATTTTTGGACCGATCGAGGCTCGAATTGAGTAATTTCGGTGCCATTAGATTTCTAATTTTTAGACGGATTTTTATGATGGCAATTTTTGGATTAGGGTCAGGAATATCATGAACATGCATTGTACACCTTCTAATTGTTACATGTGCATCAATAATTGGACAATTAGTAATGTTTTTATTCTCTGACTATTATAGAGGCACATTTGGAGCGTCGATCTACCGACGTTGCAGAGGCTTCCCGGCATTAGCTCGGCAGTAATAGGTGAGTAACCTAGTTGGTTCTTCAATCTTTGATTGTTTAAAATTTTGTACTGATAGTTCTGTAAAGAAAAATGATGGATATGTGAGACCTGTTATGACTGAAATATCGGACCGAAGGTCCGAGGGAATGTGAATTTGACATTGAAGTGTTAATTGCCTGTGATTGAGAAACTTTTATGCTTTCAATGTGATAGTCTGTGACTGTGAATTATTGTGAATAATTTAGAATGAATTGTCTGTTTCGATAAATTGGATTTGACTTTCAATGTGATATTGTAGAATTGTGATAAATGAATTCTATATATGATTAATTGGTAACAGTTGTGACTGGAGCTGCCACCGAGAGCTATATGCTCAACGTTTAATGAGCCCGAAAGGGATAGTTCAGAGCTTTATGCTCAACGCTTAATGAGCCCGAAAAGGGACAGTTCAGAGCTTTATGCTCGACGTTTAATAAGCCCAAAAAGGGACAGTTTAGAGCCATAGGCGCACTGATTAATGCGCCCGGATTGGGACAGTACAGATGCTCAGTCACAATACAGAATCTAAATGGGAAATAATAGAAAATTGTTATGCATGTATTTGATTGTACTGTGAATTGGGAAAAGGATTGAATGCTTATATTTTTGTGAAAACTGTTTTGCGAAATCCTGATTTCTGCTATTGGATGAGAGTTTGTGAACACTGAAATAAAATGGAAAATGTCATGTATTTGTGTAAGTATGCAATGAATTGACTTTTGGATTGGGAAAGAGGCAACATGCCTTGCATCTATGTGATACTGCTTTGAAATCTTTCTGATTATGCTTTTTTGAAAATCTGTAAATTGCTATATGATTTTCTGAATGTGCAATTGTGATAATCTATACGCTATTCGCGTAATGCATGAATTGGGTGAACCATCGATGATGGTTTCTCACTGAGTTCGCAAAACTCACCCAAAATTTGTAATTATTTTTTAGGACTCAGAAGAATACCCCGTTAGGTTCACGGGAGTATGTCTTCAGCATTCTAATGAAGAATAGAGGCCGGGATCAGTTCGTGTCTGTATTAGGATTTTTGTATAGAGTGTTTTTCGCAATTTCTGTGCAGTATGTATTTGTTTATTTCGATCTGTAATAAGTGTTACAGAATGACAATCTTTTTACTGGATTTGTAAATGGGATTGATTAAATGCTAATATTGCTATATATCAATTGAAAATGTTTGTAAATGTTTTGTGTATTGAATGGGCTTGAATGGACCAAAGTGGATTGGTCTCTAACTTAAAAAGGGGGATAAATGAAATTGGGCTCTATTTAATCATGCAACTGTGGACTGTAATGTCTTGAAAGCAATGTACTAGCAACCTTTTATCTTATTGGGCCCAAATTAAAAAAATGGACTTCTGTCTATGTTAGTGTTTCAAAAAAAAAATTTATACCGATTTGTGATTGATTGACGTGTCTAGCATGCTACTTTCGCGGGCACGGACTCGGATGTCACCGTCGATGTCGGGTTCGGGTCTTGCAGAAGTGGGATGCTACATTGTAACAGTCTAATATGAGTTGATTTTGATAAGTGGTATCGGTACTATTGTTTGAAGTCTTGGAGACATTAGATATCCTAAGGCATTCCTGTAATATACAAATTGTATAGTTTCGAGAAAATTATTGAGCTTGAAAGGCATGCACAAATGAATGCTATACTGGTAAAGATAGAGTGTAGTCTAAAACATTGAACAGACAATTCTAAAATGAATAAAGCAGATTCAGATATTGGAGTTTTTAAATTTAGGGCAATGAAGAGTGCAAAATGTCAAGTAGAATATGGGGTAAAATGAAGTGTTACTAGTGTATTGAAGTTTTAGATTCAGTTGTACTGGAAAGAGGTAAGAAAGTTTATGAGTTAAGGATTCAAAATGGTTAGTCCCATAATGAATATGAACTTTCGAGTGAAATCGAAAGAATGATATTTGGTGATGGAAATAAGAAGTATATGTACCCAAAAAAAGTGATTGAGCAAAGAAATTGTTAGAGAAGTACGTGATTACATGTTTGAATTTCCAACAGTGAGAAGTGTTTAACGTTTATATTTTGGAGTTCATAGGAGGTGGATCAAAATCGGACAGATGAAATATAGTTAAGTGAATATACAAATTGAGTGCATGAACACTAAAGAACAGTGAATTGTCAAAGGAGAGATGAATCTGAAATAAGAGCCAATGATATATGAAAGATAAATGAGTTAGGTGAATTAACACCTGTTATAGTGAAATGGACATAAGTGTCAAAGTGTTAGCCAAAGTATAGTGAAGTGTCGAAAAAGAGATGAAGTGTTTTTGTGAGTAACACCTTGGTAAGGTGTACTCAAAATTGGAAAAAGGTATCAATGAAACTGTATGAATTGGTCGTTATGAAAAAAAAATTTATTATGAGTTAGTATTATTGGTGAAAGAGGTGGTGAGTACTTATCCGGAGAGTTCCAACAATTTCTAATTGATAATAGAATTTTTTCCAACTTGTCAACTCCTCGAACACCTCAATAGAATGATGTAGCAGAGAGGAAGAATAGGACTCTATTGGAGATGGTAAGATCAATGATGTCCTAAGCTAGCCTTCTAAAATCATTTTGGAGATATGTCATACAAACGACAACTTATCTTCTTAACTTTGCTCCATCTAAATCTGTGCTTAAAACACCTAAGGAGTTATAAACTGGCCAAGTGCCTTCATACGACACTTAAGGACTTAGGGCTGCCCAGCCCATGCTCTAAGGCTTGAATCTACAAAGATGAAACTAAGGTCAGAAGTATGTTTGTTTGTAGGATATCCTATAGGTACACGAGGGTACTATTTTTATAGTCCTTAAAATAGGAAGGTATTTGTGTCGTCAAATATAATAAGTGAAGTAGTACTAAAGGAGTTAGCTGTTTCATCCAAACTAAGAGTTGATTTGGATATAGTAGAACAAGATGTCGAAATGGATTCAATAGTTGAATCAAAAAAGCAACTTGAACATCAAGTAGTGCCTAGACATAATGGGAGGGTTGTGAGACAACCAGATAGGTATCTAGGTCTAAGAGAAGGCATAATTGTCATCTCGAACCAATAAGAAATGGATCCCATTACTTATACACAGGCTATTAATGATGTTGATGTAGAAAATGGCTCAAGGAAATGGAATTGAAAATAGATTCCATGTACACCAATGAATTCTAGATCCTTATAGATCTACCACTAGATGCAAAAGTCATAAGGTGTAAATGGATCTACAAAAGGAAAAGAGGATTTGATGGAAAGGTAGAGACTTTTAACGCTAGATTGGTAACTAAAGGCCATACTCAAAAAGAGGGTATAAATTATGAGGAGACTTTTTCTCCAATTGCCATGTTTAAGTCCATCAGAATTCTTTTGGCCATAGTAGCATATTTCGATTATGAAATATGGCAAATGTGCGTTAAGACTGCATTTCTTAATGGTGATCTTGAGGAGACCATTTATATAGCCCAACTAGAAGGATTCATTGAGCTAGGTAATGAGCATAAGGTATGCAAATTATAGAGGTCCATTTATGGACTTAAGCAAGCATATAGGTCTTAGAACATTAGGTTTGATAAGTCTATCAAAACCTGTGGATTCATACAAAACCTAGATGAGCCTTGTGTCTATAAAAGGATACATGAAGGCAAGGTTACCTTCCTAATCCTATATGTCGATGACATTCTACTTATTAAGAATGATGTAGCAATGTTATCTACGGTTAAGGGATGGCTAAACTAAGAGTTATCAATAAAGAATTTAGGAGAGGCTAGCTATGTTCTAGGGATCAAACTTATAAGGGATCATAAGGGAGAACTGATAGCCTTGTCGTAAATAACCTACATTGAGAGCATGCTCAATAAGTTTACCATGAAAGATTCTAAGAGGGGTTTCACACCTACTAGATATGGAATCAAACTTTCAAATGAGCAAGCACCTAATACCCAAGAGGAGGACGAGCACATATATAACATTCCATATGCTTCAGCAGTTGGAAGTTTAATGTATTCTATGCTTTGCACTAGACCGATATCTCTTATATAGTGGGACTGGAAAGTAAATTCCAGTCCAATCCAGAAATGGAGCCTTGGACTGTGGTTAAGTGCATACGAAAGTATCTTCGTAGGACGAAGAACTTAATGCTTGTTTTGTTGGGACCCATTTTCGAAACCCAACCTCAGAAACATAAATCGAAAAACAAAGTGGCGAAAACAAAAGAAATCGAAATCTTAAGGAGCCATAGAAAATCGAAATGGCACGGAGTCGCGGTATCATAATTCGAAAAACCGAGTGGCGGAAGCAAACGAAAGATATCGAAACAAAAAGAACGAAACACAAATGATTATGGGACAAAAGAAAACGATAAACAAATCGGATTAAAAAGCGAACACAAAAGCAAAAAGCAAAAAGTGGAATCAAACTGAAGGTCAAATTCTGACATCCGAAAACGTGTACCTTAGAAAAACTAGCATTGAAAACTCAAGACACACTTGGTCTAAACCAATCCAATCCGGTATAATTTTTTTTCATTTTTTTCATCTTTATTAACAATTCAATTTCCCATTTGGAAATCATCAATTCCATAACCTCAATTCATTTTATGCTTCATATGCGAATCATAACCATCAATTCATACACAATGAGCACTTCAATATTTCAAATCTATCAACACAATCATCGGACCTCCTGTCTGGAATCCAAACACAATCAAATACATTCATACCCATAGTACTTTAATAATTCGGATCAATAATCAAAATCATTGGACCTCCTGTCCGGAATCCAAACACATTCAATCACATGCATATTCAATTTATATACGAAACTATAACTCAATTTTCTATTCCATATACAAATCCATAATTCATTTACATTCTCCAAAAGAAATGCATTACTAAACAATAGTGGCATTTTCAAGCCACAATACAACATCAATCTCAAAATCTGAAATACACAAGAATACAATAATTCCAAAATCCTTAACAAAAGTCTAAAATCTTATTCTTACAACCATTTAACGTAACCCTACAATATATATACAAACGAATGGAGGTCTTGACTTGCTTTCATCCGATCTTCTTCTTGATACCTGGAGATGGGGATGAAAGGGGGTGAGCTTTACAGCTCGTGGATAACATGTTTATAACAGAAAAATAAGCAAAAACTATTTTCAAAACTCATTGTCATTTCATAAAATTTCACGAACAATTTCAAATCATGTATGCATCAAACTTATAGCACAACATAAGCACATAACACATCAGAAATTGGTTTGGGTCGGTCCAGAAAACAGAACGTACTACACATTCCCGCATAGCGGTCCTGTGCAGCCGTGAATAGAATGTACTACACCTTCTCGCATAGCGGTCCATTGTAGCCGTAAACTTATGGGAGTCCTTAATGGAGCTCCAATGCCACTAACGGGCAGGCGAGCGAAGCCTTTGACAAGTGCACTTCACATCTTATAGGACCTAACCAAACCCACATAACAACATTTCACACATGAAATCGGACTGCCCAAAGGCACCTTTCAAAAACTTAATTTCACACGTATGATATATTTCAAACACAATTCCATTCACAAATTCACAATTTCAACCAAATTCACATAGCACTTTCTCAATCATTTAAAGAATGCAACAATTATAACAATTATCAAATAATTCAAACACAATGAATTCTACAATTATTGCAATGTCTTAAATCATTCAAAACTATGAATCTGACAACACTTTATTTTCTTGATTTTTTTTCTTTTGAAAACATTTTACCTTCTTGATTTTTCGAAAACATATAGATAGCTTATAATTCAAATTATAAACATGGTACCCACCTCATATCCATGCTTAATTACTTGTCCAAAGCCTCTCTTTCTCCATTGCCTCTCTTAAGTTCCCTCATCCAAGACAAAATCCCTAATTCATAGAAATCCAAAATTGAACAATTCATACCATGCAATCACCAAAATTGATCTAAGTGAACTTAAACTCATACAATTCTCAAGCTATTTAAACCAAAATCTTGCCAAAATTTAACAAATCAAAATTCCAATCTAACCTTAATCTTTACCAAAAGAGAGGTTTCTTGGCTTGAATTAAAGCTCTTGTGCTCTTCTTCATTTTTCCCTCTTGAAACAACTGCAAATTTGCACTTGGAACTCACCAAAAATCAAAACCTAAGTTTCTTGCTTCTTTCTCCTTTTCTCCATCCGAAACTCTCCCTCTTTCTTTCTTCTTTTGTTATTTTGTTCCTTTCTTTCCTTCAATTTCATGCATCTCTTCTTCTTATACGAAAACCCACACTCCTTATTCACCAACTTGCCATTAATGAATGAGTAATGACTCATTTGCCCTTCCTTATAAGCTTTGTAACTTAAAAGCTTAAGTATTCTTCCAATTTTGCCCCTTATGAATTTTGAACACTTTTTATTCAATTTAATCACTCCATATCATATGGCCTTGCACAAATTAACATGTTAATTACTCACATTAATATGCTAATTAAATCCTCCAAATCATAAAATATCATTAAATCATGATTAACTTAGGACATTTTTCTAATCATCAAATTGAAGGAATTTACTAAAATTTTCTTCTAGAGAAATGTTCCTTATAGTCTCAATTTTATAATGACACCAAAATCATTCAATTTGGTTTAATAGTCCAAAAGTTATACTCCAAACATTTTCGGACTATTTTTATACTAAAATATTTCCCTAAGCTTGATTTCCATCTGAATATTGACACTCTTAGAGATTGAATTAAAATTCAATTCCATCATAACGTTGTATCCCTATCTCTCTAGTTTAATCCAAATCAAGAATCACCTCATTTGGGTGACTATAACAAAAGTTATGGCTAAAATACTTTCAGCTCTTACTAATCCAAGACTGAACATTAAACCCAACTTCAATTCAAAAATTGAAGGTCCTAGAGTTCGAATTAAAATTCAGTCCCTTCAGATAACTTGTAATTCCATGTCTTTAGTTTATTTAGAAACAACAATCAACTCAATTGGATCTCTACAGATCAAGATATCACCAAAATACCTAAGCATGTTCAGAAAAATGTCCAACTCAAACTCTTTAATCAATCCTCTCACTTTGATTCAATCAATCTTTTTCAAATTAATCTCCAAAATTCACTATTTTCATGGAGAGGTAGAGGAATACCTTAGAAATCTAACGCTTCAAAAATTAGGTCAATTGGATGTCGGACAGAAAAGTTATGGTGAAAAGAATAGAAAGGTCGTGGTTCATGAATGGGTCGCGAGGCTACCGCTTATGATCGCGATCCGTCGCCATGACCAGCTAACTTCTAAAGCCCATATCTTTTAACTCAAAACTCCAAAATTTGCAAAATTAGTATCAATAGAAAGATAAAAGAAAGGTCTACAATTTTCATGCATGACTTAAAAATCAATTTCGTCTCTAAAGAGGTCAAAAATCCACTCAAATTTTCTGTCCCAAAAATATCACCCTAAACAGTAACATAATTTCTAAAAATTATAAATTCCCATTTCATGGTCCAAAAATTTCATGAATTATATAAATGGAAAGATAAAAACACAATCTACAACTTTCAAGAAGGAGTTAAAAGCAATTTTTACCTCTAACTTAGTCAATTTTTCAATCAAAGCTTATGTCCAATTAATGTCATCTTAAACAGTAACACAACTTCTAAAATTTCTATCTTTCAACTCCAAGGTCCAAAAATGTCATACTTTATATAAATGAAAAGATCAAAATGCAACCTACAACTTTCATGAAAGACTGAAAAATCAATTTGACCTTTAAAGGAGTCAAAAACCACTTCGAAGTTTCTGTCCACTAATGATCATGCCAAACAGTAACAGAAACTTCTAAAAATCATAACTTCCTATTACATGGTCCAAAGATTCCATACTTTACATCAATAGAAAGAAAAAAACATAATATAAACCTTTCATGAAGCACTTAAAGGCAATTTCAACCTCTAACTAGGTCAATTTTTCAATCAAAGCTTCAGCCAGAAATTTGTCATCCTAAACCACATCCAACTTCACAATTTCACATCTTTCAATTTCCACAATAAAAAATATCATATTATACATCATTGAAAAGCTATAAACTTCCTCTACAACTTTCAATAAGGCTACTTGATCCAATTCAAACCACATCAGTACAAAATTGGTCTCAAAGAACAGTACACACAAACTTACCCTTAATAGCATTTTTAAAAACAAAGGAAAATAACCTTAAATTCGAAAGATCATAACTTTCAATCCTGATAATCGAAAAATGTCATACTTCATAGCTATAGAAAGCTGTCAACAGAAGCTACAACTTTTATGAAGATCATTTTATCAAAATCCTTCCAGATCAACCCAGAAAAATTCATGAAAGTTTCAGCTTACAAATCACTTTCTGCTACTATTCATCCTAAACAAATTTTAAACTTTCAATTCTCCAAAATCTAACACTTTCATTATTCATTTCTTGCTTTTAAATTCCATTCAAATCAATTTATTCACTATAATTTTCATAGTACCCTTACACACACAAATTTATTCAAAATTTCCAAGTCATCAAAAACCAAAATCTACTTCTTTTCACATCAATTTCATTTAACTCTAAAACACCCACAACACATACATACTTAAAAACACCCATTTAATTTCGTTTAATATTTCTAAATTTTATTAAAAGATTGGGGTCCAACATGTTTACTCTAGAAGTAACCTTATTCTGACAGAATATACAGATTTTGATTTCCAATCAGATGTTAATTTAAGGAATTCAACTTCTGGTTTTATATTTGTTTTAGGAGGGAGAGCCATAGTCTGGATGAGTATCAAGCAATCATGTGTTGTTGATTTGACTATGGAGGTTGAGTACGTTGCTACTTGTGAAACAACAAGAGAAGCAGTCTGGCTCAGCAAGTACCTGAATGATTTGAGCTAATTCCTGAGGTAGAAAAGGCCATTACACTTTATTGTGATAATAGTGGGGCAGTGGCTAATTCTAAAGAACCTCGGAACTATAAAGCTGCCAAGCACATTGAGAGAAAGTATCACTTCACAAGGGAGATAATACAACGTGGTGAGGTATATGTGGTAAAGATTCCCACATAACGAAACCTTGTTGATCCATTTACTAAGACATTATCTCAAAAGAGTTTTGAGGGTTACATAGTAGGGATAGGAATGAGGGATATGTCAAATTTGCTTTAGGGTAAGTGGGAGATTGTTGGAGTTATGTAAATATAGTGCCTTGGAAAGCAAGTGTATTTACATATAATTTAATTTTCTTCCAATTACTTTTGTAATGAAAATATTTATTATTAATAAAACAAAAGAGTTTAGTTTTATTTGTATAAGCATTATATATATCTAGTCATAAGGTATCAAGATTCTTTTATAAGTAATATACATATACATGGAGATGTATCGAAACCATGTATATTATTAAAATCTAAATTATTTGATTCATAGTTGAATAATCAAATTAATTGCTTGATTATGGTTTAGACTGTAGTGTTGCGATTTATCTCTGTGTAAGTAAAAGAGTTTACTTCAAGGGAATAATGAGTTTCATATCAAGATAGTAGTTGACTATCGATAATGGAATTATTAAATGAATCTAGAATCAAGCATATTTTTAAAGAATAAAGTGGGTCGTTACTTTAATCTTAAAACATACACCTTAGCATTCTTTTATTACGAACCAAAATCATGATGAGTGGTGAACTCATATGTGTTTCATTATAATTCTTGATGCGATCAGAATGGATATTTTACAAAGTATCAATCCAGTGCTTGCATGTTGGAATTATTAATTGAAACATGTATCAGGGAACATTCACTTAAATAAAAAGCTTATAGTGATATCATCACTTTTAGATGTTTTATGGAGATTGGTGATTAAACTAGCATCAGTAGTTTGATGGACTAGTTATCCATAAAGTCTTAACATCAAGATGAGATCTTATGTGTTAATCACCATATAGAGTAAAACGGGAGATTTAGAAGAAAAAACCAACATAAGGGCAAAATGGTAATTTTAACCTTTATTGTGCGGATGGCTATAATAGGTTCATAATAAAGTTTGCAATTGGACAACTTATTTGAAACATTTATTCTCATAATATTTAGTAGTTCAAGAGTTTGACCAATTGTCTTTAGTGGAATGACATTTGGTTAATAAAATGGAATTAATTCTAATGAGATTAAATTAATTCCAAGCTTATTGAAGCTTCAATTATATAAGTCCAATTATATTCCCTGCTTCTAGGAAGGTTATTAAGCAAATTAAGAAATATAAATAGAGGTTTTAAAGCCTATGATTAAATGTTGGGCTTACTTTAATTAAAAGCACAAATGAACATTTAATATTGGGCTTGACTTTGATTTGATTTGATTAATTAGATTAATTAAATTGAAACAAAGTTATTAAAGAAAGAAGGAGGGCATATTTCAATTTTTTATACCTAAATGTGCAGCTGCACATTTAGCATTGAATTGTTAAATTAAAGATGATTTTTAGCATGCTTTATCATCATTAAATGGAGTAATGATCTTATCATTAAATGGTTTAATTGTTGTCTTTTAATGATGGCATGTAATGTAACCTTTTAGCTTTCATTTGATTAAAGAAAGGAAGAGGTGCATTTGATGTACTCTCTCTTCCTTCTTTCATCCATAACCGAAAATGGGAAGGTCTCATTTCAGTTATTGGTCATTTCATATGTCCATCTTAAACGAATGAGAAGAGTCTCATTTATTGGCTTCTTTATGATTGATTAAAGAATGAAGTGATGCATTAGATGCACATCACTTCTTTCTTTCATAATAACGGAAATTGACAAAGAGAGTAAGAAGTGTTTTTGCATTTTTGACTCACTCTCTCCTCTCATGCATGCATAGCTGAAACTTGAATGAGAAGGGTTTCATTTTTGGCTTCTTTCTTTTAAGAAAAATCTCCTCAAAATATTTATTCTCCTTTCCCACCAAAGGATCTTGTTAACCAAGTTGTCCAAGAAGAACAAGCGGTAGATTAGATTGGTTAAGGATACAAAAACAAGGAGAGGATACATTAACAAAGGAAAGGATATAAAAGAGTCAAAGCTATAGCAAGGATTCGGAGAGGATACAAAAGCGAGGAATCAAAGTTGTAGCAAGGAGTCGGTATATTTCTATCACCTTGTTTTTATGTAAACTATATTCCTTCTACGATATCATTTATGGCTGAAATATGCTGATTTGTTTATGCTATTTCCACTGCATTTTGATTTCGATAAAGTTTTGAAATCTACCGTTTTAGCCAAATCTTGCATGCTTTTGTTTTTTATCTAACAAAAAATTGTATTACTTAGGGAAGTACCAAACTCTACTTTCTCACTTACAATATGTGCTTATATTGTGGATATTAAGGACAATGTACAATTTTATATGTGAGGAAGGGAATTATGATTTTCTTAAGTTATTATAATCATTGTTATTAAATTTATTAACTGATATCTTGAATGATTTGAAATATTTCCATCAAGACTTTATTTCATTATTAAATATTGATTTGAATTAGTTTGCAAAAGGATGATAGTTAAAATAAACTTGCTTTTATAAGTCATATTATTGATAGTCATGCACTAATATTTTGGATATATTACAATAAGTGTAAAACACATAATTGATCTCAATAATCAATCAATATATTTGCATTGAATAAAAGAGTAAAGCATAGTGTCATACCAAACTACGTTTCATCATACCTAGACACTAATTGTGTTTAGTTACTAATCCTAGAAAATGAAGTCAAAGACAAACATGAAGGAAAAATAATAGAAAATAAAGGGATCATAATTCTAAATCCCTTTTTTCCTTCTACTGAATCTTCTTGTAAGTTTGAGGTTTGATCTTTTAATATAATGGATCTCTTGATGTATTCTTTGTGTTTTGCTCATCCTTGATCCAAAATTTCACCTCTTTAGGTGTCTTATGTCCTAAATCTACAACGTTCTTTATTTTATCTCTATTTATGTCCTTTTATAGTAAAAACTAGGGTTCTTGGGACACACATGGCCACTTATATGGTTATTGTGTAGCTCTAAAAACACCCAAAATTGTGACTTTACATGTTCAGAAAGACTTACAAGATCATGTAAGTTCAAGTTGCTATAAATCTTCATTTTATGCCATGATTTCATTTAAATTATTCTCATTTCTGTCCATAAAGGCAATTATCACCTATAAATGCACTTAGAGCAAACTAAATATCAAATGTACAATAAATCTATAAAATATCAGAAAATACATGAAATAGGGGTGTATAATTATAGTCAAACATGCATTTATCAAACATTTCAACACTTAAGCTTTTGCATATCCTTAAGCAAATTATAACCTAAATTATCAACTGTACAACATCCATCCTTTATTTATCTCACCCTATCCATTCATACTCTAAATCATTATATCATATTAATCAAATTAACATACAATTAGAATCAAGTTATCATAAAACTAACTTCATTAGTAAATATTAATAATAATCATGCCAATAATCTTATTGAAATTGGAAGCATAAATATTTACACCCTTACCAAGGTTTCACTCAATAAAATCAAGTGTTTAGGGTGAAAAGTATCAAACTCTCAAGTCAATGCATAGTAGAACTTTTACCATATGTTTTTAATAGTATCATATCTCCACCACATGTATGTAAATTAGAAATAAAGATCAAAAGGTCTTTATAAGGTTGTAATGGGTCTTACGTAAGGTACAATAGGATAATAAAATTGTGATAAATTTTGAAGGAAATTTACATAGAAAAACATACAAGAAACTTGTTTATAATACATAGGTCTTTTCATTATGAATTCATTGGTCCTATACTTCTTTTGATTCTTTTCTATGATCACAAAATTGTGTGTTAATCTTTTTGAGCATCCATTCAAGTAATGTAATTAACCTTCAGGTTCAAAACAACAAAAAAGCTTTAAAGAAAGATAGAATTAAGGTTAATAATTGGGTTATAATTAGCAAAAAAAGGCTAAGTCTCAAAATTGGTTATTCCTAAGGGATAACATATGGTAAGGTAATTATTAAAAAAAAAGGCTTAAATGAGTGTTGAATCTAAGTGCCTTTATCACTTTATCTTACTATGTATAATAAAAGCAAGTTTTGGAATTGTTTAACTATACATGGACACATTCACTAAAATCACTTATGTATAAGTGTAGTCCAGCATTCCTTTCCACCTCATACATATGAAAACGCTATTAAAATCACCTAGGATGATCTATGGTCCTTGTAGAGTTGAGTGTATTTATTCCAACTTGCTCCATAGTGCTCTTATTTGAAAATTCATATTAGCTCCATACACCATTATTACTATAAGGAGACTTGTCCTTGTTGTGCTTCAACATTTTAGTGTAACATTTGATCACTTGAGTCTATCATCTTCACTTGGGCTTTCCTTACGTCATAGGATATAGCAATCCTTCCATATTAACAGTGAATGTGCTTGAGATGGACTAGAAGCTGCTTAAGAATATGAGTTTTGTCATGTTCACTTCCTCTATTTTTTTCTCTAGTAATCCTAATAAAATAAGCCTACTTCCTTAACAAAATCTTTAATTGCATTTCGCTTATTAGCCATTCTTTTTATATTCTAAACCATTATAGACATAATTGAGAATTTAAGAGTTTAAAGCCCTTAAGATTATTTTTCCTACTTGATTTCCTTTTCTTATATCCTTGAACTTCTTTAAATTTGATGTTAGTTTATTCATCTGAAGTTTAGTTCCCATATGTTTCTTTTATTTTGTTAATTCCATGACTCCATTTGTTTTGGTTTGGTCTATTAAGCTTGGGATCATATTTGGTCCCTCCTAATCACACTACTTTTTGTGTTATCTCCTTGTTTATTTCTTCTAGTTCAAATAAGCCTTTCTTTTTATCTTTTATCTTGCTCACCCTATGCAAGACCTTTCTTCTTAATTCCTAATTAGCCCATCGACTCATCATAATGTCGCCTTTCAATTTTTCCTTCTAATTGGTACCCACATTTTTTCCTTGTTATTTTAGAGTAGGCCTCTAATTATAAGAAACATGAGCCATGTCTTCCACTAATTCTCCTTCTTCACCATGGGCACAACTTCTAGGATATGTTTATTGAGCTTAATATTAACGCATATTCTGGCAAACCCCATGCTTCTCTTAATGGTCGTAATCTCGTCCATACTGAGGGGCTTCCTAATAAAGCTTGCCAATGCACTTAACACCTTAGTGGACTAGTATTTCAATGGAATACTATGGAAGTTCACCCATAAAGGTTCATTTTTAATGTTTGACCTTTCTAAACATAATCCAGGCCTCCAAAGTTGAAGGAACAAAGGAAAATTATATATGTGCCATGATCCCTCTTATACTAATATTTTTGCTTCATTCATACTCTAAAAATTGAACAAAACATTATCATCTTCTAAAATCAAAACCTCTTGTAGGCCTTTTAGTTTCCATTCATGCATAGCCTAGTTTTATATTATTTAGAATGAGGACCTTCGATCCCAGAGAAAGTCAACCATTATAGTATTCTAGAGCTATAATGGTATGATCATTTGAGGTAGCTAAGGAAGTATACTATAAGGAGGAAGTTGAAGTTTCACAACCTCTATTTTCCATCTCTTAGGAATAGTTTTTTGCTCAAGTGTAAAGGAGGTGGAGGAGTTATTGCCTTGTCCCTTACAGTGAGGGAGGGGCTAAATAGTCAAGCCATCTTACTTCTTAGGTCTGGGTGCTCCTTTGTGATAGTTTTTTTTTCCATTTATAGGCAAAAAATTGCTTTGGTAGGAATGCTTTTAAAAGTTCACTATTAATAAAGGAAATAAGGAGGGTCAGAAAATGTTCAAAGACCAAAAGCTCCCTAAAATGAAAGCTAATTTTCAAAGACAAAGGTGTGTATGGTTCTAGGGAGATTTTCCTTTGGCTAGAGCAAGGAAGAGTTTGAGTGGGTGCAAGGGGTTGAAATCTTAAGCATTTCATGATTGGAGATGCTTTAGACATGGAAGGGATGAGCTTTCTTAAAATAGAAACATAAGAGCTTAACGGTGACTTTTGTATTATAGAAATTTGATATATATTTTAACATTATTGATGTATAATTGATGTATTCTAACTTACTTAACAAGTTAAAATGTATGGTGGTTTATAGAAAAGATTGGTGAATATGATTAAGAAAATTTTAATTTTCTATTTAATGAAGAATCATGACTTCCAATTAATTTCCAACAACTTTAAAATTGTTTTCTAATCTTATTTAGACATGCTTTAAACATTTGAACTTTTACTTTGATTGATTGGAATATATTTGATCTTGGCAATTTATAATTATCATTTGTTGCTAGTTATTTTAAAACAAATTGGAACAATAAAATCTAAAATGACTAAAAATTACTATTCAAGTTTGATGATAGTTCTTTATGGTTTTTCCTAACATTTTCAACATTTTATTTTCCAACTAAAGTTTTCATATAGAAAGAATGAGAATTACAAGTTTGATAAATAAATTTTTAATTGAGTAACTAACATTTTAAAACTCTAACAATTTAGTTTAAAATATTAGTTTTGTTAGTAATTTATTGATTTGACAAACAAAATCTTTATTGTTCATAACAAGTAGATGTCTACATAGAAAAATAGTGGTCATAATTAGACAAGAGTAAAGAGAATTTTTTAAGTAGATATTGATATAACATGAACAGCAAAGATAGAAAATTTTGAAATAAATATATGAGATTGTTAAAATTATTGTCTTTGTGAAGTTAATATGTACCATAATTTTGAACAAAAGACTTTTCTTGAATATATGTATAATGGCATGGCACAATTATGAACTTTTTTAATAATAAGAAAAGTATGTATGAACCTTATTTCAAATTTATAGAAAAACTTATTCTCTTATACTTCGATTAAAAGATATTGTTCAGATGTTGCTTATATGACAATCCAATTCAGCTTTTAAATTTGAAACAATTAATTAAATTCAATCTAAATTAATAATTTATTATAATTATTAATTAAAATCGAGTGTAATTTATTCGGGTTGAGTTTAATAATTGAATTGAGTTACCATATTAGTGACATTTGATTAATCTAATATCGATGTTAATATCACTTATGTTTTATTGTTATTATTTAATGGAAATTTAATAGAAAAGATTTTAATTTTTTAAATCACATAATAATTACATAAATTTAAATTTGAAAGAATTTAAGATAGTTTATCAAAATTGCAATAGGATTAACAATAAACAATAAACATATTTATTTTTTGATATATACATTAAAATATTTATAAAATTATCATACAATTTTTTTATGTATTTATAACATATACTACATGACTCTTTGATCATCATAGTAGGCGAAGTACTGAGATATTTTAATAGTTGATTTTATTATTACATAATTTTTATTTGATTAAATTTTATGAGAATATTTGAGATATTTAATTAATATATTAAATCCTCCGAGTCGGAAGATTAGTCCTTTATCTGGTTGCATTGGTACCATTGTTTTTCCTTCCCTCACCAACATGGCTGCTTTCAAGCTCTTCCCTCAGTCTGCAACAAGCCTCTGTCGTTCTCCGTCCCAATCACCACAGGCTACCGCTGCCGCTCTTTCAATCTCACATCCATCACAAAAATCCGCCAAACCCCAATACATTCCCTTGAATTCCACCAGAACAAGTCTATTGACGCCGAAACAACCTAGGATTAGGTTTTCAGCTTCGTTAACCAACCCAACAGTGACCCTGTTTCCGTCCACCGACCCACAATCACTCCTCACTGGCTCTACTCGAACCGTCACGAGCATTGCAACCGTAGTCTTCTCTCTATCGCGGGTATTCCTCAACTCCCTACTCAGTTTTGCTCGAGGAATTGCAATTCTTCCGAATACAAATCAGCTGGGCAGCTTAGCTTATTCAGTGAGGCCCCTTTTCTTCGCGGCACTTAAAGACCGCCCCAGAGGATACTTGAACACGCCGTTGACAGTGGTAGCAGCGGGTTTGGCCAAGTGGCTGGATATTTACAGCGGGGTTTTGATGGTTAGGGTATTGCTTAGTTGGTTCCCTAATATTCCTTGGGACAGACAACCATTATCGGCTATCAGGGACCTCTGTGATCCCTATTTGAACTTGTTTAGGAACATAATTCCTCCCATTTTTGATACTCTTGATGTCAGCCCCCTTCTTGCTTTTGCGGTTTTGGGGACGCTTGGCTCGATTCTCAATAGCAGCAGAGGAATGTATTGAAAGATTTTTGATGGGCTGGTGATATTCGGATTCTATTTTATCAGAGTAAGCGGTGAACGTTAGATTATATGTTGCCCTTTTTTACAGTCATGCCTTAATTGGTCAATTTCGTTCGCTTTGTAGACAAGTTTTCTTTTGTTGTTGCTGTGCTAGTCATTGACAATTCTAAGAGTGGGTTACTGCCTTTTCTTATATTAGTAGCTTATATATACTTGTTTTTCCATTTTTTGGTGGTGCTCCTTAGCTTTTGTGCTTGCTTCTTTATATTGTTCTTTACCACTTTAAGTGTTCAGTAAAAGTTGATCGATTTTATTTAATGCTATGATATCACAAAAGACTTCATGAGTCATAGAATTGAAAATTCTTGGTACCCTCTTCATTATTCAATATCAAACTTCGGGTTCGATTCAAGTTTGTGATTATTGTTTGGATAGCTATTAAATGAAATGCGAGCGGCTTGTGAAGTGGATAACTGAACTTTTTCACGTTACATGAGCCATCATGTTCCCTGTGAACATGGGAAATACTGCCTTTCTATGTGCTGTTGGGTGTAAACCAAAATTTGTAGCAAAACATTAAAGTAGATGTTAGTCGCTTTGGCCCCATCAAAGGAACAGTATTAGTACTAATTCTGTATTCTGATGTTGTGCTTTGTTGAATATGTACTAATACATATCTGATCTCTAAACTCACGCATATTTAGCAACCCTCTACCAGTGATTATTCTAGGATCTGTTTTTCATCAAAAGAGTACATTCATTCAAAATGTGAGGTTTATATTTTGATTAGGGAGATTGGTTTTAGAAGTGGCCATGATTGTGAGCCATTTTTTGCCTGCGTGTTACAGATAAGTGTCTTAGAGAAATTGCTAGAGGATATTTTAACCAATTGGTAGAAGATATTTAATCATAGTTGATGTGCTATCAGCAATGCAGATATTAAATGTTCTTTATAAGATATATAAGCATTAGATCAATCTTAAGTGCGTTGACCTAATGCACTACATTTTCATGTGCTGGCTGTATTATGTTAAACCTTGCGGGCACACACAGAACTAGGAATTGCACAATCCTATTAATATGATATGTAAGCATGTGTTGGACTGTAAGGACTTTTTTTATGGTCTATATCATCATTGGGTACAAATGATGGGAAAGCATCTTCCAATTGGACTATGGGATCTTTCCGTATCGAAAGAGATCATAGTTTGAAATGCAAGCTTTTTTGCATCTGCAGATGAATGGGATTGCGGAAGTCTTTCTATTCTGCAGTTGAAGGGGATTATGCAAGTCTTTCTTATCTGCAGATGGAGGGGATTAGGCTAATATGGTCGCCAACTGAGACAATTCTTTTCTGTGATGGAGACAATACTCAGAAATTTATGTTAGAAGCATTGGTAAAGAAGATTTAAAGAATTCATCATAGATGATGTTCTATCAGCTCTATAATAAGTATATTCTGTTGACATCAATTTTTCTGGGGGGTATTATCATTGTTACTCTCAGCCTTAGATGTTTTTCATAAGTCATCGGATCTCTAGGCGTCTAAATGCTTTAGATTATCTTGGCACGGGTGTAATAGTCAAAACTAGAAAATCTGTTGTTATAGTTAAAGATCATAATCTATTGGATTGGTATCTTTAATTGTTATTAATGGCGTATGGCTCGTTTGATAGATTGCATTACTTCCGAATCACAATGGAATAGCAATTGACATGGCTGATGTCCTTTTTTAAAGAAAAAAACTTGGATCGACTTCCAGCGGAGATTAGAATTCTCGAGGCAGTGATATGGGTAGTACGTTATCGGAGACTTGTATAATGAAAGAATTGAAAAACAATGAAGATCCATAATCGAATTGTTACGGTGAACTTTTAACTAGAACTTGATTGAAAACTGTATATCATTAACATTAATTTAGTATGGTTTTGGATATTTTGTAATAATAGAGTTGAGATTCGAATGAAATTTTATCAATTTATATTGGATGGAAAGAATTGTATATAATGTATTATTATTTAACTATGTTAACATTTTATAAATTTAAGTTCATTATTTTAAATATAAATTTGTTCACTTAAATTAAGGTCATTAACTTTTAGTTTTGAATTAAAGATCTTTAGATAAATTATGTCTTTTAAAAAATGATTATATGCAGGATCGTTCCTATCGTTTTATAGGCCCCGGGTGAAATAAAAAAAAGACCCTAATAAATCGGACAAAATAAAAAAAGATCCTAATAAACCGACAGTATACTTAAGCTTTATGAAACATAAATGACTCAATTTATAAGTGTATATACTCAACCAAATATTAAATGATCATAACATCAACTAATAATATCTTATAACTATCATTAATAATAAAATAACTAAAATAACAACATTAACAACAAAATAGCAATAACAACAATCAAACAACAATATTAGATTGCAAAACACTAAGAAAATTACACTAATAAATATACGTAAGATCATGATTTATGAAAAACAATTTTTTGTACATTTTTAATGTAAAATTATTAATAATATTATCAAGATTAATATTATTCAATATATCCTTTTCAGTACATATCAACCTTTTTTTTCCTTTCTAAATGTTCTAAGGAAAATGACGGTAATGTCGAAATAAAGATGGTAAAATTATATTTTTTTTTTGCTATTGAAAGTGTAGATTTCTAAGCCACTTAATGTATTGAAGAATTCTAAAAAAGGGCTGAGAATAGGGCCCCTTTTCGGCACTGAATGTGTTAATAGCTCCGAAAGGAAGAAGAACATGATAAATGCATCATTATGGGCCACATGTTACTCAATTATTAAGTTTATGCTGTTGTCTTGTAATGTGTGTTGTAAATTGTTCAAGTGACGCAAGCTAACGTTAAAGTCATTAGCTGTGTCACTTCTTAGAGTTTAGAGGGGGGCCTCTGAAGTGGGGCCCCTCTCATAAATGACATTAACGTTACAGTGTTACTCGTTAGCAAACTTGGGAAGTTGTAAATCAAATAAAAAAAGTCATTAGTTAACATTGGTTTAGAGAGGGGGCCTTGGGGCCCCCTCTCATAGTGGGCCCTGGGCGGGTGCCCCGCTGGCCCCTGCCCAGGGTCGGCCCTGATTATATGGTAAGTAAAATTGTTCTTTAGGATACCCTTCAACAATTTATCAACTTTATCCCATTGACTAATGTAAATTGTAAATATAGAAGCGGGCTATCACAAGCATAAAATGGTTGTTGAAGATACCCTTCTTCAACATACAGTTAAGGAAGCCTATAGCTGCATTTCCAAAATTTCTTTTTATTTTTCTTTTACATAAAAAGTAACTATTTTAATATGTTCGATAATACGCAATTCTCACCTCAGTGTATCTTTGAATTTCAAGATCTTTCTTCTTCTAAACATCATCTGCTAGACAATCAAATTCTTTTAATTGAAAATATATGCTGACAAGTGAGCTCATTGTTTTGTTGGGAAATTATTAAAAAGGCACCTTTAAACACAAAAGACCAACACAAATCATATAAACAGTTGGTGAATGAAATCAAATCAAATACACAAAAGACCGACAATAGAATGATGAATGAAATCAAATCATATGCATACACAGAAAACCAACAACATATCACACTCACTTATTAAACTTCTCGCCAACAACTAGTGTTGGATCCCATTTTCGGACCTCAATCCTTGCTCTAAAAATCATAAGACTTGAGCATGTGTATTATCTTGTAGAGCAGTTTCAATAAACCCTCATTAGCCATCATCCCACATGAGTGACGTGCCCACACCAGCCAAACATAAAAAATAAACTCATTTCTTTTATTCTCGAACAGATTTTAGGAAACCTCCAACTGGAGTTTTAATTTGACTTTTTCAGAACATTTGTTCCCCATTGTATTAAGTTTTCAATGACACTAAAATCATTCAATTTGGTTTTAAAATCTAAAAGTTATAGCCCAAACATTTTTGGGCTGTTCTTAGACTAAAACAGTACACCATGCTCAACTTCTATCCTGAAGTTGATAGTCTTAGAGACTAAATTGAAATTTTAATCCTTCAGATAATTTGTAGCTCTATGTCTCTAGTTTATTTAGAAACAAGAATCATCTCATTTGGAGCTCTGCAGATCAAGATATTATCAAAATACTGAAGCATGTTTAATGAAAATATCCAATTCATATTCTTTCAACTGATACCCTTACATTAATTTGATCAATCTTTTTCGAATCAATACCAAAAGCTATAAATTTTTATTGAGAGATAGAGTAAGCTGTTAGGAATCCAATGCCTCAAAAATCAGGTCATTTGAAGGTCAGACGATAAAGTTATGGTCAAAAGAGTGAGAGGTGTTCAGGTCTAGGAACATCAGCAAAGTCGCGATCGCGATCGCGACGTCGCGGGAAAATCAGCAAAGTCGCAATCGCAACGCATCACAATCGCGACTTGCTTCCATCCTTCTTCGATCGCGACGTCACGCGAAAATCAGCAAAGTCGCAATCGCGACTTCCTTCCCTCCTTCTTCCTTTGCTTTTCTTCTTCAGACTTGACTTGGTAAAATTAGCATAACTTTCACTACAAATATCGGATTAAGCTCATTCTTAGACCGTTTTAAACACTACTTCTAGCTCTACAACTTCCATGTAGAACTTAAAAATCATTTCTGCCTCTAAACAAATTTCAAATCAATGTAGCTGTCCCGAAAGTCCATCTTAAACAGCATTACAAACTTCTAATGATCATATCTCCCAATTCCATTGTTCAAAAATTTCATACTTTATATCAATAGAAATCTAGAAAGATAAGCTAGAACTTTCCAGAAGACAATTTTTTCCAATTAAACCTAGATTAATACAGATTTTTTCCTTGAAGTCTTAACACAAAATTTTCCCTTATGAAAACTTGAAACTTTCAATGAACATACTTGG